>JAODUH010000008.1:1362582-1424525 GCA_027564835.1 Typhlichthys subterraneus | reverse complement strand
TATATATATATATACACATACATATATATATATATATATACACATACATATATATGTATGTATACATACATACATACATACATACACACACACACACACACACACACACACACACACACACACAACATTAGCACTCAATAAATGCACAGATTTACATTCAAAATGAAATGTATCCGAGAACTATTTTGAGACTCCGCGATCTGCCATTGCTGTGAAAAAACAGTCCATTGGAGTGAACGGAGATGGCGTGACTCTGGGTACAGCCACAGAACTAAACAGCCTAATTCTTTTGGATGTAGGTATCTTGGGCTAACAGCGGGCAACAAGACTATCATGCAGTTGAAGGGGATTCCCATGTTGGTTGGCTCTATATGTGCTGGTGCTCCGTTTTAGCTATATAATAGGCATAGCTTACTTACTGTATCTACATGAATAGCTGTTACAGACATATTCACAACCCATAGCCTTATACAGAGGATCTCTCTCTGTCTGTGTGTTCGTCACAACAACATTGGCAGATATGTACAATGAAGTTGGATTTTCTGTTTTCCCATTGGATTACTGTTGGTCGCAAGACATCTTGTTAGAGCTAACATCAGTAAAGACAATATAATATGTTTGCAACTTCCTGAATATGCTTTTTCCATTAGTAAAAGCCATTCCAAGACTTACTCTTGTCCCGGTCTCTTCCGCAATTCCTCCCTAGCTCTTTACCTCTGCTAAGCATAGCCCCCCCCCCACAACCTCGTATCGCTTATATCTTGGACACAAACTGTCTCTCTCAGTGCCGAACAAGGTTATTTGACAGTTCCTTGTGGCATTTATTCAGTTCCATATCGATTTAAGTTTAGACTCTGTTAGAATGGGGAAATAAACACGACTATATTTCAACAAATGATAATATGTTAATGATAAAGCCTCTCCTCACTCTGAATTAAAACAACTTTTTTTGTTTAGGGCCCCAGATGCCCCCAAGACCATCAAGCGTACAGTCTGATGGAAGCATGCATCCCTCTATGAGCCAATCCCCCATGGCTCAGGATAGAGGTACCCTACTAACATTCGTCCTATGGCGTTGTAAATAAGTGTCTACTTCTGGTTTTCACCTTGAAGCCTTAATGTTTTTGCGGTCCTGTCTTGTGCCAGGATTTATGCAGAGAACCACCCAGATGCCTGCGTATGGCTCCCCGCAGACGGCCTCCGCACTGTCACCACGCCAGTCCTCAGGAGCACAGATGCATCCTGGGATGGGTCCCTATCAGCAGAACAACTCCATGGGTGGCTATGGGCCTCAGGGAGCACAATATGGCCCCCAAGGTGTGTAGATTGAATGGTCAGATCTGGTTAATCTGATGTGTTTTGCCCCACAAATGTATCAGATTACATATTAAGATTAAATGAGTAATAGACAATGGAACAAATGTGTTGGTGTGTTAATTTTAAATAAATGCCACTATATATTCGGTAGGAGGTGTGGAGTGGAGTGCTGACTCTACTTTGGAAACGGCATCAAAATCACTTCCAAAATAATGGCACACTAAATGACAGATGCGTCAGTTGCTTTAACCACAGTGTACAACATACGGTCGTGACGAGATATAAATAGCCTTCCTTCCTCCAGTTGTTCACACCTGATGTAGTATTTGTGCACACTTGAAATGTGTGGAATATTGTCTTTTGAATGCCATTCTAGTGCTGGCCCCTCCCTCTGACTCTAGTGCAGCTATTTATAGCCCTGAAGCAGGGAGTGAGCTGACATAGCGGAGCCTGCTGTCAGTAGAGCTGAGGCTGTGACTGACTCAGGGTGCATAGATCTCACTGTCACTCACTGTAGCAGAGAAAGGTCCAAGCGTACCAAAGAGGATTCTGCTTGTGGTCACTATATACTGTATATCTGACTGACCGGTAACCTTTTGTGATGAATTGCAAGTTTTTTTTTTGGTTTATTCTATTAGAAACAAATATTTGTTTAATTCTCAGGCTACCCCCGGCAACCTGGCTACGGCAACATGCCTAATGCCAATTACCCTGGGCCTGGCATGGGGCCAATGAACCCCATGGCCGGTCAGGGCGGGGGGCCACCGTATGCGGGAATGCCGCCTGGGAGAATGCCTCACGGCCAGATGGGGACACGTCCCTATGGCCCCACCATGGGCAACATGCCGCCCAACATGGGCAACATGGGCCCCAACATGGGCAACATGCCACCTCAGGTGAGCTCCGGGATGTGCCCTCCCCCAGGCATGAACAGGAAGGCCCAGGACCCCGCAGCCATGCAGCACGTTGCCCCAAACTCCATGCACAACAGGTAGGCTTGTGATATGCACACGCGCGCACACACACACACACACACACACACACACACACACACACACACACACAGACAGGCGTTCTGATACAGTTGAATGCTACACGGACAGTGTTTTCTGGTTCTTTTGACGCTGCTGAATAACTTGACATGCCTTCTGAAGTCCATCTGGACTAACGGGCAGGCACTTTTAAAAAAATACTTCACTGTTTATTTGGATGGACCATCTGGTCGTTTTCCCTGTCTGCAAACCTAAAGCACACCGTAACCACGCCCAATAGCTATCGATAAGACGCTGATCGGTAAGTTCAGTTGCTACTCCGGACTGATTCTCGCGGCAGAATTAAACTGAGGCTAGGTGCTGAAAGGGGATTTTACAGTTTTGCACTCCGAAAGGTTTACAGTGTTTCATAAATGTCACTTTATCCCACAGTATAATCCTGTAATAGATGAACACATTCACCTACAAAATGAGCATAATGTCATCTGCATCTTTTCCAACTCGTGTTGTCCTGTGACAGTGCCACTAACGCATCCTGTTTCCCAGAATGCCCGGCTACCCCAACATGGCTCCAGGCATGATGGGCTCTGGGCCGCCGTTCGGCCCGCCCATGAGCAACATGCCTGGCATGATGAACACCCCAGGTGGCTCTCCGTACCCCATGGGGCCAAACATGGCCAATAACTCAAGCAGTAAGCGGCCATTTCCCCCAGCAGCTATGTTCTAAGTTCTTTTTAATATCAAGCAACTCACCATTCCCCCCCCCCTTTCTAGGCATGGCCCCCAGTCCAGAGATTAACAATAAGATGAACAGCAAAGCTGATGGGACTGTGACGCCTAAGCCAGAAACCAAATCCAAGGTAAGTTGTGTTGACACACACACACACACACACACACACACACCATAAACGCCTTCACACAACAACCCCGCGGCCCAAAGCTCGCCCCTCATCTCTCTCCATGTGTTTCTTTACTCCCAACGTAACAGAAGTCCAACTCTTCCACGACCACAAATGAGAAGATCGCGCGCTTGTACGAGCTGGGACCGGAGCCAGAGAGGAAGATGTGGGTCGACCGCTACTTGTCCTTCATCGAAGAGAAGGCCATGGGCATGAATAACTTGCCAGCCGTGGGCCGCAAGCCCCTGGACCTCTTCCGCCTCTACATGTCGGTGAAAGAGATCGGAGGCATGATGCAGGTGAGCGTCGCCGCCAGCGTGTACCAGCAGGTAGCCTGTGACCGCTCTGCCCCCCCCCCCCCCGTTTGTAACCGTGTCCAATGGCGTCCGCTAGGTGAACAAGAACAAGAAGTGGCGCGAGCTGGCCACGTCCCTGAACGTGGGCACGTCCAGCAGCGCCGCCAGCTCCCTGAAGAAGCAGTACATCCAGTGTCTGTACGCCTTCGAGTGCAAGATGGAGCGCGGCGAGGACCCGCCTCCAGAGATCATCTCGGACAACAAGAAGAACCAGACCCCTAAAATCCAGCCCCCGTCTCCAGGTTGGTTAAGCGCGTGCACGCACACACACACGCACACACACAGTCTCTCTTTTACCTTCCCCGGGCTGACCAGCAACACCCATTACTGTTTCTTGTGGTGTCTGTAAATGCAGAGTGCCTGTTTCTTTTCCCCCCCCACCCGGTGCAATGCCATTAAAGCCAGTGTCTGTCTGCTCTTATTCCAAACTGAAGCGTCCCTCTGCTCCACAGCTGGGTCGGGCTCCCTGCAGGGTCCTCAGACGCCCCAGTCCACTAGCAGCTCCATGGCGGAAGGGGGAGACCTAAAACCCCCTACCCCAGCCTCCACCCCCCACACTCAGATGCCACCCGTGGCCAGGTGAGTCCCCGCTGTGAGCCCAGACTACTGTTAACACCGAAGGGATCTCATTTGATCTTATTTCATCTTTGTTTCTCTCTCTCGTTCTCCCTCCTTATCTCCCTCTGCCCTAGGAGCAGTGTTAGCTTGCAGGACCCCTTCTCAGAAGGGAGTGACCCAGCCTTCCCCAGGAGAACCATGACTCCCAACTCTGCCTATCAGTCTGGCATGAGCACACCGGAGATGCCAGGGCGCATGGTCCCCTACGAACCCAACAAGGACCCCTTCGGTGCCATGCGAAAAGGTGGGAACAGGCCTTGATGGTTTTCACGGGTTAGCCTATAAAGTGTGTTAGTTGATTGTAAAAATACATTTTTGTATCTTTCAGTTTTTTAAAAATGTGTATATACTTGTATCTTTCTGCAGTTGATTGGGTTTTCTCCCCCAAATAGTCTGACTTTTTTTGCCATGTCTCGTTTCAGTTGGGGAACAGTTTCTGCCTGCTAGCCAAGGTCCTAACAGCGGGGTCAGTGAGCAACAGCAACCGCCCCCCCAGCAGCATCAGCAGCCACCATTCAACAGAGGCCCGCCTGGGGCCATGGGGAACATGCCGCTGGGGCCCAGACAACAGTATCCTTATGGACCAGGCTACGACCGGAGGTAAGAGGATTAAAAGCAGAGGATATTTGAAGATATTGTATGCATATACTTAACCCAAATCTGTTCATTTGAGTCGTAGTTACTAATTGTTTGGATTTTATATATATATATATATATTTTTTTTTTAATCCATCATTTACATAAACTTGCAGTTTAATTACAACATCTTAAATTACTGAAAACAATTCACACAACACTGAATTGACTTGAAATCATGTACTTAATGACACAGCAGTCTAGTGGGAAGTGTGCTTGTAAACGGCACCGCCAAAACAGAATTTTAAATGTACAATGTTGAGCAAACCTATGCTAAGATGGCCAGAGGAGTATTATGTATTACAAAATGCAGACAAGCTAATGTGGGAGAGGTGTCATTTACATGTTTACATTCATGTTTACATGAATGTGGGGGGGAAATAGCTTACGGAGTTTCTGTTGTGGTAACTCCAGACCGGAGCAAGGCATGGGTCCTGACGGTAACATGGGATCTGGGGCTCCACAGCCAAACCCTATGATGCCTGCCAACACCGACACGGGGATGTATTCGCCAAATCGCTTCCCGCCACAGCAGCCACGGTCAGTTTCTATTTGCGCTCCTCTCAAAGCATCTGTCCTGTGGGAACTTATGGCACGGAACACCGGCTGATTTAATCTTTTCTATGGTTATTATCACAATGTTTATGGATCACCCGGATGTCTGTAATAGAGACTGACATTTCTTTTGGGATTTCCGCGGGATGGGAAACAAAATGATTATTAATCACGGGATTGGGACGGGATTTAAGAAAAAGTCAGTGGGAGTGGGAATCGTAATAACACTATGACGCACAACTTTATACACAAATACGTTGATATTAATAAACTATATATTTAATTTTAAACAAAATTCTAGTTGCCCTTGTCTACTTATGCTCTCCTGTTTGCTTTGGTGAAAATTACAAACAATAATGTCATCTTAACATTTTTTCATCAACTATGGCTGTCAGGGTTTTTCCTGCAGAGAGGGATTCTTGGCGCACGCCAAAGATAGCGACTGCCAAAGGAAAATCGCCAGCACCAAAATTATATGAATTGAAAATACAATGAAAATTTGCATGAGTAAAAATGTTGGTGTGCTAAGGTGGAAAAAAGTATTAGGTACACTAGTGCAAATGACTTCTCATCACCGTTCCCAGCTGAAATATGCTAGTTATTATTAAGCTCCCCGTGCACAATGTCAGTCGTGCCGCGCACACAAGTTCCAAAGAGGGTGAATGTGAAAATTGGTTCATCGTTACCGTAAGTAGGCCTGCTCCACCAACGCGCATTGAAAATTACGTTCCAGTTCAATTCTGTCTCAAAGCAAGTGCGAACCGGTTGGAACTCTGTTTGAACACACTTTCCCATCTTAACTACCATATCACTGCTAACTTTTACCACTAGAGTTTGTTTGTCAAATGCTAAAAAATGCCTGCGGTTGATTCAAGCTTTAGAGGAGTTTAATGTCCTGCTATGTCGCCAGCCGAAGTTTATATTTACTGTATGCCTTGCTTTTGGTGATAAAGTGTATATGTGGTCAGGTAACCTATCAGAAATGATTTATTGGCTTACATCATTTCATGTGGATATTAATTCATCTAAATTGTAAGTTCTGAGAACATGTAATGTCCAATAGGCCTATATGTTCTTTTATTGAAAATTGTGTTTGCTGAAGATTCTTATCTATTTCTAGTCTACTAGTTGTTCTGACTGTCTGGTCATAGCCTAACCTCCACAGTGAATATGGGGATATAGTTGAGCTACTGCAGAATGTCTAACATTAATGTTGTAGAAAATATATATAGCCTATGTGACCATGTCACAATTTTGAGGAAACTGTCAAACATTATCATGTCTCCAGATCGGTTTTACATTGTGTTTGTCTGTCCTTAATTAACATAATTTCAACTGTGCCCCCAAATATTTCGCTGTAGTCTACTTCCACATTTTTAAACTCACATTTGGTCCTTGGAGGAAAATGTAAGCATAGAGCCCTGCTTTGCCACACATCAGTTCTTCATAGATCTAGCCTCTCAAAGCAGCATTAAATTGCTGCATTTAACTTTCAAAATTTTATTCCGGGGGAGCATGCCCCCAGACCCCCCTAAAAGATTCAGTGTCACCCCCCAAAGGCCCATTTCCTGGGCTGAGATCTGTAGGGTACTGTTTTTTTATTTCTCTTACTCCGACGGCAGACTTGGGTCAAAAAACACAACACACGGCTGGGAGGGAGTGGGAGTCAATTATTTGGAATTGGGATGAGACGAGATTTATTTTTTCCAATTTTTGCATGGGATTGGTGTGTATGTTTGTTTTATAATTTTTTTTGGGAGTGGGATGAGAGAGGTTTGAACGATAAACTAGTTTTTTTTTTTTTTCTGGCAGTGGTTGGTCATTTTGACTTGCAGGGTTGCAATTATTCCGTCATAATCTATTTTTAACCGTCATTAATGTTTTTACGATTATATGAACTAGGCCTAATTTTTAACTGTCTTAGTTTCGCATTTGTCTCCATTTTACCCTTCAACAAGACAGCATCGGTTTAGCAGGACAGAATCAGATTGATTTTAAAATAAATAAATAAATGTAGCTTTGTCTTTTCAGTGATATTGTAGGGGCAGTGAGGCACATCAGTTATCATAATTGCCAGCCAGACAGTTAATTTTGATGATTCGCTTGCAGGCGTTGCATAGTGTAAAAGGTAGCAACTTTGGTGAGAAATGCCAAATGTTCAAATAAGGACTTTGGCTAAAACAACCTCTCTGTGTCTTCCTTGTCGACTCCTATATTATCAATATTATGCCACTACACTTTTCTACACACGGTTTCAGTTTAAGAAACGGATGACGCTCAAATGTTGGAATATATTGGCTGCTGTTATCTGCACAGGCTAAACCTGAAATATGTGGCACAGACTGGACACTAGCATGTAGTGGATCGTGATCAGAAGGTTTGTGGGGCAGATGCGTAGTCTGATGTTGATCAAACCTAATGCATGTATGATACATGAACATGCTAGCTACCAAAACACATGGACAGGACCTTTTTGGGAGAACAGATGTCTCGGCTTGGCTTTGTATTGTTCAACGATTATGTTAGATTCAATTCCCCACCTTAGTATTAGGCCCATTGATTGTGTGTTTGTTTCTCGAATATCCAGTTTTTCGAACGAGTTCTCAAAACAAACTTTCCTCTGTTGCACGATAACTTTATAAAGTTCCAGTGCCTGTATCGGCACAATCGGCTATTTACACTGTGTGTGCACCCCTAGAAATTAAACCAAGACGTCCTACCAACCGTAGTATGCTACATATTTAACCTTTCAACTTTCAAGTCAAATATTCGTCCATAAGCGAGGAAATTCTCACAAGTGGCTTTGTTTACAATCGGCTAGAGTCGCCGGCCACTTGATTCACATCACTGGACTGTAGCGAGGGGCGGTGTGTGCGCCTCTTTGAGTTCTCAATATAGGATTCGATTAGAATGCCCCGCTTTAAAAATAAGAGTGCGCCTGTTACAAACACACTCTAGTGATAATTGTAGCGTAGTTTGATTGAGCGTGCAATTAAAGACTGTGAAATCAACGTCCTGCTTCAAGACTGGTAGATTTGCCTCAGTTTCATCTGTCAAATCGACAGACGGCTTTCAGATTTTTCTGCCAATTTTAAAAATATTCAGTCAACGATGGAAAATGTTCCGTTAAGCTATTTTCTGGTCTATTTCTGAAATATTTGAGCAAGACAAAACAGGAAAATTAAATATATATATATATATATATATATTTAATTTTCCTGTTTTGTACAGGGTATTTATTTATAGTGTACCTGACCCGAATATGTTTAGCCTCCAACTTTCATAAAATACTTAATAGAAACACATACCAGCATCTAATTTGGAATTATAGCATGTGGAGTGTGTGAGTAACCCTCTTTTGAATCATTCTACCTGGATAGATATTACACAAGTGTACAAAATGTGCTTTTTGACATTCTTCCTGGGTAGGATTATGTTGAGCAATGTGGAAGAAGTCCTGGGGAACAGTCAGTTAGGGTTGCACTGAGTTGATTGCATACATCTTTAAATTGAGCAATGAGTGACTAGATAGTGTCACATACTATATTTCTACTATCATTGGAGTTGTTATAAATGGATTACATGTGTATGTGTATTTCCTGTTCAGTGTTTACATTAAGAAAACATTTTTGTAACTGTCATAAGGACTGGGCGATCTGTTTTTACCGTTTCCCCACTGTAGAGAAAATATTAGGATACATTCAGGTTTATGTGGTCACGCTGACATGCTGTTAATGATTACAGGCATGATTCCTATGGTAATCAGTATCCTGGTCAAGGAACTCCCTCTAGTGGCCCGTATCCAAATCAACAGCCTGGAATGTACCCACAGCAACAGCAGGTAAATAACCCCTCAATCGCCAATTGTTACACACATGAAATGACGTCACTCCTAGGCTACTCAATGTCAACGTATACATTTTAACCTAGGGGTGTGATTATCAGTTTTTATGCTCAACGTGCTTATTACTATTAATGGTTAGTATATAGCATTATTTGTATTAGTATAATGTGCATGTAAACGTGTGACCCAACAATGTCTAATCCTGAGCCTGTCCATGAATAGAATTACAAGCGGTCTGTGGAAGGGGGCTACCCATCAGCGAAGCGTCACGAGGGGGATTACAGCGGGCCGTTCCCCAGTGGACAAGCTCCTCCGCCCCCTCAGCAGCCGGGAGGTACACCGGCGCCCCCTTCGGGGCAGCCGGAGTCCTACAGCCCGTACAGCGGTGGCGGGCCGTACCCGGGGCCTGAGCGGCGGCCGCCCGGACCGGGCGCTCAATTCCCTTTCCCCTTCGGTAGGGAGAGGATGGTGGGCGCGGTGGGGCCCCCCGCCCAGCCCGCCATGCCCCCCCAGATGATGCAGCCGGGCCCTGACGGCCCCCCGGCCGCCATGTGGCAGGGCCGGGGAGACGCGGGCTACCAGGGCTACCCGGGCCGCCAGGCTGGTCCCGGGGGCCCCGCCCCGGGCCCCGGCTACCCCGGCATGAACCGCTCAGAGGAGATGATGCCGGCAGATCAGCGCATGAACCACGAAGGCCAATGGGCAGGCCAGATGGGCCCCCGGCAGCCCCCCTACGGTCCCGCGGCAGGGACGGGCCAGCCCATGTCCCGTCCGGTGCAGTCCAACTATCAGCCCCCCCAGGGGGCGCAGAACCACATTCCGCAGGCGTCCAGCCCGGCCTCCATGGCGCGGCCCCTGGAGAGCAGGACGTCGCCCAGCAAGTCTCCCTACATGCACGGGGGCATCAAGATGCAGAAGGCGGGCCCCCCGGTGCCTGCGTCTCACATTGTGCCCCCCGCGGTGCAGTCGCCCCTGATACGGAGAGACATGCCGTTCCCCCCGGGCTCCATAGAGGCCACCCACCCCGTCCTCAAACCACGACGGAGACTAACCATGAAAGATATCGGTGTGTGTGTTAGTTTATTTCACCAGCTGTCTTCAGTGTCTTTCCATTGACAGCATTTAGCAGACGTGTTTATGCAAGGTCACTTACAAACGATACATTTGTCAATAGTAGAAGAGATCATTCACCAGTTTTTGTTTCTGTGTCGTTCATATACAAAGAAGTGTCCCTGTTCCTCATTTTGTGTGTGTGTGTGGTTCTTGTCCCGAACTGTCCAGGAACCCCAGAGGCCTGGAGGGTGATGATGTCGCTAAAGTCAGGTCTGTTGGCTGAGAGCACGTGGGCCTTGGACACTATCAACATCCTCCTGTATGACGACAGCAGCATCTCCACCTTCAGCCTAAATACAGTCAGTGTTGACGGCCGTGAAGGTTTATTACTCTGCACGTGCTGCATGATCGTTATTTACTGTGTGCAGGTGTTCTTACCGGACACTTAATGACTTTCCTTTCCTTGCCCCGCCAGTTGCCGGGACTACTAGAACTGGTGGTGGAGTATTTCCGACGCTGCCTCATTGAAATCTTTGGCATTCTGCGGGAGTACGAAGTGGGAGACCCCGGGCAGAGGGCGCTATTAAATCCCAACGCCTTTGTCCAAGACTGGGACAGCGCCGACGAGGAAGAGCTCCAGTTTGAGCACATGGAGGAGGAGGAGGAGGATGACTATGATGAGGAGGAGGAGGAAGATAAGGAGCAGCTAGAGGAGCCGACCGATGCGGCGCAGGTCCGTGTGAAGGATGAGCAGGAAGATTGGGAGCCGTGCGCCGGCCCTGAGAAGGCCGAGGATGCGGAGAGTAAGGGGAAGGTGGTGCCGCCGTCTGAGCCGGGCGCAGCGCAGGCCCCGGCGGGCCGCGAGAGGCCGAAGCAGGCCAGCAAGTTTGACAAGCTTCCCCTGAAGGTGGTGCGGAAGAGGGACCCGTTTGCGGCCAACCGCTCCGGCATCCGCGGCAAAGTGCAGGAGTTTGACAGCGGGCTGCTTCACTGGAGCGCCGGCGGAGGAGATTCCACAGAACACATACAGACCCACTTTGAGCCGCGACGCGACTCCCTGGCGCCCCGCAAGCGATTACCGGTCCGGCCGACGTCCTCCAAGAGGAGAGTCCCCGACGGCAACGTGGGGGAGTCCATTTCTCTAACAGCGGCGGAGGAGAAGGAGGAGGACGAGGAGAACGAAAAGCACGACGATGAAGGCGGCGAGAGGCCAAAGAAACCGACGCTCGCCTCGGAGACGACGACGGCAACGCCGGAAGAGGCCACCTCCCCGGTCGTAGCCGCCACCGACGCCGCCGATGAGACGCAGACGGCGTCGGAGAACGAGACGCTCATTAAGGACTACCCGGAGGCGACCAGACTCGCCCTGGCCTCCGACGCGTCTCTCCTGCTGACGACCGCCGCCGTGCTGGAGGACGAGCCTCACAGTAAAGACGAGGGCCCTCTGGTCACGCTGGCCAACTGGCAGGACGCCCTGGCGCGCCGCTGCGTCTGTGTCTCCAACATCGTCCGCAGCCTGTCCTTCGTCCCCGGCAACGACCACGAGATGTCCAAGCACCCGGGCCTCCTGCTGCTCCTCGGCCGCCTCGTCCTCCTGCACCACCGGCACCCCGAGCGCAAGCAGGCGCCCCTAACGTACGAGAAGGACGAGGAGACGGACGACAGCGCCACGGGCCACCGGGACGAGTGGTGGTGGGACTGCCTGGAGCTCCTGAGAGAGAACACGCTGGTCACGCTGGCCAACGTGTCGGGCCAGCTGGACCTGTCCGTCTACCCAGAGAGCATCTGCCTGCCCCTGCTGGACGGCCTGCTGCACTGGGCCGTGTGCCCCTCGGCCGAGGCCCAGGACCCCTTCCCCACGCTGGGGCCCCACAGCGTGCTGTCGCCCCAGAGACTGGTCCTGGAGACCCTCAGCAAGCTGAGCATCCAGGACAACAACGTGGACCTGATACTGGCCACGCCGCCCATCGGCCGCCTGGAGAAGTTGTACGGGACGCTGGTGCGGCTGATCGGGGACAGGAAGGTGGCCGTGTGCCGGGAGATGGCCGTGGTCCTCCTGGCCAACCTGGCCCAGGGCGACAGCACGGCGGCGCGCGCCATCGCCGTGCAGAAGGGCAGCGTGGGCAACCTGCTGGGCTTCCTGGAGGACAGCCTGGCGGCCACGCAGATCCAGCAGAGCCAGGGCTCCCTGCTGCACCTGCAGGGGATGCACCTGGAGCCCACCAGCCCGGACATGATGCGGCGGGCGGCCCGCGCTCTGCACGCCTTAGCCAAGGTGGAGGAGAACCACTCGGAGTTCACGCTGTACGAGTCCCGGCTCCTCGACCTCTCCGTGTCCCCCCTAATGAACACGCTGGTGTCCCATGTCATCTGTGACGTACTCTTTCTGATTGGCCAGTCATGACAGCTGTAGGGAGCTGCGGCTCCGCCTCCTTGCGGTTCTGTCCCGCACCCCCCCCCCCGATAACCTGGCTTGTATGTGTAAAGGGGCAAGGAAAGCTCAAGAATTGACTGTTTTTAATTTATGCAAACCCATCAGATTCCATTCTCTGAGCCCTCCGGTCCCCGCTCCCCCCTCCCTCCCCCTGCAAGGCCGTCCTCGCTTAAGGAGGGATATCGCAGAGCTGCGGTGGATTTCAGACCAGAGTGACGCCCCCCTACATTGACACTACTTGTTACGTGAATGCCAACTAGATGACACGGAGCAGAACGAGGCGGTCGCGAGACCGCTCTGCACTTAGGGGGGAAAAGTACTTTTTAATAAAGATAAATAAATTAATAAATGCATAGCTGAAAAACAAAAACTGTAACCAAAGTTGCTGTCTCGTTTACAGTGAGTTTGGGAGACACAGTGTACTATTGCTCTCTCCTCGAGGGCACAAATGAGTCTGTAACTGGTTGATGTTCTGAGGTGAAGCAGACTGACACGTTGCCTACTGGTTATATTTGCTGTAATTGGATTCTCGCCAGTCGGCCTGCTGTCGATAGACACCTTCACCGGGGGGGCCTGTGCAGTGTGCAGTAGATTGTAGAACATTTTCTGTACCGTACTGCTCTTGAGTGTAAACATTCTGTAAACACGTTTCACACAGAGAGGCTGACATCAGTGCAGCTTATCTAGAGTTTCAAGGTCATTTTAGTTTGATGTTAAAGAAATGGCTTTCTTCCCCAAAGTATCGAGAACCTACAACACCCTTACCTCCTCTCTTTTATCCCTTGATTGTATGAATACCCTTACGGAAAGAAATCACCTCTTAGGACTGGTTTTCAACTTCAAATACAGCTTTGCTGTGGTGTATATATGATGTACATTACACGTCCTTCTCGGTGTCTGTCTCTCTCTGTGTCACTATTCTCACATTTGTTACTGGTGAGGGATGGAGGATGACATATGACAACTGCTCTCCAGTCCCTGCTAATTGACTCTCCTCCGGTCTTTCCACACAGCTCTGTAGTACGGCAGACGCGGCTCTAACCTGTTAACTCCTGGTACAACAAAATAAACTCTAGATGAAGTACACCATTTGACAATTTTTCTCCAGTAATATGGATTCTGCATATTTGTATTTCAGACTATGTAGCTAAGACATCATGTAAATTCCTCCCTTTTCCTTTTTTGGCTCAATGAATATCATTTATTCAGTATGAAATCTTTATACTATATGTTCCACGTGGTAAGAATAAATGTACATTAAATCTTGCTAAGCTGTTTAATGGTGTTGTTACTCTGAATTACTTATCCCAAGACTGAAATTGCAATCGTGCTCATTGATGAAACTTGTTATTCTAAACTAGTTAAGTAATTCAATGTGGTATATAAACTTTGGATGCATGTGTTTTTATTAATACCAGAGCAGTGTCAGCTATATGCTACAGCTTATCCATAAACATTACGGTAGGTATGTATTCTCCCAGTACATAGGCTACAAGATGTTGAGAGCACATCCTCGCGAATCAAATGAATAATCTATGCGAGTCTGCAAACTAGATCTAAACGTAACCTAAGATTCTAACCTAAATCCGAAATTAATTAGTGTGCTAATACGGACGTTTGAAGCGACTGCGGGTACATCTTGAGCTACTGGGCTACTAGTGACTATTATTTTGAAGTACAATTTAAGACGTAACCCGGATGTGAAAACAGCCGACCGAATCACAATTCTGCCACTGCATCAGAATCAGGATGTAAGAACAAATGTGTATCAAATAATACACGATGATGTAAACCTAGCTCATATGTATTTAATACTAAGCATCTCACATTAGCCTACATTATATGAAGGCAGTCCTGTTCTGACAAAACGATTGATTGATTGAAAAGATGATTTGACTGCCTTCCTCGGGACTATCCTCTTCTGTTTTGTTTCTGTACTATGGAAATCATTACGAGAACATAGTGCAGCTTGCCAAACCACTGACCATGGATGTTCGAGCAGTTCTGAAATTCGCCATTATTACCAGATGTCTGTCACTATTATTACAGGTCAGTTTTGACAATTACGATGACCTGGGGGTAGTTTATTTCAACTTGCATGTTAGCCTAGATTTGGATGTTATTGACTATATAGTTAATGTTGACATTTGGGAGAATATTCTGAATTATAGTGAAGCCAGTGTGTTTAACACTGTGTTGCAACTCGTGTAACTGCTTCATGTTATACATTTTAGGCTCTCTTGAATGCTGCCATCCCGGACCACGAAGCTGATGCGTTCATCCCTCCGCGGATAGAGGAGCCGCTATACTGGGACTCTGTAGTGGAGTGGCTGTTTGGCGGCCTCTCTCGTTGGGATGCTGAGCATTTCCTCTTCATTGCCGAGAGAGGGTACCTGTACGAACATAATTTTGCCTTCTTCCCCCTGCTCCCTGTCATTCTCCGAGGCCTGGCTGAGACTTTGCTGTGTCCCCTCAGCAGCTGGCTCACAGTGCGGGGACGCTTGTTGCTGGCTGTTGCGCTGGGGAACAGCGCCCTCTTCCTGTTAAGTACCGTAGCTTTGCATGCATTGAGCAGACTAGTTTTACAGGACAGACGCCTTGCGCTGCTCTCCAGCCTCCTCTACTGCCTCACGCCCGCCAATGTTTTCATGACGGTTGGATATTCTGAGAGTTTGTTTGCGGCCCTCACATTTGGTGGTCTGTTTCTCCTGGAGAAAGGGTTCACCTTCAGAGCCTGCCTGGCCCTCGGCATAGCAACTGCAGCCCGATCCAATGGACTTGTAAATATAGGATTCCTACTATATCTGCCATCACTATATGCCCTGTCGCAAATTCGAGTTTATCGTACATCTACAAAAGGTCACAGCAAACTCTTCTGCTATATTTGGGTTATCACTCGTCTCCTTTTCACCTCTATATTAGGAACTGCAATAATTGCCCTTCCCTTTTGTGCTTTCCAGTACTATGGGTATAGATCATTTTGTACCCCATCTACATCTTTGGCACAAATCCCTCCTGCTCTTTTGTCATTGGCTGAACGGAAGGGCTACAGGATTCCAGACGAAAATGGCCCTCCACCCCTCTGGTGCATGAGACCCCTCCCATTGCTTTATTCTCATATCCAAGATGTTTATTGGGATGCGGGATTCCTGCGCTACTTTGAGCTGAAGCAAATACCTAACTTCCTTTTAGCACTGCCTATGGCAACCCTGGGCATTATTGCAGCATATGCCTATTATCAAGCTAACCCAGACATGTGTTTGAGACTCGGACTTTGGGAGACGGGCACAAATAAACGTTTGGAGAAACCCGTTCCTGGGTTTTACAGCCCAAGAGTGTTTGTGTACATTGTACATTCCACAGCACTGCTAGGATTTGGAGCGTTGTGCATGCACGTGCAGGTAAGTGTATGTCATTCTATAGTGGAAGGTTGTGTTAATACAAGCCCTTGAATGTTTGTTAGAAAGCATGTAATTACAACTACTTTTTACTTAACCTCTGTTTTCAGGTTCTGACTAGATTCATGGCCTCATCATCTCCTGTACCTTTCTGGATCAGTGCTCATCTACTTTTACTCAATGAACCACTTCTTCATCGAAGGAAAACATCAACACCTAGCATGCAAAACTACACTAGGAATGGATGTAAACACACACCCTACAACCCTATTGCTGCTCTGCTTCCACACTGGAGGATATGTTCGTCCACCACCCAGTGCATCTTGGGATACTTCCTATCCTACTGGCTGCTGGGCCTTGCACTGCATTGCAACTTCTTGCCCTGGACGTAGTTTTATAAAGCCCCTTTAGCTCTGAATGCAATACCTTCATTTAGTGGACTAGGTAACATTTTGAAGTCTACATAATTAGAAATACATTATGCCATAACAGTCGTTTTGGGGGTAATCCTTTTTAATATTTGGAAATTTCCTTTTGGAATCAGGATTGTCAAATACACAATTATTAACAAAAGCCATATATTGCCAAGAAGAGGGATTTTTAAAATAATTGTAAAATGACTAGTGTCCAATATTGCAATTTTATGTGGAAAGTGAAATGTTATCAAATCTAGTTATTGCAATCTAAAGACGGGAAATATAACATTTTAGCAAAAGCCTCTAGTCATTTTGTTTTGCAAGATGCAAGTCAAGGACAGAACATTGTTGTGGCATAGGATTTATTGTATTTATGTTCAAATACTCATGTATTTACTGTGTTTCAAGTAAAGCAGAGGAGTCAATTAATAGAAATATTCTCAATTGAGAATGACATGGATCTGTAATTTTAGCATTGGTATTTTATTTTTGTCTTTATAAAAACATGCACTGACTGTAATATTTTAATAATTACTAAGACTGCACCGCATGGTTGAAATTATGACTTTGAATTAGTATGACTTTCGATTTGAATTAAATAAAATTGGATTACTGAAAATATGGAGATTATGTGGATGTTTAATGATCTCTAATCTTAGGTTTATGCACAATAGCAATCAAATTACTAAAGGGTGTCCAGTAATATTGAGTCCATAGTAGCTCCTTACAATAATGATGATCCTTTATATCAAGGTGACTGAGAATGCAAATGATGGTACACCACAGAGCTATAAGACAGCTATATTACCTTAATATTGGTATACCGGTGGTACACATAAGGCTCGTTTTCTAATGTGCATACAAACTTCCAAAACAGACACTGGTGTTACTTATGTTGTTCCTTACCTCCATGATTTGCACAAGCAGAAGTAGCCTATATTGCGACAGTGTCGCCACCCAAATCATGACGTTGATTGGCTGAGTATAGAAAAGAAAGAAACAAGCTGGCTGACGTTTGTTAGGTGGCTACGGACTAGCTGGGGCGAACAGTTTATGTTTTTATTAACGACAGTGTTGTAAGTTGATTTTCAGTGGATATGAATCAGCCAAGAACTACCAAAGATGGTAGTTTGCAGAATTCCAATTGAAGCACTAATTTGGCATGTATGGTTGGATGACAAAGGTTGCCGATGGTCGTTTGTTAGCTAACGTTAGCTTTCATGATAGGGAAATTGACGCTTTGTTTATGGGCATCCAAACTATTTTATTATATTCAATGAATGAATCGTAAATCAGTGACGCGTGGTTATTGCGTACAGTGCCTTTAGTTCTTTTTATAATTGATGTCGACGTAGTTTACATGATGAAGAACTGTGAGTACCAGCAGATAGACCCACGGACATTGTCGGTGTCACCCGCGTCAGCCCAGTCCTGCGCCGAGAGAAGCGATCAGCGGCTCCGGAGGAAATGGGAAGTATTCCCAGGAAAGAACCGATTTTATTGCAATGGAAGACTAATTCTTTCCAGACACAGTGGCGTCCTTCCTTTGACCCTGGGCCTTATTGTTGTCACCTGTGGCCTTTTTTTTGCATTCGAGTGAGTGATCCGGTCTGTTTTCCATCAAATACACACCAACTAGACGTTAAACTAAATGTAAAACAACTCAAAATACATGTTTGTGTGGTTGTGGTTTATCTTCTAAGCAAATTACTATAGCAAGCTGAAATTATTAAAAATATATTTTCAATGTTTTCCTGCAGCTGCCCATTTCTGGTGGAGCATTTGACTGTCTTCATACCATTGATCGGTGGGGTGCTTTTTGTGTTTGTGGTCATTTCACTGTTGCACACCAGCTTTACAGATCCAGGCATTTTACCCAGGGCCACGCCAGAGGAAGCTGCAGATATAGAGAGACAGATGGGTAAGGCTTCTGAGATTAACTACTGTTTGGACAGATGGGGTCAGGAAGCTTTGGCGTGTGCGCGCTGCGCATGTGCGTTTTGGAAACCTTCTAGTCATACAGCACAACAGTTGGCTGTCCTAAGAAGATTGCCATCTGTCAGTGTTTACAAGCATTTTGTCTGGGCTGTAAAGTTTCATTACAATTCACAAATGGTATACTATGAATTGGTTTACAATTGATTGCATTGATGTGAGAATCAATCCCTCCTGCTTCCTGTGCAATTTAAGATACCACTACAGGAACCTCTTCTTACCGACCCCCTCCGCGGACTAAGGAGATCCTCATCAACCACCAGGTGGTAAAGCTTAAATACTGCTTCACCTGCAAGATGTTCCGCCCTCCTCGAACCTCCCACTGTAGCCTGTGTGACAACTGTGTGGGTAAGCAGGCTGTGCTTGCACTTAGAACATATATTATGATGATTTCACATGCATTCACCTGCTGGTGTGAAGGTACCCTCAAAACCAGGCCTGGGCAAAGTCAGGCCCGGGGGCCGGATGCGGCCCTTTAATTAAGACATTCTACCTGGCTCGCCCGGTACATCAAACATTTAAAAAATAATACAACATAAAATTACTTGATGCGCTCTGCAGAATGTTACTTTATTTACTGCTGTGTCAAAAAATAAAACCTAGGTAAAATTAACTGTTACATTTGATTATGAAAACGGTGTTGCATAGGAATAACCTATATGCAAGATAACAGTCAACTGTTTTGTGTTTAAAAATCTTTTAGCATGTTTGTTAACAAAATAACGTGGCCCGTGATGTTCTGACATTTTCAATGTAGCCCCCAAGTGAACATAATTGCACACCCCTTCTCAAAACCCTTCCCCTATCCTAACTATTAATCATGATTAAAATGCAAATAATATACCTAGAACTGTTAATATTTTTTAAGTCATAGTGTGAGTAGGCACAATTCTTATAGGTGAATATATAGACTCGATCAGATTTGTTAACTAATATTTCTGAAAGTGTTCCTGCTTTTTGACAGTCTTCTAATGCATAGTGTATTTTATATAATACTGTTTTTCCTCAGAGCGGTTTGACCACCATTGTCCCTGGGTTGGAAATTGTGTGGGAAGGCGTAATTACAGATTTTTCTACAGCTTCATTCTCTCTCTGTCATTTTTGACATCTTTCATATTTGGCTGTGTAATTACACACCTCACTTTACGTAAGTAGGCTATTTTGCTCAATCGTTATCTACATTTCTAAACCAAATCAATTGCCAACAGCTGTTTTGTTTGTTGTTTTTTTGTTTTGTTATTTTGCTGACTTGACTTGTTTCTTCAGGATCTCAAGCAGGGAAAGGTCCTATCCAGGCCATTCAGGAGAGCCCTGCCAGATATCCTTTAAACACATTGTCTCATGTGACTTGTCTAGATGAGTTTGATAGCTGATGGCCCTGTGTCCTGAAAGGATTGTGATTACTGTGTTGACAAGGCATTTCCTGATGTCCCTTAAGGCCCGTTTATGCTTCTGCGTCGCACCTACGTGTAGTCTTCGGTGTTGTGAGCATGTTCTACTTCTGTGCTGGTCTGTTGGCCGCCCGGACCTCTGCGCGTTGAATGCGTATGCGATTAATGCAAAGCCCCATAATGCAGAAGTGCCATGTCTGGTTATGCGCCAGAATTATAACACAAATTGAGTGTTAACATTTTGAAATAAGCATCTAAAAATATTTCTATCCAGCCCGTCTCTTAGTTGCATCAACATATATTATAGAAAACAATCTGTGCTCACACAAAATAGTGTTTTAAAAGATTGTTTTTCACTGTTTGAACAACAAGGAAATTCCATAGAGACCACTCATCTTGGCTACTCATATAGTGTAAAACATTTTGAAATAAGAATATAAAAATATTTCTCTCCAGTGAATCTCATTCATTTATCATAGGAAACAATCTGCAGTAACAATAGTATTTATAAAAGACTGCATTTCACTGCCCGACAACAAGGAAATCCCACTATTGGCTGCGTCGAATCGACGTACATACGGACGTGATGGTTCCATTTTTTGAGAGGTGGCGCGTAGCCGCAAGGTACGCCGCAGGTTAGGTGGCTACAGGGAGGCTACGGTGTAGGGTCCACGTAGGTGCGACGCAGAAGCATTATTGGGTTTCAGTCTGCACTTGTATGATTATATGCAGTACATGGGTTAAGTCTGCTTTCCGACACGTGACGTTTCATCAGTGTCAGGCTTGATGGCAAGTGGCCAAAAAGGATGACGTCACGTGCCAGACAAATTGTTTATTTATGTTTGTAGCTATTCCCTGGTTGTCATGTATGTATGTATGTATGTATGTATGTTTTGTCACTATGAATTGGCCTATAGCACCTCCAGTGATAAGTGCCAACGTCCACCCTAGTAGTTCTTTTGTTTTACCTTGACTGGTTCTCGTGCACTGTGGTGGAGTTGGTCATTTGTTTCTTCTCCATCTGGTCAATCCTTGGTCTCTCAGGCTTCCACACGTACCTAGTTGCCTCCAACCTCACAACAAATGAAGATGTAAGTATTTGTGCATGTATATTGTAACCATGTTGCACAAGGTTGTCTGATGTCAGGGGAGTGTCTGTGAACAGTCGCCTGGGGGTGCTGCTTTTGTATTTGTTTATATTATGTGAGTTAGTTAGACACACCGCCTTCCTCTTCAGTTTGCACACGTTGCCTTAGTTTGTATTGGGGGCGATGGTGGCTTTTGCCCTGGCAGCTTTGTTGTAGATGGTGGATTGTGCATTGCATGAGTGTCATAGAGGAGGACGGATCGGTCAGGTGCTTGATCAGGCCGGCAGCATGTTTGTGGAGTGGCCTCTGATTCATGACTGACATATTTGTGGCAGGTGTGCTTTTCTCTGCTTTTTGTATACACTAGTGTTTTTGTCTCGATTCTGAGCAGCTGCATTTCATAGCTTGCACCCCTCATGCAACAACTATTGTTTATTAGTGGATTATTAGTATTCTTAGTGTTAACAGTCAACGTACTTCATGAACTCTATTATGATGATGATGATGATAGAAGAAGATTGAATCAATTGTTCTTAACCTCTCAATTGAAGCCCGGTCACCTAGTTAGAATCATTGTGTGTTTGTGAACAGATAAAGGGCTCCTGGTCAAGTAAAAGAGGTGCAGTGGACAATGTGAATCCCTACAGCTACAACAGTATCTTCACAAACTGCTGCGCTGCGTTGTGCGGCCCTATGCCTCCAAGGTCAGTAGAGTTACATGTTCATGCCAGCGAAATAAGACGGCAAATGGTTCTCATTGAGGGAGCTTGTAAGATTCTTCTCAGGGTGCTCCCCAAAATGTTCCTATTCTACCCTTAAATTTAGTTAGTTAGACCCATGTTTGCATGTGACTACATTTATCTTGATAGCTATCAACCAATTATTTGCTGACCTTGGGTCCAAACCGTTAAGTATCACTGATCGAGACTCAAACCGTCTAGGACATGTTTATTTTGCTGCCTGTCATCTAAAGTTAATCTACTATTGTCTTGTTTGTTGTTGTTGTTGTTGTTCCAGTCTGATTGACAGACGAGGCTTCTTGCCTGGAGTGGAGGCCCCGCAGGTGGCTTCTGTCTCAGAGATAGAGCTGCCCCCCTTCACAGCCAAGAATGATGCACACATGGTAGGATGAACTGCCTTCACGGTCCTTTCCGTGTTCCCTGATATCCCTCTTCCTCCTCCTCCTCCTCCTCCAAAGCCTGTGTGCCTTCCCCGTTCAGTGTTATGTAATGACCCCGGGCCCGGCTAAACCACCCAGCTATAGCACAGTTTGCTATGTAAATGGACGCTGTGAAAGGTTGTTATGCGACGCATTTAATATTGCTGTCATTGATTTATCTGTACATATATTATTTGTAGTAATAATAATTGCGTTCACCTTTTTCCAAGAATTGCCTTTTGCTTTAGCTACAGTAGATTACCTCTGAAGGTTTCTTGGATTGTAAGGGTTGTATGCACACAAAATTATGTATCTCAAGATGTTGAATTTTAGACATACTTTTGAGCCATGGGTTTATATTTTGTTTATTGCACTTTCATACAGTGTTTATATGACTTGAATGTTCATGATCACCTTTTTTCTTTTTTTTTTTCTTTTTTTTTTTTTAATAATTTGACAAGCTCTATTTGATACCTTTTTTAATTATGTGTTATTGTATGTGTTGAATAAACATTTAGTTTTGTACTTTTGTTCTTATGGCCTCTGGTTTTAAATGTGATGCCTGTCTTCACATTTTGAAGTGAACTCTGGTGTGTTTGACATCCTGCAGTGAATCTAAGGAAAGTTCCTGGTAATATGTGTGATGTGTCCCTGTACCTAAACCCCTAGTTGTATGGTTTAACTGCCAGTGTTGTGCTGTATCCCCACCCCCCACCCCCTTGACCCTGCCAGGAGGAGAACTGTCAGGACTTTGCTTTGTCCTGCACAGCCTAAAGGGCACTGCTGCATGTAGACGGTTGATGGTAAGGGTAGGGCTTTACGGTAGACCACATCTATCCACTTGCCATTGATTTGACCTCTTTGTTAACTATTAAATGCTGCATCTGTTGGAGTCTGTCATCCTGCATTCGTACTTGTGCAATTTAGTCGTTTCCCTTTTCTCCTCCGTCACACTGTAAGCTCAAAGGCGACGTGGGAACACTGTGCCTTGAATTGTGACTGCATGCATTGAGTCATTCATTACTTTTTCAGTCTTCATCTCATTAACCTTTACTCATTCGCCACCCGATTCTGATTACACTCTTCCTTTCCGCAGTTGGATGTAAGGGGTAAGAAGATAGTTTGTACACACACACCCCGCCACTACGCTCTGTCTCGTATTACTTCTGTCACCCCATTAGAAACGCACTGTAGAAGCAGCCATTTTGTCTTTGTTAGTCTTGTTGGTTTAACTGCACTGTCTCCATTGAACTGACTTTCCTCATGCCGCTGCCATCAAAGCACATGCTGTTGTCACTGTGCTGGATGCTTCTCAAACCAATTATTGTTTTAGTAGTGTTTCAGAACTTTATTATTTTGCATTTCTCATTTTATCCTTGTTGGGCATATTTAATATTGTAAATTCTGCTTTATTTTTTTTCTTCTTCCCTCTCTGTCTCATATCCTAGCTGTCTGCCTCCTATCTATGCCTATTGCTTGACCTTTTGTCTGTCCCTGTTTACACAGTGCACTCGGAGCCCCAAGGACCTGCTGGAGAGGGTGGTCCGCTATGGTGACAGAAATGCGGCGTGTCTCCCCGGCACTACCAAGACCCCTCCCCTGAGCCGGGAGGCGTCTAGGTTCTCAGCCCCCTTCCCAGAGCGCCCGCCCTGCAGCTGCCCCAGCCACCAGCCTATGGCTAGCCCCTGCGCCGCCTTCAGCAGTAAACGGACCTCGCTGACCTCAATCAACCCAGCCTTCCGCCTGGCATCGCCCTCCCCTGCCCTCGGCCGTGCTTCCCTGTGCCTGGGTGATGCTCCCGATATCCGCTTCAACGCACTGCCCTGAGTGAACTGGTTAGTCACCTGGAAGCAGAACGAATCATAGCAACACACTTCAGCTCAGAAATGCTAATTGCTGCTAAATCACACACCTCACAATCATGGGAAATATATTTGGCTCCAACTTGATGGTTTGTGTCCTGTATCTCAGGTTTTATGTCTGTTGACAATGGTTTATAATTTATTAAAGGAATAATCTCTATACAGTATATCCGTCAGCTAGGAAGTGAAAGCTACATGCAAATACTACTGACAGATATATAATTTATAAACCCTCAGCTTTTTTTAGAGAACATGCCAGAACATGCCTCCACATCGTCCAATGAACCTCAAGCGAGGTGTCTTGTAGAAGGTGTTCTGCTAGCAAATTAGCTTGCATATTAAGTCATATCTGCCTTTGAATACAGTGTTTAACTCTGTTCTATTGTATTATGCAAATCACTGAACCATATTTACATGGTGTCATTTGGATAGTGAGCTATGTCAGGATTGTCAGTTCATTAACAAACTTGTGTTTCACATGTGCTGTTTTGCGCTGTTGAAATGAGTGGGCAATGCCATTTTGCTGTTTTTAGCTTTTGTTTTTAGAGTCTGTGTATTTAGTTAAATGTATAGCACCATGAACATAAAGTGTAATTTAATGTATTGATCTTTTAATTCATTTAAAGTGAAAAGTATTTTCTTAACCCTTGCGTTGTTTTAAGGCCGAAATGACCCCCAGCGCGAATGCGGACTGCTGGTAAGTGTTGCCCACGCACTGTCCTAAGGCAAAAGTGACTCCCAGCCCAATTCCGGCCTGCTGGAAAGTGTAGCCCTTGCGCTGTCCTACATCCAATATGACCCACATTGTCGCTTCGGTTCGGTTGGATAGACCCCGGGCACGTCGTGTACGCGCTAGCACGATGGCTACGCAAAGAATAAGGACAACGCGAGGGTTAATGTCATCTACTAGTTTGGCTAAGTTTTTTTTTTTTTTTTTTTTTTTTTTTTTTTTGTTCATACAGTATTTGTACATTGGCTGTCAGTGTATTGGTGCAGAAAGACTTATCTAGATTTGAACTGTGGACTGTTACATGATGTTTCAAATCAGGTTCCGAAATGTTAGATGACACCTTGCAGGCAGGCCAAGTTTTCATGGCCTGTCTGGTATTTGACCTTGTAGAAGAAGCAAGATGTCATATGCTGTCATTTCAGTGGGGTTAGTCCTGTGAGCCACAAGAGGGCGTTAACTTGCCATGGTATTAAAATGTGGACCGTATTGTAAAGAAGCACTGAATTCTAGTGATATGAAAAGATGCTGAAAGATTGTTCTTTAAGAAATGTCCCTTCACAAAGTGTTAATTTGAGCTATACATAAAATAGCTTGTGAGTTTGTGAAGAGCTACTTTGTGTTAGCCAATTCACAATGTGTGTCAGTCAGTAAGTATTTGGTAAGGTTGTTCAAATGTGTATATTCAAGCAGTGCTTGGATAGCAAATCAGTGTTTTTTGTTTTTTTTTGTTTTTTTTTTTGTTCCTAGACGGTAATGGGTTTTCTAGACTGTAATGCATATCAAACAGGAACCTTACTATTTGCTCAATAAAAATCGGCCTTCTCATCTTGTATCGATTTTTATATTTGCTGTAGAAGTTTCCATTTCATTTGTTGGTTCTTTCAAGTTACCCCAAATCCCTGTGACCAGTTATGTCAGCCTGCACTGAATAATTATAGTTCACCACTTCTTTTATAAATCATCAGTTTTGTGAGTTGAACAGCTCGTATATTTAAACAATTAACATGCTTGCAGACCACATGTGGTCGCAAGGCCAAATAGCCAGTCAAAAACAAAAGAGGTTCTGTGATGAGACAGGAAGAATGCTGTATGGGTCACAGATGAGCTAAGACTGCAAACTACTAGTCAGTTGTGTATATAACTTGTTAATTCTTTAAGGGTAGCATGGGCACTACACATGTCAGAGGGCACAAGCTGTCTCAATACCCCAAGGTAAAGACATGCAGTGGATGGTGGCCCAGTGGATGGCATTGTAGCCTCAAAGCAAGACAGTCCCGGGTTTGAACCCCAGCCTTTCTGTGTGGAGTTTGCATGTTCTCCTCGTGTCTGCGTGGCTTTCCCCCACTATTTCAAAAACACATGTTAGGTTCATTCTCCAGTCAGTGCCATGTAACCAGTGACACTGGTTTCAATCAGGAGCTGGTCCCCAGCGGCTGCCCACTGCTCCATTGAATGATGGGTTAATGAAGAGAATGAATGTTGCTGTGTGTTCGTATGTGAAACTAAAACTGTGATTTTGTTTTTAAATTCTCAAATCTAGTATAAAAAAGTAAATGAGCACCTGCATTGTCTTCTTTTAAGTGATATTGGGTGAAATTAAATTTATGCGTTGGGCATTGTCTTTTAAGAGATCTTGAGTGAAATTCCATTTCTGCACTGGCAACCATATTTACTTATTTTAAACTCATAACTAATATTTGCACACTTAAATGTTATTTTAAGTGATATACAAAGTCTTAATCCTGTGTTAGATCATAGATAATATTTGCACACTTTCTTTTTTTTTTTCTTTTCTTTTAAGTGACATACCAAGTCTTAATAGTTACATTGGCCAGTTTTATCCCCTCTTTACAAATTTAATATTTGTAGTTGAATAATCCATTGGATTTAGCCATCCATAATTGCAAATTATTTCATGTTAAATATTTATTTAAATTATTTCTAAAATATTCTCGAATTTCTAAATATTGCTTTAAGACTGCAAAATAATGTGTATTATTTTATATTTATTTTCTGTAGCAGTTATGTAGTTAATCTTGGGCTGTAATCAAATTTGTCTGATACAATGCCAAAGTGAACATTGTACAAGTAATTATTTTAAACTATGGAATATAATTTCTTAAAAAAAAAAAAAATTCCATATGCTATCGGTTAGATTTCTTAAATATACAATATATCATATTCTGACTTGTCGAGTTCCATTTTATTGAATCTCATTTGACATTAGTTTTCTGTGTAGATGCTAAGTATTACGTTCTACCTGTTTAGGCTTGTCAGTATAGCACACACGGTTTGTGACAACACTGACCTTTTGTAACTTCTACAATATTGTATTGTTATTGTTGGTGTAAAGCACTGTTTAATGTCTGTTAATCCCAGTTTGTGTTGGGCCATCATAAATCGAGCCACCCAATCAATCACCCAATTTCTGAAACCGCTTATGGTTCTCTTAAAGGTGGAGTCAGCGATGGCAAACTAAAGCACACTGTCAAATTCAGCGAATATCTCTCCACTCGCTGTCCATTGTGTGTGCATGCTGAAAAAAACAATCTGTTGAATCAAATAAATCCACGACTAATATGGGGAGGGGGGGCATTGCTGTGATATTGAGGGTGTAGGTGTTTTTGGTGTAATTCAAATGTCTTTCTCAACAATAAAATATTTCTCCAAGGTAGCTGACTGCACCTTTAACTGTGGAGAAGAGTGTTGTAGTCCATCAGAATTTAAAGGTTACAGTGGACTCAAAACGGGTACCTTTCTAGAATCTGTCTGTTTTGAGTTGAAAAAGAGTTAGTGTCTCATTATAGGACGATTTTAAATGGTTAAGATGCCTTTCGTCAATTCTCTGAAATCACGATGGCCATTGTGTCCAGGGGCAGTGAAGATATGCTAAATGAGTTCTGTGCTGAGCAGAGCATACTGTACCAGCTGGCTGCACCTGCCTCTTGAACCTGCCAGACAAGCCCTTACAGTGTGCACAGTATGTAAAGACACAAATAACCTAGAGTTGCCTACTATACTACTATATACAATGTTTTGACCAAGAGAGATGTTTACTCTGTTGCATATTTATACATACATTATATTTGAGTTGAAGGGAGTGCTCCTATTGGTGGCACCAAAGCGCAGACTCGACTTAAGTATTTTCATAATCGCTCCGTGTGAGGGTCAGGCTAACCATAAAAGTTGGGTCCAAGTTTTGTGCATTCAAGCTGTGGTGTGTGTTTGTGGAACAACTGCAACAGTTAGTAATGTGTTTGTGTTCTGCTTTTCCAAGTCTCCTGGGTGTGACATGGGTGGATTTGTGCTTGGTTAGCTATTGACAGTCCGTGAATAAGCTTAAGAAGCCCACAGAACTTCTTTAAGTGTATAGGTTTGATCAGTGGAGTATTATGCATGGCCTACTAGTGTATTGGGCTTGTAGGCATGCTCCCTGGATTGGATTAGGCAGCATTAGTGAAAAGTGGGTGGTGGATCAATGCCATTGACCAACTGTGCATAGGTTCTCTGGGATAGGCCATGTGTATAACCTATTAATGGGGTTTATTTTTGTTTCTCACCTTTTTAAATCGGCAGCTGTTAAGACCGGTGTCTGTTTTGTGGGATTGTGCATCACTCATCGACTTACAGTAAAGAGCTCTTATTTATCCTATCTCTCCCTATGGTTGGCTCTCTTGTTGTTATTGCAGATTAAGTAAGTCTTTCCTAAAATGTCACTTCAACCGGCTGGCTAATGCAGCAGTTTGTTGTCTAAGTGACCATATTTCCATGCGCCGATTAGATAAGTGAAGGTAAAAAGACGTTAGATATCCCCAGTCCCCGCAATGGAAAAACATGGCGGGTGTGGTGATTTGGAGCAAGGTCACCATGGTAACTGTGGACCTGGCTTAATGTAGCACAGGGTCGAGTCTTATCAGAACAGGGATTAACAGACAAGAATGCTTTCCAAATCCTAACCACCGACCTGCCAGCAGCTCATAACTTTCTACTTATTAATTGTAACTCTTTGTAACAGTTAATAAATGGATAACAAACGCATTATGGTTATTTCCAGATGTACCTATGGTGTTTATGCAATAGCTTGGTCCGTGAACCTCAGTCACGGCCCTAGATTTATGAACCAATAACCATAAAGGGAGTGATAAGCCTATGGAGGGCAAATGAGTAGAACGCAACAACAGACGAATATTTGTTGGCTATTCAGTCAATGGAAGGATAAGACTAGAGAAAAACCCAGTACCTAAGCTATAGGAGTAAGTGTGTGTGTGTGTGTACGTACATTTATTTATGATCTGAAGTTATGCATGAAAGTTTAGTCTAATGTTCTCTCACGTCAGCTAAGGCTGAGCTATATTTTTCTTTAGCCAGATAAAACTGGTTATGAATTACAGTGTCTCTGCATTAGTGATGGTAGCTTTAGGCTGCATGAGTAATGGGGCGATGGAAAATTAATATTTAGAATTTTCCCTCACAGACGCTAGTTAGGAGAGCGATTCCTATGCTTCTTCATGTAGGAGTCCACAGAGACTGTCCCGCCCCCTCTAGAAGGTGTACATCCTTCCTTTACGAAAGACAGAAGAGGTGTAATCACACCCTGGTGTGGTAGCAGCTGCTTCTCATAGTGCTTCGGTATGTAACCCAGAGAAGCATGTGTGTCACTATGCCTGACCCCCCCCCTCTGTGTTAAACCACCACGCTTCATGTAAGAGTTCTCTGTGAAAACGTATGCATAAAAGGTTCTACTAAGAATGCTTACATGAACCATTACACAACCTCCACACTGTTGTGAAATATGTATTCATAAAACCGTGTTCGTATTAATTGGTGATTGTGTGTTTTTAGTTAATGTTTCCAATAGCAATTCTGTAACTTTTGGTTCTAGTTTCTTTGCTGTGACAGTTTCTAGCTGACTGACAGGTGCGGCATTAAGCTGGTTATTATCAGTGGCATACACTGACCCATGCTGGTGTAACGGCCTTAATGGCCGCCACCACCACTAAAAGTGTGCCATGCTGATAGTGGATTAGATTGTTCCAGGTCTGTGCTGCGCTAAGGCCACACAAGGCTCCCTGTGAACATGACACAATGTCTTTCCAATGTGCTGCACTCGTTATTACCAAGAGAACTGCTCTTTCTCTAGGCTATCTACTGTGTGGGGGTGAAGTGAATTCTGGGAATGTAATCAGACCTCAGTGCTAAATAGGGGTTCCCCCTCACTGCTGGCAAATGGTCCAGGGAACGAAGGAGACACTTTCCTTCCCCCTGTAGCGTGTTTTTTCACACGTGTTAAGTGACACCAGAAAAGTACACAACAACATATTTGTTCTGTACATTTGTTACTCAAGAAGAGCATATAAACTCATCATGCCTTTTTCTATAAATGTAAATGTTTTCAATAAATCAACAGAGGAAAGGAACTGAATGTGAAAATGTTCAGCAATAACCTGTATTCCCACAATATTTTGAGTCACAGTGAGCCCACAACACCAGCTTCCAGGTCCTTTTTTAGGCATGGTGTCTGAGCTTTTTACTCTCCTTCTAAATCTGTGAGGAAAACTGCTGTTTGTTTTGCTATTTTGTCTCTGACAGGGCGTCATGGTCAAGGGATCACAGCCATACACGACTCTTCCTCTCCCACTGAGACGGCTGTGGATTGCATAACATTATTCAGGCTCCATAAGAGAGCAGCCCATGTTGGAGTGTCCAGCAGAAGGGCACAGCGGTGTTATTGCCACAGCTAGGCATTCCTCTTCTTGAGCTCACCCCCTAACAGCAACAGAGCGCATGCACGCCTTTGAGAATGAACCCTTAAGTGATTAACTGTAGCTGGTTCTCATATACAGTATGTGACGCAAAGAGAAAACACGCTGGTGTCCAAAATTCTGAGTCCGTTACCATTGTTTCATCATTCATCAAGAACAAACACTAAATATTTGCTCTAACGATACATCTGAGACACAAGGCAAGATTTTAATTTAGATGACTTAACATGAACGTAACTTTATCTGAAGACGAATTTCAGATCCAATGCATGTGCTTTGGTCAACGGAGCGCTATTATATGAATAGTTTGAGATAACACTATACTGTATGTGTATGCAAAAGGGAAATGATACTTGGGCTAGAGGATTCCCTGCTGATGTGTTGCCCTGCTGGTTGCACCACCAGAACATGTTTGAGGTGTCTAACCCGGCTAAACCTTACCTCTGCTGCTTATTAACGTGTTATTTCTTAATTATTCTGTAACTGACAAGCAATAGACTGACAACTGGATCTTTAGATGTTGTGTATTAACCTAATCATGACCATAGCATAAAGGTTACAACATCATGTTACTCATTCATCATTTTGCACTAAAATTACTTGTCTCCAGTTTTTTGGGCCTTGTTTGTCACATTGATTTGCCTCCAAAGGCCATCAAAAACAACCTTTAGCCTTCTCACATCTTGACTCAAGGTTTCCTTTGTTTCTACTTTTATGATCATTCAAACTACCTGGCGTGTAAATCCAGCCTTATGTAACGCCAATTCTAACACTGTATTTGAACCTTGAGCTGTTTGACTGCAATTATCCTCCCCCTATCATAACTGCCTGTTAACACTGGCTCATATTATAAAACACAATTACAAATAGCAGTTGTAGAATAGGAACAACATTGTGTCTTCCAATTTGTCTATAGCGAAACAGTAACAAATTGATTGATTTAGATTAACGATCATTCTACAGCACATGACATTCAATCTTTGAATGTAAAATATGAATGGACCGCCCCTCAAGACATAAACTTTAAAGACAACAGCAAGACCCCTTGCTGTCAGCCCTTTCATCATTGTAGTTGATGTATGATGGCACTCTAATAGAGAGCGTGCTATGCTTTGCTTACTTTTGTCTGTTTACTTTTTCCACACCAATCTACTCGGCCAACCACTTGGACAATCCATCAACCAGGTAGTGAGAAAGGAGTTTGACGTCAGCGCTCTGCTGCTCGGCACCCAGCCTTTTTCGCCTGTCCTAAAGGTGGTTGTCTGTAAGCAGTGCAGGTAAGTACACTTGAATCTTATCACAGATCACAGATACAGCAGGCCCAGTGAGTAGGCGAACAGGTAAACACACTGACAAAGCAGTCTCTCATGATGTCAAATGGATTCATTTTAATGTAGGCTGACAGAATAAGAAGGGAATTAAATGTCTATTTCAAAGCAAGCAACGCAGATGAACACGTAATGGAATCAGCTGCAACGAAAATGTTGTCATTCACCATGAATGTGTTGTGAAGTGCTTCAGACTTGAGATAAGGAGATACTTTAGCATACCTGTAAGTGGTGACTACTTTTTTTTTTTAGTCATGGCCTTCACATACATAAAATGACATAGCATTGTATTATTATTGATGATGATGTGTAACTAGGCTAAATACAATGTAACTACTAATGTAATGTCATGTCAACGGGGCCTGATCCTGCCCTCTTGTCGAGAGCCACTGTAACATGACAGACGAGACGTGTCATCTTGACTTGTAGTACGACCAACATGAGTACTGCTACATGCTGTTGTGACAGCTGTCTGTGTGTTAACAGACACTGTAATGCCACATTAAGTTGTTTCTTCTGCTGCCTTATAATAAAACATCTATTTAACGCTAACATCTTTCACTAGACTACCACAATGCCACAGTTTAGTAGCTTGTCACCTTGGAGAGAGCAGGATTTGAATATAATTTATCAAAGGTGTAAACAAACAATGGCTAACTCACCCCACCTACTTGACTCACAGTCTTAGTTGACACAGTTCCACCATGAAAATAATATGTCTAACATGATGGCTAATGCAAACATTATGCAGTAAATGATACTGCTTAAAAATCCATTCACCATTGAATGGCAAACATTGGAACAAATGTATAGCCATGGAAAAATATACCGTTTCAGGGCTTCTGAAATCTGTACTTTCTAATGTAATGCTAAGGTTGGTCACGAAGGGCACAACCACACCATTATCACTATTACATCAATTTTGCTTCAGCGATTAATAGTGTTATAATAACACATGAAAACTAAAAGGTAAAAAAGGGTATGATGGGTAAATGGACAATAGATGGACTCATGATTTCCTATGGTCAAGTAGTTCGTAGCACCACCCCATATGTACACCCTTTCATGCACTTCTGCACACTTGTCCATCAGCTTGACTGTTTGTCTCTGTGACCTCTGACCTGTCTCATCAAACACTGTTGTTGACCATAGAGCTATATAATAATGTTGTTGACCAATGATTTTCCACTGGCTCTAAATCTTTTGGATGGTGGATATCTCAAGGGTTTACCATAGAACAAAACAACAGTGTTTCAGATAGTCGCTAACACATACTGCACACACACACAAAAGAAACTGACTCATAGGCTTCCGCTGACCCATAAACACAGGGAACCTGTGAATGTAAAATGCCAAAAGGACAACTGATGTCTTTTCATAACGAAATATTTAATATTAAGGGAAATGGAGGGCTTACACATCTGCCACGTGATTGATTTATTTATAGTCTGATGACGCAGGTGTCTCAAACTGGCACCTGGACTGACCCTCAGTCAGAGATGCCTCATGCCCAGCTGCCCAACAACCGTGGATGTTGTTGCCACGGGAACAGTTACGTTGACTATTGCAGATTGTCTTCCATGGAGACACGATCCATGTTCCGCCCGTATGACATCAATGACTTATAGCCATGTGAGTCACTGCTTGACACCAGGTGAGATGGTGCAATGCAATGGGGAAAAGGTTAGTGTGCAAGTGTGTGAGAACCAAACAAACACAGACATTGTGTGCACATTTGGACATATGTAACATATTGCTGTGTTTGTGTGCGCGGACACTAAAAAACGACAGCACCAATCAATGATGGAATGAGCTTTACACTATAATAAACATTTTATAGGTACATACACTTCATGGACATCTCCAAGTAGGCCTACCATGGTGGTGAGAATATTTTGTCATGGAATTACAATATGTGGAAAACACGCTGCTTCTATTTGACATTATGTTGCTCAATTATGTGCCAAACAAAATAATATTATTGAACAGTTTCCAAGAAAAACATGACAATAAAATGTATTTTTATATATATATACTGTGGTAGGGCAAAAACTGAAATGTGACTAGATTGGTCTGGAATTTGCAATGCTTGAGTCATGTTAGTGAGACATCCACACCATGATAAACTAAATGTGCATGTTTTGCAAGTGTACTTTATTCTTTACAAATAGATTTAGTTGATCATAAAGACATGCTTTTCAATTAATCAGAGTGAAAAGATTGCAAGATATCAACAATAACTGTACAGGAGTGTTAGTGAAAGTCAAGGTTATCATGGGTTATCTATAGCCTTTTTTGTATTTTAAATAAAGCAAATAAAACTCAAGGACTACCCTTACACTGTGCACAGCCAGTATCATTAAACAAATGCTTGTTCATGTGATTGTGGAGTTTATTTCATTCTTTTCAATTTTTAATTTTCCATTAGTAGACTTAAAAAGTACACAGATAGCCACACTGTTGCTTAAACACATTAATTAAAATGATAAGTCTATAAAAGATGTGATAAGAAAGCAACACTCTATTTCATATCACCATCATATCAAGTGTAAATATGCCTGCTAAGCATTTATGCAAAGTCTTTATAAAGTTTATGTAGAAAATTGATTGGTGTATTATGTAGCCTAGTAATATAAATACTAATAATAAATATTACACATATCAGCTGTTTCATCTAAATGTAATATAGTAATTAATAAATAGATAAACTATCAGTAACTGTATAGGCTATATGCCTACAATTGATATTTTGGAAGGTTTATTAACGGTTAATCCAAAACGGATAGGTTGTGAAATTATTATCTTGGTCTGATTGAGCATTGGTGGGTGGGTGGAGACTCGTACAATCCGTCACGTAATGGGCGTTCCTTAAACGTTTTTCCTTTGCACTTACTGGTACGATCGGGTCCATAATTAACGTGCCAGCCAATCAGAAGATTCATGCTAATGAGGAGGCTTTAAACGCTTTCGACAATCCGTACGTATTGGCTTTTTGCAGGAGATAACGCTCATAACGTTCGTCAGCAACAAGACCAGTTAACTTTCTTAACAACAACTAACTTTCTTAACAACAGCGTACAATACTTGTATTTATTGTACGCTATAACACCACAATAGGCTATACACAGATATTCGCTCATTGCTGGATCTGACATCTGCTGATATCAAAGGGAATTTTCTACTTGAACTCTTAAGTCCATCAAAGAGAACCACTCAAGATACAGTAAAGTTGCAAGGACGTTTCGTTTGAGAGTCGACTGTTTTCGTTTGACAGTTACATCGCAATGTCTTGTGATAATGCGTCGGACCAGAGTCGGCGGTTTTGTGTCTTGTCTTGGGATCAGGTGCAGCGCTTGGACTCGATCCTTGCAGAGCCCATACCAATCCATGGTCGCGGAAACTTCCCCACACTTTCTGTGCAGCCAAGGCAGATCGTTCAGGTACTTTATTATCAGAGCTTCATTGATAACATGGTAACAGCAGACTGATGGTATTATGCATAACACTATTAGGCTACACACCCATGGTTAACAAACACTGAGACTTTAGACTACACTCACAATTTGTTGTTTCAGTTTTAGTAGGCTACACATTTTGTTTCTAGCATAAATAATACATTTACAAGCCACCGTGGCAGGCATTTAACTCGAGTATATTCCTACTAGACTGAGAAACTTTGCGTCACAGACATTTCTCTAGTTTCGAAACTGAAACCCATTCAATAAATTAAAGACACAGCAGTAGATCCAGAACCGTTTTATCCATCTCAACCGAAGTTTCATGTGCTTTTCCTGCATACACGTATACAGTCTATCCCAAATTGATCAGTGCTTGCTGGGGCCAAATATACCGTATTATAGCTTGGTAGTAACATACTTTCTATGAAACATATGACGTCCTTTTTAAGATAAGGATTATATTTAGTTAGGCCATATCACTTAAGCTGTATCTTTATCCAGTGACGCTCGCCTAATTTTAAAAGGCATAGCCTATCCATAATGAGATCTCGTTGCATCTTGCATCCCATTACAAACATACGGCAGACGCTTGACACGTTCAACATTACACAGTAGCTGTAGCTGGAGATTGAGACATTTGCTGTCTTTATACCGTTACGATATATACACACCTATACACAACACAATACAAGTTGTATTGCAGAGGTAACGCACGTATTGCACAGGACGCTATTGGGACAGAAAAGACTTCAACATAATTATTATTTTTCGATTTCATATTGACACTTCCATTAACTTCACAGAGCTGTGTCAGCAGGCCAAGTCCTGGTTCGTATTTTAAATTGAACCCAATGAGAACTCTGGCAACATAATTGCCTTATGCTGAAATATCATGAAATGTTCTGTTTGGTTTTTATAATGTATAGTTTGTGGATTCCTATGTCTAGTTGACCCTGGTGATGCCTTGTCTACTGTATGTGCTTGCTGCAGTAGTCTGACCCAGTAGGCCATATAAATAGAGCCATCTTGTTATCTGATCACCATGAGGTTAACTAGCCTCAGACACTAATCTGACAGGTCAGAACAGGTAGGCAGATTTAGAGATGTGAGTGAATATATTCACTAAGATGTGCAGCGCCGGTCTGTTTCTTCTAATGTTTTATTAGTTGTTGGCTATATGTGTGAGTTAATTGCTTCTCAATATCATGATAAATTACAATTACATTTTCTTTTACAGTGTCAGTCACACATTCTACATTACAGTATACTTTAGGTCTGCATCAACATTGTGGCCTTAAACTGCATTGATGTAGCACAAATAAAAGGTTCAAATGTTATGAGTGTGTCCCTGCCATCCCAGACCCAGACACAATGAACAAATAGGAGTGGGTTTAAACAATTCCCTCTTAGGCTAGGAAGTGTGAGATGTAAGCCCTGTGATGTCTTTCTTTGAAGGATAAACATGTTTTTGTTGTTAGTTTCTGTTGGCAATGTTCAGCAGCCCATGAGGGTGCATTACGGGAAACAGACTCACTCACTGGGGCAAAGGGACAGATGTTGTTGACCCCCTTGGGTGTGAGGATTAGCTGAACACAGTGGTTCTCAAAGTGGGGGTCCTGAGATGCTCTAATTTTCTTCCTCTCTTTCTCTCTCTCTCTGTAACTAGCAGTGCACAAGCATGAATCTTTATAATACTTTCCGAGGTCTGGTTAGGCCAATGTGGCCTACAGAAGATGGGCAGGTTGACCTTTCAGAGCAGACACACCGGTCTAGCTGCTCTTTCTCAGCCTGTTAGTTTTCATTCATACTGAGGCTGATGGTAATGAAGTGGACTTTAGTGAGCAGCGCTATTGATCTCGCCTACGCAAATTGATTTTTTCCTGAGGGCCATGTTGGATTTATTGCGGAATATTTGTTTAGTTTGGCTTGAGTCCTGTTTTGTATTTGAACAAGTATAAGGTCCAAGTCAGTCTTCAGAGATCTTTAGATCTATATACTGTCAGTTCTCTTAAAGCAATTAGTCTTCTGTGTGAAACCAGTGTTATAAAAACATTGATGTTTGTGAAAGTGCATCTCCTCCTGCAACTGAGCGCGGAGTTGATGGGACTGCTCTCTACTCCTTGCCCTACAGTTGTGCTTCATATAGTTCTAGTTCAAATAGCATGACATGGAATTGTGTTTCTGAGGCACTATGCCTTAATGGAGAAGTGTTCATTTATGTAACATTAAGTAGGTGTTTAAAGTAAGGTTCACACAGGGTGTGATGCACATCATAGCTTCTGAGCAGAGGCTGTTTCTAGAGGCACAACCTAGTAGAGGGTGCCAGTACTGCACCAAATATCATTTCCCCTCAGTCATCACCTCTAATGGTATAATCATCCAATTTAGTATGCCCCCTAGGGCGACTGCCACCTAGAGGCAAAACCTGTCATTTCAGGTGTGTAAGTTAACAATAGAGCAACGGTTGTGTTCCGTTGTCCCTGTTCAGGTGGTGCGGGCACGGCTGGAGGAGAGGGGAGTGTGTGTGCGGGACGTGAGGCTGAATGGCTCCGCAGCCAGCCACGTGCTCCACCAGGACACCGGGCTGGGCTACAAGGACCTGGACCTGATCTTCGGCGTGCCGCTGGGCGACAACCAGGCCTTCCGGCTGGTGAAGGACGTGGTGCTGGACTGCCTGCTGGACTTCCTGCCCGCCGGCGTCTGCAAGGAGCGCATCTCAGCACTCACCTTGAAAGAGGCCTACGTGCAGAAACTGGTAAAGGTGTGCAACGACAGCGACCGCTGGAGCCTTATCTCGCTCTCCAACAACACGGGCAAGAACGTGGAGCTTAAGTTTGTGGACTCCCTACGGCGGCAGTTTGAATTTAGCGTGGACTCCTTCCAGATTTGCCTGGACTCTCTGCTGCTGTTCGACCGCTGCTCGGAGACGCCCATGTCCGAGAGCTTTCACCCCACGGTGCTGGGCGAGAGCGTGTACGGGGACTTCGAGGTGGCCATGGACCACCTGTGCGAGAGGACCATAGCCACACGGAACCCTGAGGAAATCAGGGGAGGTGGCCTGCTGAAGTACTGCCACCTGCTGGTGCGGGGCTTCCGGCCGGCCTCGGAAGCGGACATGAAGCAGATGCAGCGCTACATGTGCTCGCGCTTCTTCATCGACTTCCCCGACATCGGCGAGCAGCAGCGTAAGCTGGAGGCCTACCTGCAGAACCACTTTGCGGGCATGGAGCACAAGCGGTACGAGTGTCTGATGACTCTGCACCACGTGGTGGACGAGAGCACCGTGTGCCTGATGGGACACGAGCGGAGGCAGACCCTCAGCCTCATCTCCATGCTGGCGCTGAACGTGCTGGCAGAGCAGAACGCCATCCCCAACATAAGGAACGTCACATGCTACTACCAGCCCGCGGCTTACGTGCAAGACATCAACTTTAGCAATTATTACATAGCGCATGTGCAGCCGCCGCTAGTCTCAGTGTGTAATAACTCCTACCAAACATGGCTGCCCTGTAACTGAACTACTGTGCATGAGACCCAGGCAGTTTGTAGTTGTTCTTTTGTGGTGAAAGGAGGATGCACCCAGTGACAGCATTGCTCTTACTTAAAAAGAACTGAATATACGGTATATTAAAAAATATATATAGTAATTCATGTTTTTGCCAAATGTGACTTGACTAAACAATCCCTGCTGTACTCCTGTACATTGATTTGAGCCAACACATTTATTTTCTTACTCATTTTTCTCAAGACATTTATAAGATTGCTGGTAATTTCTCAGATGTAGCTCTAGATGTCTTATTTATATTTGGGGGAAGAGGGATTTATTTCAGATAAAATAATACATTTTTGATGAAGCAAACATTTGTGCTTTTTTTATTTTCATACACAGACTTAATGTGTTTATTAGGGTTATTATTACTATTATTATTACATATTGGACCAAAGAGAGCTAATCTGCTGCTATCACACAAACATCTTGTCTAATACGTTAAAGCTATAATACTTTAAAATTGTTCATGGAAATAAAGTCAGTTTTGCTGGTTTTATGTTGTCTGTTCATGTAACACAGATTATATGAATGGTGATTTATCCTACACTCACTTTATAAAAGCTTTTATGTATTGCTTTATGTATTGCTTTGCTGTTTAAAATCCCCACACGCAACCTGAGGAACCTGAAAAAGGTTCTTAAAAATTCATCAACATGCCCTTAAATGTGGCACTTATTAAAGAGTAGGTCAACATCAGCATTGTATTTTGATATTACCTCTTGCCTAATATTTACATATTATACCTCATGTCACCGAATTAATGTTTCACTTTTTCTTCATTTGCTTTGTAATTCAAATACATTATTTTATTTTATTTTGTTATTAAATGCAAAGTCCAACCAGTTTGAGCTTGTTTTTTTGTATCTTGGAAAATACAAATGTGGGACTTAAAAGGACTGTTAATGTGCAATTGTAAGGGAATGTTGTTGTGATTTCAAGTGCCTAAAGCAAACCCTCAGATGTTCACCACACCTCTGTAATGTTTGACCTATTCTTTCATGAGAGATTTTCAATTTTAGCTTAGACTAATCTCTTTTCAGGAACAAAGGCATACACGTTTGTGAAATTAAAAAAAGAAGGAATCTTATGTCTTGTGTTGTGGTTATTATTTAACATGTTATCATTTGAATTGTTTTGCAAGCATACATAACACATCCATTTAATAAATTAGCAGCACCTGGTAAAGGATTTTACACACATCTCATGGACAGTATACTACACTTAAATTAAACCTATTTGTTTCTTATATCACATACTTCTGCATATTTAAGATGGACAGGTATACATACTGTAGTGTATATAATTTTCTGATGACAGCCGTTAACTCCTTTCCATTAACCAGGCCTATTGAAATGCATATAGTGTGTATTGGATTCAGTTCCATTTGATAAAGTGGGGCTAAGAATCCATTGCAATCTGAGGACAGGAACCATAAGGAGGCTTTTCTGAAGCACAATGGCTTCTCTCTCTTCTGTGATACTAAAGCTTCTAACAAAGAGTGGCCTGTTCTCCCACACATTTTCCCAATTGAAAGCCAACTCTGTTTATTTCAGTGATACTATAGCTATGTAATTTTGATTATGCCACTATCAAAAACTTTTGAGCAGCTTTAGGTATTACCATAAAACTATACTTTTTTTTGGCCCATCAATCAACTAGTTCAGTTTATCAGGCAATATGTAGAGCAAGAACATATCACCACTCTCCACATTATCTTTCAAATATTGAAAAAGGTAATCATATATATAGTTATTTATTATTGAGGAAAATTTGAATTAGAATGACGGTGGTTATGTTGATCATGGTGTCATCTAAAAGCTATCTTATTGGACAGCCATGTTACTCGAGGAATCCACAAAATGTAGATATGCGTAGTCTCATTATTAAACTTTTTCAAGGTGGATTTAATGCTATAGTAGATTTCAGTGTTTAGGGCATTAAATGTTCCAAGTCATCCATCCATCCATCCATCTTCTCCCACTTATCCGGAGTTGGGTCGCGGGGGCAGCAGTTCCAGCAAGGGACCCCAAACTTCCCTTTCTCAAGCCACATTAGCAAGCTCTGACTGGGGGATCCCGAGACATTACCAGGCCAGTGTGGAGATATAATCTCTCCACCTAGTCCTGGGTCTTCCCAGAGGCCTCCTCCCAGCTGGACATACCTGGAACACCTCCCAAGGGAGGCGCCCAGGGGGCATCCTAACTAGATGCCCGTACCACCTCAACTGGCTCCTTTCGACGCAAAGGAGCAGCAGCTCTACTCCGAGTTCCTCACGTATAGCCAAGCTTCTCACCTTAACTCTAAGGAAGACGCCAGCCATCCTCCTGAGAAAACACATTTTGTCTGCTTGTACCCGTGATCTTGTTCTTTCAGTCATGACCCACCCTTTATGACCATAGGTGAGGGTAGGAACAAAAATTCCCTTGTAGATCGAGAGCTTTGCCTTCCGGCTCAGCTCTCTTTTCGGTGCGGTAAAGTGATTGCAATACCGCTCCTGCTGCTCAGATTCTCCAGCCAATCTTCCGCTCCAATGTCCCCTCACGCTAAGGACACCGATGTACTTGAACTCCTTCACATGGGGTAAGGACTCATTCCCTACCTGGAGGAGGCACTCCATCGGTTTCCTGCTGAGAACCATGGACTCAGCACCTCCCACAGTATCTCCCGGGGGACCCGGTCATACGCCTTCTCCAGAGCCACAAAACACATGTAGCCCGGAAGGGCATACTCCCAGGCCACCTCCAGGATCCTTGCAAGAGTCAAGAGCTGGTCCGTTGTTCCACGACCAGACAGAATCCGCATTGTTGTTCTTCAATCTGAGGTTCGACAATCGGCTGAACCCACCTCCAGCGCCTTGGAGTAGACTTTACCAGGGAGGCTGAGAAGTGTGATACCCCTGTAATTGGCACACACTCTCTGGTCCCCCTTTTTGAAGAGGGGAACCACCACCCCAGTCTGCCACTCCTTTGGCACTGTCCACACGATGTTGAAGAGGCGTGTCATTTAGCATTTCTGGATGGATCTCATCAATCCCTGGTGCTTTGCCACTGTGGAGGAGTTTGACTACCTCAGTGACTTCCCCCAGGGAAATTGATGATGATCCCCCATCAACCTCCAGCTCTGTCTCTACCACAGAGAGCGTGTCAGTTGGATTCAGAAGTTCCACAAAGTGTTCCTTCCACCACCCAATTACCTCCTCAGTTGAGGTCAACAGTGTCCCATCCTTACTGTACACAGTATACATGGTTCCCCTCTTCCCCCTCCTGAGGTTGCGGACGGTTTTCCAGAAACACCCGTTTCTTTGCTTCTGTTACGGCAGATGCTGCAGCCCTTCGGGCCAATCGGTACCTTGCAACCACCTCCGGAGACTTCCCAGGACAACATATTTCGAAACGCCTCCTTCTGGTGTCCACCACGATGTTCGAGGGTTACCGCCCCTTGAGGCACCTAAGACCTTGAGACCACAGCTCTCTGCTGCAGCTTCTGCAATGGAGGCTTTGAACATTGCCCACTCAGGTTCAATGTCTCCAACCTCCACAGGGATGCCAGAGAAGCTCCGCCGGAGGTGTGAGTTGAAGATCTCACAGACAGGGGCCTCCTCCATACTTTCCCAGTTTACCCACACTACACGTTTGGGCTTACCTCCATTGCAGTCCAGAGTCTTCCCCCATCCCTTGACCGACTCACCACTAGATCGTGATTAGTTAATCTGCCCCTCTCTTTACCCAAAGTGTCCAAAACATGCGGTCTCAGGTCAGAGGATGCTCTGGTACCACATACATTTATGAGCATCCTTATGTTCAAACATGGTGTTGTTTACAGACAATCCATGACTAGCACACAATTTATTTGTATATGGCATCCAAGAGGCCCTTAGTGGAGAGATTCTGGAGTACAGGAGATTATTGGAGTGTCACGGATAGATAAATTGTGCCGTTTTCATAAGTATTAAATGCTATGAACTCTGATATAAATTTTTTTTTAAAGCATCAGCGAGTATAGCCCATTTTGGAGAACATTAAAGTGAAATTAACTAAATAATTACTGTTCAGTTTAATATTTAACATTTTTGCAAATAATTTCGTGCAGATTAAAATGATAAAATCATACCTCATGCATGAAGGTTTAAAACTAACACCCTGGTAATCCGTCAATGCCGTTGGCTGTGCTTGTATTGGCATGGTATCCTAAGTGATTGTGCCTAATGCAAGCAGTTCTCTGAAGGATTCTGGGGGTTTTTAAACGTGTATTCACTCCAACTCTTTAAGAATAATCCATATATGGAATTCAAAAAATAGGATGAGCTGTGCAGAATAAAATAAATTACCAAATATGAATTTAATAAAATAAGATAAGAATTTAATTCCATTAACATTAGACACAAAGCAGATGGTTAACAGCTAGCTATAGCTTCATAGTAAATGGCATATGTGAATGGGTCATTTCAGGCTAATTCGTGGGTTAGGTAGGTGAATATGTGTGTGGGCTAAACTTTGGTGTGCACGTGCGTGCGCATGTGTATGTTTGTGCATGTGGCGAGGGTGATGACAGGGACACAGACATACTAATGACAGTGATTCTCCCCACAATGCATAGCAAATCTATCCTGGGCCAGCGATGCTGCTATTACCCCTCTGTTAACTCAATGTTAAAATAACATTTTGTTCAACTCAAAAAGCATGATTATGCCCTCTAACAACCTCATTATCTAGGACACTAAACGCCCTCCTGGGGTGTCCCTTGGCTATCACACATGGCCCCCCCCAAAAAATAAAACTGTCTGTCTGCAAGCTTTTAACACTGAAAAAGACCATACTGAGTGTAAGTCAGAAGATGTTTTTAATATATCCATGCTTTGTGAGCACAGGGATGTGACATCATGCCGCAGGGTGTAAAGGGGAAGCACATGTCTTCACTGAACTGTGTGACTGGCCCAAACAGACGGACTGGGCTCAGTTGGAGAAGGGGTCCGGGTCACGTCCGGAGTTCTCAATAAATCTGTTTGTTTTAGTAGTTTGTGGTCTATGGAGAGGATGGGAATGGGAAGGGGGGGTGTATGTATGGCAGGGGGGTTAATCTAAACTACAACATCATTACATTACTGCAGATGATCATAAAAGTAACAACAGTGTCATGGTGGACGGGTCAATGCGTAGAATACGCTGCAGTATCTGCCATGCTCGTGCAGAGGGTCGGGGAGAGGATGAGCATGTATTGCAAACTGGTTACACGACCTTCATTGTCAGCAACAAGCTGTGGTGACTGCATGCATTTACGTGCACACGTACGTACGTGTGTACGTGAGGTTGTGTGAGTGCGAGGAGAAATGCCAGTAAAATATATTGTGTCTGTTGGCTCTGGTCAATGGGTACTGTAAATGTATACGTGTGCATGTGCCTGTGCGTGTTTGTGTTTGTGTGTGTGCGTGTGCGTGTGCATGTGCGTGTCTGTGTGTGTGTGTGTGTGTGTGTGTGTGTGTGTAGTGGAGGGGGGATATGGATATAACTCTCAAGGGGAAAAAATAATCTGTTATGTCACTCGGAGAGAAAGATGTCTCCTGTGTCCACAATTTCTATGAAGTGGGAATGGGAAATAGATATATAGAGAGAGAGAGAGAGAGAGAGAAAGAGGGTGGGGGGGGGGCACACACTCTACTGGCAGTGAGCATTGCTGGCATTGCAGCGTGCTGACAAACAGTCCTAACTTTATCCGTCGCAGGGAGCCAGCTGAATGGCAGCAGTGTGTAGAGTTTACCCACCGAGGGGGAGCACCACGGCCCCCGAGACATAGCCCCGCCCCATGTGGACCTGCTCTCCCCCCCCCCCCCCCGACAGCCCTGGCCACACACCATTCAACCTGAGGTGGAACTATCAACCGTGTGTATCTCTTTATCCCTCTAACAGCCTACACTCAACCTGCCTGTCTGGGCACACAGACAGGCAACACTGCCCTGGCAGTAACATTGCTTACTCCAGTAGTGTGTTATTTGCCAAAATGAGTGATTCAAAATCTTGGAGTGATGCAACTGATAGTCTTTAGTCTTTGTGAACATGTCAATATGTAATTTGAGTCCTTATTTCAGCAGACATCTTAAACAGCCTCCATTATGGTTGATTCCCAAATGAATACTGCCACACATGCTGCACATAAACATACATGTCTGCTTCTCACAATAAATCATCTTAAAGGCACAAATAATGCAGTGCTTTTAATATAGCAATATGGCCAACACCCTAATAGGCTTCAGGCCTCAATGGCCAACATTTCTGGGGTTCCAGTGCAGGCAGCTAATATCCTTTTCCTTGTGGTCATTGGTACAGTCCGATTAGCAACTTGAGACATGAGTTGAGTTCGGTTAATCTTTATAAACAGATAAAATATTAATGCAGATACATTTGGAAAAATAGCTAATTCAAAGCTAAATTGCCATTAGACAATTTACTTTTTCCTGAGATTGCATTTTAGCCAATTTTGGTCTTCTTCACACATATTTTTTTGTTAATATTACTTGCCTACTACAAAAAGAAACAAAAATGCTTCCAATACAAAAATACTGTGCAATCGCCTACAAATTCTATATTCATATGCAGATACAATAGACTATGCTTATAGATTACATTACACTGTTTTATGATTTTGGGCTACATAAGATAAATGTTTTTAAGAGTAGATGTGATGCAGCAATGGTTGGTCTCAGTCCTTCTCCAGAGCTCTGCTTCCTCATCTGTAGCCTATGCAATGTGGAACTAACACTAAGGCCTCACATGATCCCACTTCCTGGTTTCTTGTAAGCAAACAGGAAGTGGAATTATAGAGAAAGAAAGATAGATAGATACATAGACACACAGATACTGTTGATGAACAAACACGCAGATGCTTACAGTGTACACAGGTAGCTACAAAATAAACATATGAGCAATGACAACACTTACAAGGAAATAAGATAATGAGATCTGAGTACACAATAAACGTCTGAAAAAAATGTAATGGCCACCACTCCATTTGTGTCCAGTGACCAAGTACGGATAAGCGGATAAAGATGGATGGATGGATGGAGTAGGGGTTGAAACAAGAGAGTAACGTCCTCCTGCCCTCTGCTCCTCTACACCAGTCAACAGTCCACCTTTGAGGTTCAAGGGGTGCTACAGTATTAATGGAATAAACATAATTCTATAGAAAACAATAAGCATTAAAGCAGCCAGACGGAAGGTGAGTTATAGAGGGCATCACAAGATCGGTCTGTGGTGTCAGTTTATACTGGTGAATCTGGTGCAAAATGTGTGAAAAATTGGGTTTAATCAGATGGAGATTTGTAGTATATATACTGCATACAAACATATATATATATATATATTTTTTTTTAATTAATTAATGTCTTAATTTATTTTTTATTTTTCCAAATTGGCAGTATTTAAATCATTTGTTACCTTTTTGGAATATATAATTTTCTTTCAGTGACAAACAACGTGTGCAATTGTAATAAAGTTAAAAGTAGTGAAAATAATACTGTTTTAAATTGCCAACATAATTTCATATATATATTTTCTTCATGATGGGTAATTAATATTGGAAAATTAATTATACATTTCTATTTCTTGATGTGTCTCAACGTTGTTTTTTGCGTCTGCCATTCGTTTTCCATTCCATTAGTGTTATCCCCAATCTATTCCCATGATGCCTTCTCGCAGAGATACAGCCGCCATTACAATGAACAAATAAACTCCACTGAGCTAATGATGTCATGTTATCTTCGCATTCATGTAAGTTATTGAAATGGTGCATGATCCAAGGTTGTTGGCGCATGTGCAAGCTCAAAAACAACAGTTAATTGCTAAATTAATCTCTTGGGTTGAAGCACTGCTACTCAGTGAAAACATGTGTGTCTTTAAACCATAAATCAGTAATTTGCTTTGCCAGTTTGCATTTTACTTGTGTGACAGATATGGTGCTCACTCCAAATCATATTCCACTGCAATGTGTTAGCATCCTAAAATGTGGAATTGATCAAGACCATCCTTTAGTCATTATTCTTGATAGACCCATTGTTCATCTATTGTCTATGCTTCTTTAAGTGTGGCCCAAAGTATCAAAAATACATTCAATTTTATACTTGACACTAACTGAAATGCTATGTCAACACAATGCAACAGATTATTTCAGCATTAACATCATAAATATAAGCATAATTAAATAGTGTATTAATTAAATATATCTGATATTTAAATTCTCAGAATGGCATACATTATTTTATATCTATGGTTGAAATATTTTGGCACTGGTGTTATATTGATAGTTGCATAAAATCAAATGAAATTGCTTAAGTGTGTTTCGAAGGATAATAATTAGGATAGTAACAAAGATAGAGGTATTTATAGTGAGTATTAAACAATGTGTGACCAGTACCATCTGTTGTTCAGATAATTTAGGTTCTTAAACTGTCAATTTTATAGTACAGACATAAATGTAACATTGTTTTTAATATACACTCATTACATCATCGTGGCATTGAAAGGAAGTTTGGTGGAATGACCAAATGAGCAAAGCTATTAAAAGCACTAGTATAGTACATTTATATCTTAAATATAATATTATTAAATGATTATAGCTTTATAGCATGAAGCATATGCCATATTTAATGATTTGTACATTATTTTCCCCATGTTTGCAACTCTCTAGATGTTGGTCTGTCTAATGTGTCATTTGGTCAGGGCAATTTCCACTAGTCAATGGTTTTCACCCCTAGTTGGAAGTGATGGGCCAGACGGCATGAATGTTAAACAACCTATGTGTGTCAACCTGCAGCCACTTCTTACAAGCCTCTGCTTGTTGAGGAGGATAAAACTATCAAACTCCAGGCATCAAAAGACGGCAGCTGGATGGATCAGACAAGGCTTCACAGAGCTGCTCCCTGACGGTGCTAGGAGTTTGTTTGGGCTATGCTTTCTTGGTTATCTCTCGTGGAATGGTATTCTTGCTGGCATGAGCGTTGCTCTCGTTAAGAAAGTGGCTGTATTTTTCTGTGCTGTTATACCCAATTGCTCTTGAACTGATAAAGTAGAATTATTAACTTTAAATAGCCCATCTTAGAAAATACATTAAAACAGAGGTGGCAGCTTTACTCTCCTATCATTCACCTCAGGAGAATACCCTAAAGACTGTCTGCCAAGAAAATAAGTAAGGGGAAATTTCTCTAAGTAATAACACCATAGGAGCTAATTGCGGACTTATGCATTAACGTAACAGTGCAACTCTCTGCAGAACCTAGACAGACATATTTGCATATTCACAGAAAAATAACGTACTTTCTTTTGTGCAACTTAAGGAAGTAATATTGTTGGCTTCATCATTCAATCTCTGCCTTCTTGTCCCATACACCCTGTTTATAATGCATCTGGAAACATCCTCACACAGATCGTAGGAGATTTTATTTTTATTTACCACACAACAGTGACGTCGGAGATTCCATGGCAATTGGAGGCAAAACACATATTCTGTTCAGGTAGTATGCATAGACTACATTTTAAAATGCCCTGCCGACAAATGTGAGGTTTCAAAATATGAAATTGTAGCACTTATGCACACACCAGCACAAATTAACTTAACAACTGTGGCCACAAATTAACATCACCTTGCTGTATTTGAGTGCAAAGGCATGACATGTTATCTTCAGACAGTAAGGCAGAGCAGATGAATCAAGATCTTCCTTCTCCTCAGTGAAGGCACCTCCTCTGTTCAGGGAGCTTGGAGGTTCAATCAAATATACTACGCGAGTAAGGAAATTTGTGTTCATAACAGAGGGACCAACACAACCATGTTGGCTGACTTGCAACACATGCTGGTTGAATGGGATGCCATCCTATTGGGTACACACATACTCAGCTCTGCTGCTCATCCCACAAATGTATGTTCCTTACAAATGTGGCACCATTTAAAAGGGAAATAATCAGGTTTTCCAATGATAATAAGGAAAAGCCATAAGATTTATTTCCATGAAGCATTGTTGCAACTTACAACAAAGAAATAATCTACTAAACACAAATTTCCTTGCTTTTTGTGTTATGTTTATATACATGGAAGTCTCACTACCACTAACACTAACATACACACACACACACACACACGTACACACACGTACACACACACACACAATAGGTTGTAATGACATCATCACTTTCCCCACACATTAATGATTTTGCTCAGTTAACCCTGAAGTGACCCCCAGGGCCATCAGAGGGATCTTTCCACTGGAGCCATTGGAAAGGGTTCCCCCTGGTTTCCTTTGGGCTGCTGTAGTCTCATGTGGTTGTAATAAATCCACCACAAACAAATAAAAGCACAGCTGAAAGATGTTTGGAGGGACCCTAATGCTGTTTTTCTCCCCTCTTGAGTTTCTTTCTTTTGGATGTCTATTTTTGTTTTGGTTCTCATATGGACTGTTTTTAGTCTAGCATACTTTAAAGTTTAACAGCAAGACATGGATTTGATATGCATACAAATGTTGTTGTTATTCATCAATGGTGCAAAGTTAGTTACAACACAATTCTGTAGTATTAGTGTTGTACTTTGACATAAACTAAGCAGACTCTATAATTAATTACAGGCTAACACACTGACACCACATTTTGATATTAGATAAATGCTAAATATTTTTAAATAAAATATTTTAGTAAGATGACCAAGCAAGGTTAATCATTTAAGTGCCTCAAAGCCTTGCCTTGACTTGGACTCTATTTTGGGCTATGGTCTTGACTACAACAGCAAAACTATGTCAATAGTGAGCCACAGTGTGAACATCTGTCCATTATCAGACAATAAAGAGTAAATAGATCTGGTGAACCTGAGGTGAAATAACAGAGGTGCCTGCATGGAGCCTGTCAGCAAATCAAAAGAACATGCTGGTTTAAATAATTAGTAGCCTTAGCCAAGGCTGATATTGTTTTGATTTGTCTTGAACCAATCACCTGGCTCAGTTTTTAAATGTGTTAACTATTACAAGAATATACATTACCTGGAAGTGTGTGTGGTTTGTCGCATTGTTTTCACATATGTATGTATGTTGTGCCACTGAGCACAGAACAATGAGAAGATATGGACAAATATTTTCATATTTGTGTCTTCATATTGATTTATTGGACATTGGAACTGTTGGAATCGTGATGCTATGGTTTCAGTTGGTTTTCAATTTACTTTGATGTCAGTTAAAGGAGAGCTCACATTAAGAGAGAACTTACATTGCCTTAATGTGGTCTTGTTTAACACTACAGGTTCAAATCCCATGCCTCATGAGACTCATGAAGTCTTGAAGTTCCTTTCCTACTTCTTGTAAACCTTTGCAACTCAATGACATAATTATAACACGCACAACGCACACAACAGACACACACATTGGTTCTTAGAGAAAGCCAAGCAGAGAGGAATCTGCAACGACGAAACATAGGTGCCTCTTAAAGGTTTTGAACTAAAGGACGAAACATAGGTGCCTCTTAAAGGTTTTGAACTATGCTGCTCTCACTGGATTAGCGGACATTTGAGAAGGAAATCAGAGTAAGAGGGGATTTACACACTAACACAATTTGATTTGTTAGTGTGGGATCTCAGGTTTATCAAGGAATAAAGCGTGATACAGGTTGTGTAATGCAAACAATATGATATAAGTATTATAGTATATAACAATAATAATACTACAGTATATTAGCATGGAATGACATAAAAAGATCTGAGAATTGTAATCATTGTGCAAGCTGCCTCTTACTTGGTACAGTACGACATTAGTTTAAGGTTTTGATTTGCCCTCATCTGTCTGACGCCTACAGGGCCAAACACATTGTATCTGTCAGCATGGAGCTGGCATGGTTAAAGGGAGCGCTGAGATCAAATCGCAGCCTTGTGAAGAACCACAGAATCTTTTTGTAGACACGCTATAGAAAACGCTCCACGTCTGCCAAGCATGCCACTGTATAATGAACAGTTGTGGGGAGCTTGTAGTACATATTTTATATAGATCCCTTTTTGGATTTTCAGACATTTAAGGTATCTATAGGACATTCATTCTGTATGTACACAGACAGGTAGGTCTCTGAGCCGTAGCGCCTTCTCTGCGTTTTCTGTTGGTTTAAATGCCATACAGAATTGTACATTTTTCACAACACTAGCCTTGTTTACCAGCGGGACAAAATTGAAAAGTTTGGTTTATAAACAAGCTTTCTACAGTATGCCATTAGTTAAATCAGATGCTATGGTTCACAACTCTTCTGAAACAGTTACAGTGCTATAACTGACATTTGCTTGTCTTCCTTTCTCCGTGTGTGGTGATAAATGAAGCCTCAGAAACGTTGGAAAGCATAACGATGGCCTTTAAAATCCGGGTGGGCCAATGTCTCAGGCAGATTCAGCCTACTTATTCAGTACCAGAGTACCAGTGGTGGCTATTATCAGACATACCACCTCCGCCTTTGGATTATCTGCTAGCCAACAGCAGATGCAAATGTGGCTATACACTTCTCTCCAACTGCCTTGACGTGTTGTATTACAGGTTCTCCATCTTACACTAGTTCCAGAAACGAGAGAGAGAGAAAAGATGGCTTCATTCAATTATTCATTCTCTGGTCTGATGTCATCCAAAAATTGCCATAATTGCCCAGGCCTGGCGTCTCGGGTCTGTGATTGGCTTGGACAGGGTGAGAGTGAGGCTGACTGAGGTGAATGTATATTCTGGTGGGTTCCCTCCCCCGGGAGTCTTCCTCAATTGCAGCATGCAGGATGCGTTGGGAGCAGGGCCGCTTTTCCCTGACCACTGCGGCTTTGGAAGGCAGGCCGACGCAGCAGACTCAACGTTCTGCTGCTGTCATGTGCAAAGACAAGAAGAGATCTGATGTGGTCGGACCCCAGAGGCTAATGATAGACTTGCAATCCTTGTGCCAGCGCACTGGTGTAATTCGGCACTCAGAGAATCTATGGGAATGTGCATAGATAGAGTTATGTAACCATGGGAACCTGAGAGCCTGGTGGTGTCCAGGGTGAAGGGAGACAAACGATGGTAAGGACACATGGCATGGGCAGACGGGGCACAAAAGGGAATGTGACACAGGTTACCAAACTGTGGGCTGGGGGCCCAAAGGGGTCAAAGGGCATGTAGGGTGGTCATGCGATCGATTATTACACAGATTTAAGAAGTTCAATTGTAATTATTGTTTTTATGACTTCCTGTTTCATGTATTCAACTAAATGTGCACGCATGTATTATATACTGTGTTTATGGTGGTTTCTATGGCATATTTTCATGTGATTGAAAGGCGGTGCAACATGCATACTTGTGTCATACACACGCACGCACACACAAATGGGGGTTCTCCAGCATTGAAGTACTTCTCCCGGCTTCACAACGATGAGGCCTACTTTATGCACTATGCATGGAAATATCTTCAATGTAGCAAAAAAAAAAAAAAAAAAAAAAAAAATCAGCCTTCTGGCCTTCTCCTAAATAACAGGCTACAACTATGGCTGTGCAATAAAGCACAGCAATAAAGCAATAAAGCGATATATATCGTATATCGACAATAGAAAAACATCTACCGTCTTAAATTATGCTTTATCGTTTATATCAATCATTTTCGTAATTTGGAGTCCATATTTTGCGCTGATTACTCTTGTTTGCTTGTTAATGGCGAGCCTTTTATTACCCTTCCAGTAACGTGTAGTTTTCGTCAGCTCTCTATCTCTCCACCGCTGTCTATCTTTCCCTTGCTGAGCTCCATCTGTGTGTGTGTGTGTGTGTGTGTGTGCTAGTTATGTACACTATGCATTCAGTGGGTTATGTTCGCGTTAGTAAACGATCATAAATTACAGCAGAACGCTGTAGAAACTATATTATGTTTATATGAATTCAGTGTAACACATTTAGTTCATCTCCTCTGCTCACTGTGGTTCAGAGGCTGCCCCTCTCCACATCTTATTTATAATAGTTATATTCTATGAATATGTACACGCCTAGAAGGAGGGGGGGGAGGGGTCATTGGATTAATGTACAAAATGTCATATATCGTGATATGTATCGTTATCGGGATATAAAATAATATATATCGGGATATGACATTTCGGTTATATCGAACACCCCTACCTACAACAACGCAGTAAAAAATACAGCATGGGTGAACTCTATGGGTCTGAGGGGGGTCTGAGGCGCATCAACAGTACCCTCTGGTGGTAAGGAACTACAAACACAGGGTATTAATGTCGACACTCCGAAACCGGAACAAAACTAAAACATATTTCTACAAAACATTAAATACATTAATAAACAAACAAACAAACACACTTGTTCAAAACAATAAACAATTGAGCTAATCTAAATCGCGCTGGGCACAGCAGCCTTGCGGAGTTGGTTATGGCCAGCGGCCGCAGACGGGTGCGCGTGTTCAAAGGTTCAACTCAAGTGCGCACTGCTGGGCGTTGCTTTCAATTTCGAGATATTTTCATTATCTGTTATTGGGTTGGAAGCAAACGAAAGCAAACATCACCAAGCGCCACCAGAAAAAAACTATTTAGTAAAACTAATAGCCTACAAAATAATACAAAAAGCAACAAACAGATTTTTGTTTGTAGTGAATTAGTACAATGAAGTACCTAAGCGGCGCGGCGTGTGTGTGTCTCAACACAACAGCTATATTTGGTGGTCATGTGTCATGCACGTTAGGTGGTCAACTGGCACACAACTGTCCCATTCCATGAGACCAGGACACGCCCCTTCGCAGAATGATCTGCGCCGTGCGTGAAGTTATATACTGTAGGCCTACATGGGATCAGAAATTCGTATATATGTAAAAATATATATGTGTAATAAACAGTGCATACGAAATATTTAATGCCGTGATGACGCGAGAGGAAGATCTTATCCGGATTGCAAAAAAACTAGACAAGATGGTGTCTAGAAATACCACGGTGAGTCTATTTTAACACCCACAGGTCGTGTGTTTTCGCCTCCGCGTGTGGTCTAGTACAGTAGGCCCGTCTTTTCAACGGCGAACTATTTAACTACGATACATTTTGCTTTTGCATATTTTACGATATTCAAACTGTGTCATGAACCATAATAGCTAGAGTTGTAGCCAGCAGGCATGCATGTGGTTACTTTTGCAAATGTTCAACAGGTGTTTGGCACTATTGCACATATTTCCCTCGCAGGGGTTTCTGATTTGTGAGCAACACATACAGTTGAACATGAACTTACATGCTATGCTGTTGGTTTGTGTTGAGCTGCTTGACATGTTTGCTCTCGACTGACTCCAGTCCATAGTGTTACGTATGCCTACTGTAAATAGTGTGGGCTGATTATTTGGCGGCAGCAAGGTCGTTAACATTCACCAGCATTGGGTCTGCAGATTTACAGCCTATTGGAGGCTGGCCTACATTCGCCCTCTGAATCCAGTAAATGTTTTAACTACGACCATATAAAGTGTGTTGTTCCTATAATTAGGGCCACACACATATTGAAATAGAGGTTCTTTGATGTAGACATAAGCTGTTATTGATTTTGTGTGTGTATATAGGAAGGAGCTTTGGACCTGCTGAAGGAACTGAAGAATTTCAATATGACGCTTAAACTTCTTCAGGTATTTTCTGGTTCTTAAACTGATTGTTTTCATGTTTATATCCGTAAATCAAAATGCAGAAATCGAAGCAATCTTTTGAATGGACTAGAATCCATATTATCATTATTATTACGTTATTTATGAATTGATTTTTTCTCCAGGAAACAAGAATTGGTATGTCTGTGAATGGCGTCAGAAAACACTGCACACATGAGGAGGTCATTGCTTTGGCAAAGGTTCTTATTAAAGACTGGAAAAGACTTCTGGGTATGTGACTCAGTCATTACCCTCTCTGCAAGCTCACGGCTGCAGTTTATTACGTTTGAACACATATTTATTGAATTGAATAATACCTGACTCACTGGATGCCCCTTGAACAGACTCTGGCCATTCTCAGAATGAAAAATGTCCAGAAATGAAGAACGGCTTAGATTCTAGCGAGACACAGTTGTCCCCAAACCTATCTCAATCTGAGAGACACAGCAGGTGAGTGTTTATGACACACACACACACACACACACACGTGCACGAGTGTGCGCGAACACACACGCACACGCACACGCACACGCACACACACACACACACACATTCACACTTTATGTCTGGAATGACTGCATTTTAATTTTGAAGTAAGCCTGCATCCTTATGTAAGGTGCAGTTGCAAATGAAACCGGTAAGTGTTTTATTTTCGCGCCTTGCCTTTGAGCAAAAACAGGACATTCTTTGTTTTGTTAGTCACAGGACACTGGACAGTGAACTGAAACATGACTCACATGAAAAGAAACACATAAATGTGGAGCACAAAACCACAAAGAGAATTGACGAAAGAAAAGAGAGAAACGCAGGTGACGGTGTAAATGAAACACATCCCGGGAAAACTCCAAAAAATGACAAACATCCACCAGAAAACAGAAATGAAAGGCTTTCAGAACACAAAACAGCAGACCAGAATAAATCGACGCATCTACAAAACCTCTTAACTGAAAAACATGCGCACGAGTTGAAAAAAGAAAATGCTTTAGAAGAACCAAAGAAAGTAAGATGCATAGACAAACTCAAAAAGGATAGACACCGAGAGGACCCTAAAAAGCACCGACATGAAAACAACATCAAACAGGAAAGACAGACAAAGGACATCAAGAGAAAAATATCCTCGGGAACTCAGAGAATGTCAAATGGGCCCCAACGAGAGAGATCGTTGTGTGAACCCCAGAAACAGCGGCCTTTGTGTGATTTCCCGAAAGACAAACCTGTTGACAAACCCGTGTTTGAAAGGTAAGAAGGAGGTTGGCCAAAAGAAGAGCCATTCTTCTCTTACAAAAAGACCCTGCTGAGCTTGGCTTTACACCTATCGACCTCTTACCATCAGGAGAGGAGTTTTGGACAGCAGCATTCTGTATCCCAGTCGGTATCCTTCCCCGCCACGGAGAGCTCGCGCCCCTCTCCCAGTCAGACCTCTCCCAGTCAGACGTCCTACCGTGGATGTGAAACTAGACAGGTCAGGATGCATGGGCACCTGTTGTGAAGAGTGCATTGGCGGCTGTGGATTGGACGCTTATTGTGCATTGCATGGGTTTTGACCTTTTGAACGTGTGTATTTATTGTCATAGCGGGTGTGAGAATAAGCACTGCGGTGCATATACTGCATGGTGTGAAGGGGTCATTCACCTCTCATGTGTCGGTCTGATTTGGAGGGTTTGAAATGTACGGCATGTTGCCTGTAGTACGTACAACACTCTATTTTGACGCCCTGCGTTGTGATATGTTCAGGAAGGAAGTCAAGGAGTGTTCGTCTCGTCCTCCTCCACACGCTCCCATACCTTCTTCTCCTCCAGCTAGACGCCTTTCACTGGAAGTGAAGAAAGAGAGGTCAGGAAAACAGTTATGAAGGTCATGTTAGTTACCCATTGAATGGAAATGTCTGTCTTAAAGTTCCCTTTAGTGAAATTCAGGTTTTTCCAGTTTTGTGGTCTAAAGGGACATGAAAAAACTAGACTGAATTTGAAATGTGGATTGTAACAAATCATCATACTTACGAACAAGCATAACACTTCCAATCTGATAGCCAAACAAATTAGCTTGTGTGAAAATATATGCTTTAAACGTGAACATGAAACCGAATGCTCAGCTCACAGGGGAGAAGAAACTATAACCAATAATAGGAACTATATATGATTGTCTGCCACTAGATGTCACACTAAGCACACCAGGATCTCAAACTAAAAGCAAACACTACATGGGCCACACACACTAAAACACACGTTTGTCCCGGCTACGTACACAAAGAGCATATGAGCTCAAGTCACAACACACAGCAAGTGAAATGTGAGGAAGTCCTCTGCTCAGGACACAATTATGCCGCTATATCTTTACATTGAAAATAGTGGTTTGCTGCTATATTAACATATACAATATTGTATAGGACCTTAAGGCAGGGTTTGTTTGAATGGAGTCTGATCATTTTCTATGCAGGAAAGTCCCATCTGACCCGAATGCTCCATTTGCTCCTCTTCCTCTTCACCTTCATCCTCCTCCACCACGGTCAGGAACCGCATGTTTATTCACCTGGACAACTGTATGTCTTGGTTACTACTATTATATTGCTGATAATCACCAATATAAGGTGTGCTTCATTTAGAAAAGACCCTCCAGACCCAAACGCCCCTCAGCCTCCTCTTCCGTTTCACCTCCACCCGCCTCCACCAATGAAACGTCCCTCGGTCAACGCGAAGAAGAAGTCAGGCTCAGATGTGAAGTCAGTAGCGCTAACATGTTATCTGGCTATTCGGAGAGGAACTCTTATAATTTCACTTTGGCGTTCTCAGGCTTTATAGCGTTTTTTAAATATTTTTGCGTTTTTTTGTTGTTTTGTTTTTGGTTGCGGTGCCAGAATTGAGTTGTCCGATTCAAAGCCTGCTTCAGTGAAGCGGACATCAGACCAGGTGAAGAAAGACAGGTTCGGAAATCTGTATATCATCCTTTTGAAAAACCGGTGCTCATTGACTCATTCTCTGGAGCCTGCCTTGTGGACAATATCTGTTTACTAATATCTGCCTGTACTATTTGATGATTATATTAGCAGACATTTAAAAAATATCATTATTTTAAATGAATAAATGACAAACATCAGCATTCTGTTTTGCCACTATGAATAATTGAGAAAACATTTAGGGATCAACTAATGTATATAATGATGTATTCATTATACTGTGTCATACATATCAAATACAAGAATACAATAATTAATTAAATAGATAATGAAAAAAAGATATACAATACCATAGTATCATATATCATGACACATCTGGTTAAGAAATGTTTTATTTTTCTAGGAAAGACTCGACAGAGAGCAAAGTACTTAAAAAACATTTGATGGAAGCCAAGAACCAAAGGTTGGCCAGTGAAAATGCATGTTGAGTTGTAGCTTGAACCTTCAACCCTTAGTATCTTCCATGATTCTACATGTACAGTATGGCTTGATTATGTTCAGGTATATGCATTTCTATTTCTTTTTTATTTAGGAAAGAATCGTCTGAATCTAAACCAGTGCCTCACAAAAAGCTCATGCTGGACCTCAAGAAAGACAAAAACAGGTGTGCAGGAACAGAGTGATAAAGCATGCTAAGATTGGCCTTTAACAGAAATATAACTTGATAAATGGTTTAATATGACTAATAACTTCAAACATGTCCCTTTTGAGTTATTAAACACTATAATCTAAAAATAGTAGTTTTCTGTTACAGCAATTCCAGTGATTTCCAGCCGGGCCATCCTGTGAAACGCCCTTCAACTGATTACAAATCTGGCAGGTAACCCCATTTGTTATGATCATAGAATAAAACAATCATATTCAAATGTTATGCTAAAAGAGAAATATCTTGGACTAGGAGGGAGTCCACTGATAGCAAGAAAAGTCACTCACCTCCAGCAAAGAAGCTTACAGGTGAAAGGTAAATAAAACAGATATATTGTTTATATCCTGTAACAATACTGTTATAGGTTTGTAGCTTGGATGTTTCTATGCAGTTAAAATAACATTTGGTTTCGGACTGCCTGTTGTTTGCATGTTTTCCCAGCACAAACCCTCCTATTCACAACAAACCAAAAATGTACAGAATGCTTTTCAATAAAAGCAAGCTGCATTAAGACAACCTTTTTACTTTGACATCCAGGAGAGAGTCTCAGTCCAAAGCCTCTCATCCTCCACAGAGAAAGCCCTCAACTGACACTTCTGAAAGGTATGCTAACGATAAAGCTAACAACCATGGGCTAAACTGGAAATGTAAGCTTGACAGTCACAATCTACAACATGTAATTGTAGAATCTAATAATTTACTAATTCATTCAATAATTCTTGTGAATCATAAACGTCTCTTGTAGGGGAGAGAATCTATATTTCGAAGGATCTGTATCCCTTGGAGCATACGTTGACCTATTTTCAGGACTTGTGACAGGGTCTCTATGGGAACATCAGAGGTCATACCTCTAAACACCCTTAAGTGTCAGATTAATTGGACACATCAGAATGCAAGCCAATATACTTTACATTTAAAATACATTTAATCATATTTGCTGTTGTGCTCCTCAGGGACTATTGGCTGCTTAACTCATCTCGTGGATGCGTGCGTCATCTGTACACTAACCTGATTTCGTGGTTGTTTTGCTGCAGGAGAGGGAAAGCAGACACTCCTAAAACCCCCCCTACCCCAACAAGCCCAGTCTCACCCACGTTTGGCTCTCCCGGGGGTCCGATCTCACCACACCTGTCTACAGGGGACTCCGTCAGAGACAAGTGCATTGTGATGTTGACTGCTGCCCTGCGCACAGACAGTGAGCCTTAGATTTCCCTTTTGGTGCAGAACTGACACTTAACAATCTACACCAGTGGCACTCCATTCACTGTTAAGGGGACACTATTGGCGCACATCAACCAACTACGTAACACAATGACAAAGTCTGGACTGTATGGCTGTTTTCAGATATTGTTCAATTAGATAAGTAGGCTAATGTTAGTGCTTAAAATATGTAATGAAATTAGTAAATACAGCAGGCTACTGCAATATCGTCACACCAGAATTACAGATACAGACTTTGTGAGTGACCATGCTAACAGCCAATGAAAACCTCCTCAATTTCGGCAAGCTTACAGGGGTCTATGCCTCAGACGTTCAGCACAGAGTTGCATATGTGTGCGTCGTAGTGCTAATGGACGGAAGAGGCTGAGGCTACTGCTCCCCTGACAACACTAATAGGCTCAAACCCTTCTCTGTGTTGTGTTTCAGATATAAAGGTTTAGAGAGGAATGTGGCTGCTCAGCAGTCAGGCGTGCAGTCAAACCAAAACATCTGTTAACACTGGTTTCTATTCCTCATACTGCAGATGACTACAAAGAATTTGGAACCAACTGTGACGGCATGGCAGCAGAGATCGAGGATCATATCCTTCTGTTTACGCAGCCTCTTTCTGTTGTGTGTTCCCTTCATTTTATTAATAGCATAATGAATTCTCCCTTAACTCTACTTTGGATTGGCTGCACATATCTATCAGGAGATAAGGGCCACCGACATGAAGTATAAGAACAGGGTGCGTAGCCGCATCAGTAACTTAAAGGACCCCAAAAACCCTGGGCTGCGCAGAAATGTGCTTGCGGGAGGCATTGAGCTGAGTCGCATCGCTTCCATGACGGCTGAGGTACCACTTCATTAGCAGCTGGAGATCACCTCCCATTGTGTTCTCTCTCTCTCTCTCTCTCATTTCCAAACACACCTCCTACCATTTTCCCGACCCGCTACCGTCTACACTTCACACTTTCCAACTCTCTGTCTGCCTGCAGGAAATGGCCAGTGATGAGTTGAAACAGCTGCGGAACGTCCTGACCCAGGAGGCTATCAGGGAGCATCAAATGGCCAAAACCGGGGGTACATCCACAGACCTGCTGCAGTGCAGCAAGTGCAGGAAGAAGAATTGCACCTACAATCAGGTGATAAAGCCAGGCATTTGTACATGTTTCTGCACGCCAAGACTCATGATATGTTCAATTCAGTAAGACATGGTTTCAAACCTTAACCTTAAATACGTAATTTAACATTAGCTTATGGGGTTTTCAACATACTGTATGTGTAGTCTAAATATCTCACAGAATGTTTACTGAAACTGCTGTATTATTTGTATTTCCAGCTATTCCCTGTCTATTAAGAGGTAAAGTGTAGGGGTGTGCTTTATTTTAGTGTGAAATATGAGATAAGGAGCCATTTTTAGATGGTTACTGTGCTTAGCTTTCAAGGAAATCTACACAAGTGTGACCCCTCTGGTCACAAGGTGAAACTGCACATGATATGAGGAGTTTTTTATTTTATTTATTTTGTTTTTTTCTGTAAATTTCAGAAGCTGTTTTTTATTGTATTTTTTTTTTTTGCATAAATCAGTGTTGATATGTCCATGGCACTGAGGCAGGTAGCAGTGTCTGTTACCATAGTAACACTTAGCTCCTTTCCATGTGCTAGCATACACTACTACAGCATATCCTGACACTGTGCTGCCTAGTTTAACCTATATGAATATTGATTGGTTGCATCCCGAGAAAACAAGGGTTCCGCTTGAAGCCTGCCTGTGTGTTTTAGGTGCAAACCCGCAGTGCTGATGAACCCATGACCACTTTTGTCCTGTGCAACGAATGTGGGAACAGGTGGAAGGTAAGGTCTATTTTTCTCTGTATATGATGTGTATGGTAGTGTTTATCAAGCGTTCATTATAGGCTACCTTTTGTACAGTATATTATATGAATACATTAAATATATCTTCTCCTTTTACAGTTCTGCTGATTTCTTCAAGCTCAACTGACAATTTTGAACTACATTGAACTACATTTTTTCTATAATATGGGAGCAGATTGAGGATATACAATATTGAAGCGTGTTTTTTTTTTTTAAACTGTAGTGTTTTGATGATTTCTACTTGAATTTTTCAAAATTTTTAAGCATGTTTCTTTAATCAGGAATTAATCAGGATTTTCAATGCCATCAGTTAAGAGACTTTGCATGCATTTCAATTTGACAATAGATTGATCTTTATCCCTGTTGACCGGTGTCATGACGCTGTTTGGGTGGAAAGGCTTTCTGAAATTCAGTAGGCTACATGAACCATTTAATACATGATGTCATATTGCAGGTATTCACTCTGTAAATGTAAATAATGTCCCAATAATGTACAGAATATATTAGAAAATTAAGGCTTTCTAATCTCACTATTTAATAAATCCTTATGACAATCAGCACTTGTTGCCACTTTCGCATACTCAAATCACTTTATTATATTGACAAAATAGACATGTATATACTGACATTCAGTCCTAACATGGTGCCACAAATATACTGTACATGCTCAGTTATCAGTAACTACTTTTTTCATAAGGCTCAAAGATTCATTATGCTACTTTGTTAAATATCAGATGTTAAGATAGAAGCATACAGTAGATATATATAAATATATATAAAATAGGAATATAAAATAATAAAT
>JAODUH010000008.1:1348184-1360944 GCA_027564835.1 Typhlichthys subterraneus | reverse complement strand
AAGTCTAATCTTTCTGTTAATTAAGCATCTTCAGTTGGCTTGATACATGGCTGGTCAGGCTAGCTTGATTTTGTTACTGGGAAAGTATGCATGGTTAGTTTGAAGACAAAGGGGCCTTTGCTTCCTATCGATTGCCTTGTCTGACCCATATTATCTTCACACAGTTGGTGCTCATTAAAAACTGTTTTTAATGGGTATGACCAATGTTTTTTTCCAAAATAATTTTAGAAATTGTATTTTAGTAAAATAATATTCTGCACAATGCGGGAGTTTAATTTGAAGTTATGTTTTTTAGCCTTGCTTGGATGGCTATTTCTAATTAAACTGGCTGAATTCCTTTGATATGCTGTGTTTTAGAAGCGCCCTCGTCTTCTTGTTTTCTTTTTTCTTTTTTCTTTTTTGCTCAATTAGGCTTCCTTCCTGTGGATCACAAGCCATTCCAGGGGGCTTTGAGACATGAAAGACCCAGGCAGTCATAAAGGCAAGAAAGTACATGATATGTATTTAGCTAATGACAGATATTAGATGAGGCCAGGGGAGACATTCTGAGAAAGTGAAATAATGAAAGGCCCTTTATGTTACAGGGTGTATATTTTGTTGATGCCTACAGGCATCATTCATTAACAATACTTGGTACTTAAGTCACAAGTCAAATTGTCTATCTGCTGGCACCACGTTATCTCATCAGCTGAGAGATAAATGACCACACTATCTTACACCCCAAACACTACAACAGCTCAACGTCTTGTCTGCAATACCCAAAGGAAGAAAGTATCATGTCAGCTAAAGATAATTAAGGGTACATAGAATGGCTTGAATGCATAAAGTCATCTATTATTGTATGATGTAGCATTGTTGATTTGTGCCAGTGTTCACTTGACCAAACCCAGTTGAAGTGAATAAATAGCTTTATAGGATATTATACCCCTTGTGGCACATAGGCTATGTGTTTCACTGGTGAGAATTAATTGAATGAACTTAATTAGTCTTCAAGGGAAGCACATATAAACACATTGCCCTTCTACCTCAACCAGCCAAATGCCAAATGTGACCTGCAGTGATCCTTCAGCCTTGAAACCAGAACCAAAACAGGCATGAATGCATCTGCTGTGTCCTACCACCAGCAGGAGTTGCCCAGCAACTCCACCATGGATTACTATTACTATAACCAGAACTACACCCTGCCGCCATTGCTCATGCCAGGCAAGGGCAGCACTTCCAAACCGGCGGCATGCGAGCAGCTCCACATTGCAACAGAGGTTTGTATTGGGAGTAATGTTCCTTATGGGGAAAATATTGTGTAATATTGCATGTACAGTCTGTTTGTATAGGTGTGCTAGGAGTTGCATGTATGCAAACATGGGTGTTCAGGGAGCAGGGTGTATTTATTTAGCTTGGTGTAACCAAACCCAAAATTCACTTTACTTTAATCAATCGTTGTTGTTACAGCTCCATTTTTTTGTATCCCTTCATCTAGCTCTCCATTTTGAAACAAACGCTATAGACTTCATCGTCATTGCACTGATTGAATGACGTCATATACAAAAAATAGCACAATACATAAACTACAGGTAAAACAACAATATAAATATAATCTCAAATTCCTTCATTATTGGACACGGTCTTTCAATTAAAAACGATGTAAGGTCTTCCATGCAGATGGGGCTGACTACAATAAAGCCCTTTTTCTTAAATACTTTCTTACATTTGGAACAACTAACTAAATTCAAGTCAACTAAATTGAATCTGTGAATGGAGACGGTACCCACAACATCTTCTGAGAATAAGAAAAGCTTAAATATGTAGCAAACCCAGTATGGCTGTATAAATACAGGTGCTGTATGCCAGTGACTGAGCGTACGGGTCCCTAAGGAAGGCCATCCAACTCCAGAGTATAAAGTGCAAGATGTGTAAGTGATTTGCAATTTAAAGTAAATCTCAAAGCTTGGTAAAGGGTGTCAATGTAAAAGATCACCATGGTCCAGTATGGCATGAAAGTTGCTGAAATAAGCTATTTTCTGGCTTTAAAAAAACAACCCTTATTCCTAAAATACTGTAAAATCCAAAGTTCAACCTAAAGGCAGTGTTGGTCATTCTCGAGATTGCATGCTAACTTCCCTCAAGCTCAACCCCACACTGAAACACAAAGCCAAGCAGCATTGTTGTTGTGAGCGTTGTTTTATACTATGTGCCTCAATCACATTTCCCTGGTATTCCCTGGTATGCGCATATTGTCTCTTAAATTATTTAAATCGCCTATATAACCAATCTGATGTCTACAAGACAATGTTTCACTGTACTTATTTATTCTTAGGTCTTTCTAATCTTGGGTATCATCTCTTTGTTGGAGAATATCCTGGTCATCACAGCTATTGTGAAGAACAAGAACCTCCACTCACCAATGTACTTTTTTGTTTGCAGGTACAGTTTCATAACTGTGTCTTGATAATGTATTAGCAATGAGCATTTAACTGTTTATGCAAATACAGTGAATTAGAATTGCATATAGGCCTACATTGTTTATATACATTACTTTTCCAAATTTGGAAGAATAAATAAAATAAATAAATGTGTATGTAATTAAATGGTGTTTAAGGTCGTTCATAAAACATATGTATATAGTTGAATGAAAACCACTGCCATAGCCATTCAGTGTGACTTATATACTTAATGGCCCTTGCAGTCTTGCTGTTGCTGACATGCTGGTAAGTGTGTCCAATGCGTGGGAGACTATTGTGATTTACCTCCTGAACAACCGACAGCTGGTGGTGGAAGATCACTTCATCAGGCAAATGGACAACGTCTTTGACTCTATGATCTGCATCTCTGTGGTTGCTTCAATGTGTAGTCTTCTGGCCATCGCTGTGGACAGGTAATGACAGAATTGGCAGGGGGAAGGAAAGATTGCAGAATAGATGAGTTTAATCTTTATTTCACATGGGTAGTGCTTATTCACATCACTGTAAATGTAAATGTGTTCATGGACAGCTGTAATTACAGTTTTGCACATTTCTGAACAGTTTGAATGTATATGAAGGCAATCTGTCAGGAAAAAAAACAGTATTTTATATGGCTTGTCTTGTGTTATTGGCAATGGAACACCACCCTTGTTCCGTTTATGGTCAGATAAATGAAGGATAGTTTTTTTTGGTTGAAATGGACCCAATTATGTTTTGTGTAACCCAGTGCTGCATGCCCTGGTCCCATAGCAACAACAAAGAATGCTGGGGCATAGGGATGCCTGAAATGGTTGAAAATCATAGCATTGTGAATCCCTTCTGATCTCGCAAGCTCTGCTTTATTCTGGAGCTCCATTCAAATCGTTTGGTCCTTGGCCAGAAACCATCTCCCAAATCTGTACAAGTGGATATTTCAGCTGCCCGTGTTGAAAAATCAACCACATGTGGTTCTTGTTCTGAGTTGAAGGGGGTTTAATTGTCTGCTAGTTTGATAATCATTGTGACCCTCAAATTGTTTCGAATGCAGTGTTTCCTTATTATAAAGACAAGGTTTTGAGTTTTGAAATTAGTTTTATATGTAATTTATTTATGTATCTATTACTATCCAAAATGACTTTGAATGGAGAGTTTCCAGACTGATATTGTAAAGGTTAGCCAACCACAGAGCTTGCAAACTCAGTATGTACAGGATGCAAAGAGGAGTGGACCAATTTTGCAATGCAGCCATGAGTGAACAATCAATAAGAACAGGAAACGTTTGGAGGCATTTACTTCTGCCAGTTATTATGCGTCAAAATACTATATTGACTCATATCCTGGTGCATCATAAGACATCATATTTATTGAATATGTGACTTATGTATTTGTCATTGTTTACTGTGCGTTTGTGTACTCCCTGTTCAAACAGACAGTGATGTGTTGTGTGCAGGTACATCACTATCTTCTACGCCTTGAGGTACCACAACATAGTGACCGTGAGACGAGCTGGCTGCACCATCGCTGGCATCTGGACCTTCTGCACGGGCTGCGGCATCGTCTTCATCGTGTACTCGGACACCACTCCCGTCATCATCTGCCTGGTGTCCATGTTCTTCGCCATGCTGCTCCTCATGGCCTCCCTCTACAGCCACATGTTCTTGTTGGCGCGCTCACACGTGAAGCGCATCGCCGCGCTGCCCGGCTACAACTCCATCCACCAGCGCGCCAGCATGAAGGGGGCCATCACGCTGACCATCCTCCTCGGGATCTTCATCGTCTGCTGGGCCCCGTTCTTCCTCCACCTCATCCTGATGATCTCGTGTCCCAGTAACCTTTACTGCGTGTGCTTCATGTCCCACTTCAACATGTACCTCATCCTCATCATGTGCAACTCGGTGATCGACCCGCTCATCTACGCCTTCAGGAGCCAGGAGATGAGGAAGACCTTCAAGGAGATCATCTGTTGTTACAGTCTGAGAAACGTGTGCGTCAACGTCTGCGCTATCACGGGAAAGTACTGAAGTAGCTAACGGGGTTCAGGGGCTAAAAACTGAATCTGAATTATGTCAGCTACTGACAGTAATCCATGACTGGTTCTCTGAACATGTGGCACAACCGTAAATTGCATAATAGCACTTTAATTTGAACCGGCTAGGTTTACACCAGTGCGAAGAGTGGTGTCTGTGACATGTTTTGATGTTGGTGGTAGAACTGAAAATTAGACGTGTCTTTTCTTGTGTAAGGATATCAGCATAATAATGTCATCTTATATCAACTTTATTTATAAATGCAGAATTTAAGATGTTATTTGTGCACAGGCTATCAGCCTTAAAAATAATAATATTGTACAGAGGTGTATATATTGTATATTATACCATGTGAGGAGGACGTTAATAAACATATATTCTCCCACAAAAGTCTACATAACTGTACGCTGTTAGAATGAAACACACAGTTTGTGGAAATATTATCCCTCTCTTCTTTAATAGTATAAACCTGTTCATAAAAGTGCACCTCTTCTTTCAATAGGTCTAAGGAAGAGACTTCTCTAACTCACCAGTTTCTTGTAGATAAATTAGGTCATTGAAACACTAGGCACTACACTACATGACATTAAGCTGAGGAAATCTATTTTATTTCATTATGTTTTTATGCAAGAGCAGGCTGGGAGGAGTGAGAATTTTGATGATACACAGATTAAACATGTATATTACTATAAATACTATTGAAAGAATGGTGATTGTAAAAGCAGAATTCATACTGTAATGCCACATGTGTAGTGATGGCTTCATACAGTATGAAGCCATCTACGCTTCACATGGTGAATGGCAATGGAAACGTTATGACGTGACACATTTTCTAAGTACGCCTATAGTGATCTAGGCCTAAGGTTCAATATACTCAAAAATTGGTTTTACATTTTTCCTTTTCTATTTGAACAGCTAGACATTTGTATGTTACCTGCAAATTATACATTTGTATTCAAATATGTTGACCGTTAAGGCAGTTCATTGTGAAAATTGTATTTTTGTTTTCTCCATAACAAAATAAGCAAACACAAAGATTTTATGTGTGACAGATGTAAATTGTACATAACTTTCTGTTAGCGTTTGTCAATATGACTACCTCCACTTATTACAGTATAATGTTTACTAAAATCCATTGTTCAGATACTGATGCTAAAGATAATGCATTTAATATATTGTGGAGAAAAGTAAAGACATAAGTAATTTCTGTAGAAGGGGCCACTGAAATGGCAAACATGAAACTATTGATATTAAAAGCATTAACTTTTATTTTGCTTTCATGTTATCTTACTGTATGTTTAACTGCAGTTGATGTTTAGTTGACTATTGAAGAACAAGAACAGAAATCAGAAGCTTTATCATCATAAATATATATCAAATGTATATTTACATTTTGCAAACAATCAATGCTGTGTACATAAAGCGAGCTCATTCATTATACAACCACATGCTCAATCCATTATGTGCACAAAAAAAAAAAATCTATAAGAACAATGATCGTAGTACAATGGGTGTAGTACATTACATTAAGTTTAAATGGTGGTGTAGATTATTATAGTTATGAGACATTATTTAATCCTTTGTTGAAATTATGTCAGCATTGGCATTGCTTGTGTAATGTTTATTGTTTAATTGAACTGTTTTGAACATAGAAAAGAGCAAGGTGATTTTTATACATGGCAATGCATTTATCTATGGAATATCTAAATGAGTGTTCCTGTGAGTGATGAAAAAAACTGAATTGGTGGTGAAAATGGTGTAAAAATAAAATCTATATTGAAAACATGACTCAGGAACATGGATGCATGGGTGATTCCAAGGATTTCCAATGAGTGACACAAGAGGAATAGAAATTGAATTGAATTCTTGAGCAAGAGAGAGCAAGAGATTGACACGGTTACCAGACATGATGGGGAGGGCTGATATACAGACAGTGCTCTAAGAATTCATAATGAATCATCAATACTAATCCATCCCTCTTGTAAAGAGAACACTGCACGGTAACAAATTACATCACCTGTAAATGTAATTAAACAGTGTGCATTCCTCCACTGACCACCCTTCTCTCCACTTGTCTGTTGTTTCTCCCTGTGCAGTCTATCTAAACTGCAAATCAATATAGTACATAATGATCAATAATAACAACCGTGTGTAAAAAGCCCTGTGATGTCTGGATAAAGTCTAAGTAAGCTTCAAACTCAGCATCAATCAAATTTCTGTATTTTGTCTCCATCACTGCAGGAAAGGAGAAACAAGGCTTTCTCACACAGGCTGTCATGCAGGGAATAAAAAAATATCATGCCTTATCCAAAATGTTTATTGTTTACAAAAGTAGCTTTGAAAAACAAAGTGAGTCAGTTCATGCATTTTTCTCTGTAGGAATGAAATTGGCTTGTCTTTGAATTCTGCTTGTTTGGTATAAATTAAATTAAAATGCAGCCATTGTGGAAAACATCACCGCATGGCACAGCCCTGGCTCTTCCTCTGTCAAACCTGAGGTACCCTAGATCAGAGGATTTTTCAGACCAAGGCCCCCTTCCCTTGGCTGGTAGAAACACATGACAAGGACACACTGGGTCCAAGCAAGGCCAACAACAATGTGTAGCGTGGCCTAATATTGCCAGACATGAAAGTACTTTGCAGTGGTTTAGCCTGATAAACCATTCAAAGCCATTGCGTACGTTGTATTTATGTTAATGTTTTCTGACGTTTATATTTGGAATAAAATAAAGTTTGACATCAAATAATTGTCGGATCCCCTGCAGAAACTCCGGGGACATCTTAGGGGGTCACGGACCCCCTGTTCAAGACCTCTGCCTTAGATCATATATTCTACAGCTTTACCATTTGCTGTTAACATCAGTATATATGTTGACATCACTCATGCTCACAGTCACTTGAAAATGAGCGGTCCTCTCAACGATCCTCTCTTCTTTATATTTTATAATACAAAGTCGTTGTCACACAACTGTCCCTGCATTATACAGGAACAGTTCCTGCATGGGGTAATATGCCCAATTTCCCCCCTCCCCCCCTTCCTAATTTCCCACCTCGCGACCTAGAAAAGCCCTTTTCACACATTGTTCCTGGTAAATTACCTGCATGACCGTGCAGGCACAGCTAGTGATTTTCTCTTTTCAGGTGGCAAGAGGATTATTGGAGGCTATTTCAATAAATAGCCTCCAGCTGACAACAGTGTGAGATACATTCAGTATATTATGTGCTGCATATATTAAATGTAGAAAAGCAAATTGCGCGAAGCAAGCTAAAAAGTAGATACACTGAAGTATCCAGAAAACGTTTATGTGTTTATGGCGCTTGGCAGTATCTATAAAGTGTTGCATTAGCTACCAGTCTCATGGACTGTATGCTGATATTAACCACAGCATGCATGAACAGGCAAGAGGTAAATGTCCCTGGATGGAGCTGCATGTCTGAATAGAGAAAATCACTAGCTGTGCCTGCAGTCATGTAGGTAATTTACCAGGAATAATGTGTGAAAAGGCTAATGTTTTCAGCCAAAATAATACATTTAGATATAGTTTATTCAAAGTAAAATCATTATGCACAACATATCAATGTTTAGTTTGAAAAGTAATTAAACTTAATGTTTTTATTTTTATTTCAGGCATTGCAATTCTTGCATGTATTTTTTCTTTTATTATATACTTTACATTATGTTATCATATTATATATTTAAATGAATCAAATACTTATTATTATATTATATTTATAGTATATTGCATGAGTGAATAATATATTGTACTGTGCCTGTACAAATTCCAATACAGCACTTGCCAAAGCTTGATAGGGAGACATCCATACAGTGCCTGTAGTGACTAGAATGTTTTGTTTGTCATTACTGTGATGTACAGCATATACCTCTATTGACACATGCACTTATTGTAAGTCGCTTGGAATAACAATGTCTGTTTAATGTAGAGTGTGCACACGTGATTACATAACAGCCAGACAACAGTCTTTACAAAGGAACATCTTCCGGAAGGTGTGTCTGAGCTCAGCACTGCGGAAGGCATAAATGGCTGGGTCAATAAGGGCGTGGCTCATCAACAGCAGCACGTGCAACTGGAAGAGTGATCGATAGCACTCGCAGTACGGGTTCATGGGGCACACCATTATAATGATTAGATGGAAGAAGAAGGGTGCCCAGCAAACCACAAAGGCTCCGAACAACATGGTGAGCGTCAACGCCCCCCTCATGCTCCTGCCACCCAGCCGCTGACGCCAACGCTGGCTGCGGCTGGCCCCGCCGCTCGTAGTGAGCGCCGCGATTCTCTGTGCATGTACGCGGGCCAGCGAGAACATGTAGACGTACAGGGAGACAATGAATGCCAAGGAGGCCAGGAACAGGACGATGAAGCAGATCATGATGAAGTTGGTGTCGAAGAACCACACCATGAGCACAGCGGACGCCCCGCATGTTGTCCAGATGACTCCCAAAATGGCCGCCGCACGCCTCAGGGTCATGATGTTGTGGTAGCGGAGAGCGTGGAAAATGGTGATGTAACTGGAATGTATGTGAAAATAAGCAATGTTTGGTTATGGATATTTATATTGGTTAATCAAAACAAACACTAATGGACAGAGTGATCAAAATTCCCCAGAGTCTTTGTGAGACCTGGCCTGTGCTAATTTTAAGCAGGTACAACAAATAGCCTACAGATAGCAACCAGCTCCCACTCAGGCAGAGTTCAGACTGCCCAGCTCAGCATCAAGCAGTTCAAATGAATGAGTCATCTCTGTTCATATCACCTGATCTCTCTGCCTGGTTTCTCATAATAATACAGTAATAATAGTATTTTATCTATCACATCAGCATTTAGATGGTAGATCAGCGGGGGAAACACAGAGCTAGCGTATAATACCCATACTTATTCAATATCTACTCATAACTGCCCCTCTGCAGGGTATAGTGAGTGATATTTTCCTACCTTTTAATACAGTGCCCTTGTGACTGAAACTAGCATTACAAATAATGTAATAATTTTGGCCAGCTGCACGCTGAGCAGCTGGCGCTTCTCTCTACTCCTCCCCCTAACACGTGTCTACGCTCGCACCCTTCTCTACCGCTTCCTCACACACAGTGTTTTGTGATTTAAACGAGGCTGTTGGCCAAACATTTGGTGTTCAGTGGGGTTCTAGGTGCATGATGCGACCGTACTAGTCTCATAACAGTAGGCCATTACATACCGGTCCACAGCGATAGCCAGGAAGCTACAAATGGACCCCACAAACGACATGCAGAGCAGCGAGTCGATGACGTCGTCCATATTCTTTTCCGAGTCGCCCCCCTGGTCCAGCTGACCAGCGCCCGCGAACGCCAGCATCAGGTTCTCGAAGGTCTTGGTGAGGCTGGCGACGGTGTTGAAGGCAGCCAGGCTGCAGATGAAGCAGTACATGGGCGAGTGTAGGTTCCTGTTGCGTATCACTGCCAGAACCACCAGCATGTTCTCCACCAGGCTCACCACGCCCACCGTGAAGAAGAGAGCGACGGGAACCCTCACTTCCTGGCAGTCCGTCTGGTTGGAGTGCTGGGCTGTGCTAGAGTTCATGTTTTACAGGTTAGACACAGTGCGGTGCCTTTAATGGTGAGTTCTGATGTTAATACAAGTGTGGAGATGATGCAGCGACTGCCAGCAATGGAGTGGGTACTACAGGTCAACTTGGGTGATGTAAAATATTCCTTTCAAGTGCATCTTCTGGAGCAGTGTCAGGTACCGATGGTTCACTCCAAATTGCAGTCCATGATTGCTGTCTTTCCTTTTGTGTTTACACAAAGGAGATGGACTCTGTTATAATGGTGTGTATCTGTCTGGTGCACATGGCGGTCAGAGTAGTTCACTGGATATTGCAGAAGCTGTTCTACATAGGTGGCAGATGGTACACTGAGCTCCAAGCTTCCATGCTCTCTGCCTCTCTCTTGCTTGGTGTTTACAGTCTGGTCACCTGTAGAATGACATTTACTAATATCAATATATTGAATATGGAAGACAAGTTTTCTTTTTTTTTCTCCCTCTTTGTTTTCAATGAGCACACTGAATGTTTCATAGCCTTATATTTAGTTTGCAAGTCCCTTTATTCTAATTAGCTTCCTACTTTTTGAAAATGAAATGTCACCACTTGAATTAACAATTTTATCTTAGTTATTATCTGTGACAGGCGCTACAATTAAACCTCTTGCTACGCTGCACACTTAACAAGATTATAACAATTAAACCAAGCTTTGCTTTGAACTCCTGAGCTTCTCCTTTTGGTTGTCTGATTTTAAATAGAGGTGTTATTCCAAAAATATAACTGTTGAACTGTTGAACACTATCATTCAGTCTGTGGATTGGGGGAATTGTACATTATCCCTTGCAATTCTTAAATGTCTTAATGTAGATGACATAAATGAAAAATGAGTTGTCAAACCAATGCTTTTAATAAGATCAGCACTATTTCCTTGTATTGTAGCTTTGAGAATTGCATTGGTGCTGTAATGTTATGATTATACTCTGGGTCCCCATTGTCTCATACTTTTTGTTTGTTTAGCCTTCCAGCATTTCTCATAACTTCCACGGCTACTGAAGTTTTTGTGTTACAGTAATATGTCATTGCATACAGAGAGACAACAAATCACTGTCACTGCACTCTGTGTGAATTGAGAGAGAATTCATAGAATGGCTTTCTACCACTCTGTGCAATATGTACTCACATATGTCTTTGGTTAACAAATCGTGGTAATCATGTAACCTTCCACGAGAATTCATACAGCCACACAAAAAAGAAAATAACTCGGCGTGACCCTTTCAGCTTGCTTGTTTGTGTTGTTATTGCAAAGAGGTCTGTCATTTATGCACAAAATTGTTGCTTTGTGTACTGTGCCTGAAGAACTACAGTTATGTAAACATTAAGACTCCTGTGATTATAGACTACTTGATTTCCACTATTTATCTCAGTTGTTGGTCTTGAATAATTGTCTTTGAAACGGTGGAAAAGACCTTTATTAAAATGTTGTTCTGCTTTAGTGTTGACAACTCTCACTGGGCTCATAATGCAGCTCTCATGACTGGGCTGTTTAAGCCTTTTAAAAACCATGGTCAACCTTATGTAAACACAGGATACATGGTAGGCTACGTGCTTATAGATGACGACAAACTAAATTAACTACAGTATATTACTTATCATTCCACGCATGACTGGAGTATACATCCTGAATCTTTTCATTGTAGTTTTCAATCATGTTTCGGAAGATGAAGCAGTCACCTGTTCAGTGAGGAGCTTCAATAGAGTGCCTCATCACCAAAGCTATCAGTGCATTAGTTATGCCCCATTATGAATGATAGGAACATTTTAATAAGGTCTGGGTCAAGAAAACATTTATGTATCTTAATTTTCCCAATAGAGCTGTTTGTAGAAATATCCTAATGGAACCTGTGTATCAATAAGTACAAAGACTGTCTTCATATGCTATTTGCTTTTGTAATGCACTACCAGGAAATCTTCGTAATCTGTGACGATCAAAGATAAAAGGAAGAATAAGGATATCTTCTCAAGCTTCTGAGATGCACATGATGGATGTGTTTATTTATATTTTAACCCTATACACTAATATGCATTTCACATCACATGGAGTGTTATTGTTTATTTGCGCCTCAAAGTCAAATTGATTATCCTACCAGAGGAAAATTGATTGCAGTCCGTGAGGTAATGCACACATTAAATCCATCATCAAAATCCAAAAAGAAAAAAATATGTAAATAAAAACAACATACTAGAAAGAACACGGACACAATACATTTCAGTACAGTGCAAGTGCAGGATAACTTCCTATGGAGATGATGTGCCACCAGTCATTTATGTATTCAGCCTAACAATTGCTGTATAAACAAAGGAGACCTTAATATTAGTTATATGTGTACTATGTGTCTGTGTGTTCTATGGGAACTTCTGCCATCTACCTGATGGAAGAAGCTCAAACTCCCCGTGCAGGGGAGGGTCATTGGCCATTGCCAATATGGCTTAGACCTTCTGGCATGAGTCATCAGGCCTTCAAGGTGTCGTCACATTCTATTAATATCTCTTGTATGTTTTCTTTTTTTTTAGTTGGATCCTATTTTCTGTATGACACCATGTTTGCACTAGCTTTATGGGGGAACAAAGCAGTGCACTCTACAGAGACTGAGGGTGACTGAATATCACATGATCTGTTCTCAGGCAAGAGACAACTGCTGCACTACTTTGCACCACTGAAGTTTTACATCAGCAGTTTGGACTCTAAAATCCATAATTGTA
>JAODUH010000008.1:1315986-1336438 GCA_027564835.1 Typhlichthys subterraneus | reverse complement strand
GTTATAGGCTATAAGCTTGTGTAAAAAACCAGTCACCGCTGTACCGAAAATGTACCGAACCGTGACTTCTGTACCTTGGTATGAACCGAACCGTGACTTTTGTGTACCGTTACACCCCTAATACATATACACACACACATATATACACACACACACACATGTATATACACATACATACATATATATATACACATACATATATATACACACATACATAGTTTTACATATTTTACAATTATATTTATTTAGACATTGTGATTAAAAACAATCACGATTAAGCTTATATTTGCTTATATTTGCTATAAGTGCCGCCATCTTGAAAAGTTCAAATATGGTCAAAAACCTGAAGGTGTGTAAAATGCGTCAGTTTTAACAAATTTTTGATAGTTTAAATGGTCTCCTCTTTACATTAATTTAATGAAAGCAATTTCTATCCATTTAATGGACAACAAAGATTGGTTTTACATATTGGCAGAAAGGAGAATGGAAAATCAGACTACCACCAATCTCATGTTGGAAATGGGCATCCACATTTATTATGAAGCAGACTAACCTCCGGGGTGGACGGCCATACTGGAGATCCATTTGGTGTTGGCCAGAAGCTTCTTGGTCATTTCCTGTTTGATCAGGTTGTACACTCTCACCGCACGCTGAGTGGCCACGAAGAAGTAGGGCCTCACAGGGTGGAAGGATACACACTGCACCAAGCCCTTGTTGCGCCTGAAGGGGTTCTGGCTCCGCCTCTTGCTCAGCTGGTGGATTAATACCTGCAGATGGCTGCAGTTGTCTGGCATGACGGACGCCAGGTAATCTCCTTTAGCATGCCACGTCACCATGGTTACTGCCTGGGAGGCAGATGTGTACTGTTAATACGGGTGGCAAGCCGGCAGTACTGCCTTTTAATACATGTTACCATGTGAAATTAATATTGTATTAGGTCACCATGGATACTGCCTGGAAGATCCATCTGCTCTCCATGTTACAGGCAGTAACCATGGTGACAATATAACGTACTTTAGTATGCTGGATCTTCATCCTGATGCCTTGCTTCGTCTCCTCGTCATCCTCCACCACGTTCCATGACACAAGCTCCTCACTCTGCTCCTCAGGAGGCGTGTAGGAGAGGAGGAGGTGCTCTGTGGAGGAGCTCACCAGCCTGTCCCCCAGAGCAGGAGCCACGATTAGCACCTGGGAGCCACTAGGAGGAGAAAGGAGGAGATAGCAGAGGAGTCAATGGGGCAGACAGGAGGAGATAGGGGGGAGCTTGGCAGACAGCTAGTAACATCTCTAGATGGCCAGGTCCTTACAGGACCACATCTCTAGATAGCCAGGTCCTTACAGGACCACATCTCTAGATAGTCAGGTCGTTACAGAACCACATCTCTAGATGGCCAGGTCCTTACAGGACCACATCTCTAGATGGCCAGGTCCTTACAGGACCACATCTCTAGATGGCCAGGTCCTTACAGGACCACATTTCTACATGGCCAGGTCCTTACAGGACAACATCTCTAGATGGCCAGGTCCTTACAGGACCACATCTCTAGATGGCCAGGTCCTTACAGGACCACATCTCTAGATGGCCAGGTCCTTACAGGGTAACTGCTCTAATTAGTGTAAAGCCCGCGATATACTTGCTTTTAATTATGTGGATGGTTTGCAAGACGGCTACCATGGTATCCTGCGTTCCTTTGCAGTGTAGTTTGTGCACGTCCTCAGAAATGAACGCTACGCATACACATGAACGTATACAGCACATGAACGTATACAGCACATGAACGTATACAACACATGATGATATACAGCACATGAACGTATACAGCACATGAACGCTACACATGATATACAGCACATGAACGCTACACATGATGCAGTACAGCACATGAAGGTGGGGCAGCATCAGGATCGGAAAGGCAGATCAAAAGCAGTTTCTAAACAAAGAACAACAATGGCAAAACGCTTCAAAGAGAAGGTAGTAGAGCTAGTCTGTTATTAGTCTATATGATGTCTCCATGCCGCTCCACATGTTGACATGTTGGTTGTTGTGAAATTCAAAAGGTAGTCAAGGAAAATATTTCAGCCAGGGATGATTTGGACCTGATCTGCCCCCTACTGGATATATTTTAAATCCTCCAAGCACACGCAAGGTACGCAGGCAAGTATGTGAACAATTCCTTTCGCGACGCAGCAGCTTGTCTACGTGTACGCATTGCACAAAGCAAGTATATCAGGGCCTTTAGAGGTTAGAGATTAACCAGATCCTTACAGGGCCACGGCCAGCAGAGAGACAGTTGGGTTTGGGTTCCAGGCGACAGACTTCACAGCTCCTCCCACCTGGACAGTCCTGAGACAGCGAGCCGAATGCACCTCCCAGAACCTGACTGTGCCATCATCACTACCTGCACAAACACACACACACGCACGCACACAGGCCCACCCTTATTTGATTCCATTACATTTAATTTAGAAATATTCATGTTGCATTCACAGTGTAGTAAGCTGTTAACAGGCTATTATGCATGTTGTGAGACAGGGAGGCTATGTAGAATCAGGTGTTGAAAATTAGCCTTGGCTATTAACACTCCATATGTTCCAGGGTTAACATGAACAGTGACATGTACATTTAACCTGTTGCAATGTTTATTGTTTTGTCCCTGACAAGTCACGACATACGAGCAGCAGCCGCCTCGCCTCGCATAGCGGACCCAAACATTGTGTTGAGCGTATACGCTACGGTTCAGTGCTTTGCACAGACGGAGCTGAAGACTGACAAACCACCATAGCTGTCCTTCCATATTTCCGTTGATGCAAAACAAACTGGCACCCGGCTATGTCGAGCCTGGGTCTTGAATCTTTACGTTAGTTTTCATTTCCTTCGTAACTTACAATGACGGCCATTACAATCAGACAATACGGAAACATGGAGTTAGCCTTAACTTTGTGAAATTATTTTGATTCTGAAATGACATTTTAATACACAATTCACTGACGTTACTGGTAGCTGACGTGCTAAGATGGCAATTGTTCCATTTAATGTTTGGGGAAGAGTTGATGCGTTATCATTGATGATTTCCCTAACGGTGCCTAAATTAACATTACTTTAGCAGCTAGTTTACTTACGTTAATTTAAATAGCATATTGCCTTGTTAGCATAAACCGACTTACCTCAAAATGATTTGTAGGCTACCTTGAAAAGTTTTTTTCATCCATGGAAAAGATGACTATGAATAATATTGATTCCAATTGGCCAAATGACTCGAGACATTGCATAAAAGACATTTAATTGAGAAATAGCTTTCCATTTCTAGCGACCTATTTTGATTTGAAACATTGGTTTTCGCAGAAAAGAGACTCGTTTTCAGGTATGAATAATCAGTCTACTCACCAGAAACCAGCCACTGTCCTGAAGGAGAAACACTGATGGAGCGAATCAGGCTGCTGTGACCTCGATACACCTGCACACACACACACACACACACACTTATTTTCCACTACACAAAATTAAGTGAGAGATCACCAAAATGCTCTGGCATCTTAAGTTTAATCTATACATGGCCTTTAGTAGTTATAGTCTTTCTTTGCTTAATGCTTCTCTTACGTGATGTATGTCTTGTCTAAATAGTTTAGCTGACTTTAAAGTTTCCAGTGCAACTGGTTTTGTGTTTCAGGGCCGCTGGAAAGCTGCTCCACTGGGAAGTGTTAACAGTCCTTGCTTCCTACTGGGCATAGACTTCTGGTTAACACTGAAACTACTGAACAGCATTTAACCAAACAGTTGCTACAACTGTTTTACCACCATTTAGAAATTTAGAAACACGCTAGACTTAAACGTCATCTCAACACTCTGATTGGTCCACCAGCAGGGTGGCTGCGAACATTAATGCAAACAGGGTTTCCAAGCAAGTGAGCTGAGAGCAATAGTCGGGCCTCCGCCCAGGATATCATAAGTTTGAATGGTATCTTGTTGGCTTATTGGTAGCGGTGGTGGTTATGGTTTCCTTCACCTAACAAAGGGCTGCAGATGGAAATGAGCTAATAGCATATATCCTCTCTTTCGAGATGAATGCATTTTGTACATGGTCCTTGATACAAAAATGTAAGAAAATACAAACTGTCCTCTATAACTGGTGCTTAAATACAAATCAAACGCAATATAAAACAGCCCCCCAATAATAACAATGATTATTTAGCCTGGTAGCAGGGTATGACAACCATGAGGCCAATATATGTTCTGTACCAGGGACTGTGTGGTTGGAAAAGGCTGCAGATCTTTGGGTCTTGGAAGATGTGGAATAAGATCCTCTGGATTCACATTAACCTGGAGAGAGACAGACAGGGAAATAGACTCATCCTTTGTCTAGTAAAAGTATTAACAGGCTGCGATATTCAGAGACATGAAGGGCTATTATAAGTGTCTTTCTTCCTTTTTTTCCTAACCCTGTCCTGTCCCGGCTAACACTAACACTGTCCTGTCCTGGCTAACACTAACACTGTCCCGGCTAACACTAACACTGTCCTGTCCTGGCTAACACTAACACTGTCCTGGCTAACACTAACCCTGTCCTGGCCTGGCTAACACTAACACTGTCCCGGCTAACACCAACACTGTCCTGTCCTGGCCTGGCTAACACTAACACTGTCCTGTCCTGGCTAACACTAACCCTGTCCTGGCCTGGCTAACACCAACACTGTCCTGTCCCGGCTAACACTAACACTGTCCTGTCCCGGCTAACACTAACACTGTCCTGTCCTGGCTAACACTAACACTGTCCTGTCCTGGCTAACACTAACACTGTCCTGTCCTGGCTAACACTAACACTGTCCTGGCTAACACTAACACTAACACTGTCCTGGCTAACACTAACACTGTCCTGGTCTGGCTAACACTAACACTGTCCTGGCCTGGCTAACACTAACACTGTCCTGTCCTGGCTAACACTGTCCTGGCCTGGCTAACACTGTCCTGGCCTGGCTAACACTGTCCTGGCTAACACTAACACTGTCCTGGCTAACACTAACGAGCCCAGCTAGTGAGTGGCAGCTACGTCCAAGTGGACCAACCAGGCTAGGTCCTGAGGACCAGCACTGGCAGACTAGTGCTGGTCAGTTCAGTAACAGGGACGGCTCTGTTGGATGTGCTGTACTTTTGAAGGACCTGTCTGTGTCTGTGTGTCTGTGTGTGTGTGTGTACCCTCATCTTCCTCTGCCGGGGGCACAGGTAGAGGTCCAGGCAGCGTTCGAAGCGTTCGTGGATAAAGCGGGAAAAGGCGGGAACAGCGCGCAGACAGGAGTACTTCCTGGGCAGAAAGGGCAACTTCCTGTCCTCCGGGTCTTGCTGCTCCCAGACCAGCCTCTAGAGACAGACAGGCCATCAGGTCAAAGCAAACTCACACTCCAGCCTCTAGAGGTAGACAGACCAGCAGGTCTGTCTACCTCTGATAATATATCTGATATATCTGATAATATATCAGGATATATTATTATATTAGAGGTAGACAGACCAGCAGGTCAAAAGGACCCAGCTCCTCCATCACCTCCTCCTCAGACAGCAGGTACTCTGGAGGGGGGTTGTAGGACTCCTCGTGCCCGGGGAGTCTCATCTTGGGAGCAGGGACATGCATCTTGTGTCTGCCCAGGATGGAGGTGGTGTCTTCTGATGCCCACAGGTTATAATACTGACCCCTGCTGTCAGTTTTGGTCTGCCTGGGTTTGATCCAGCCCATTTTAATAGCATGGACAAGCTTGGACACCTACACACACACACACACACACACTTATTTGTGGAACCACAACATCAAAACTGAACACCAAATATAGCTGTTCAGCCATGGCCCACCTGAATACATCCTTTGTGCACATTAATAGATACATGGGTGTGTATGTGTGCATATTTACATGCATGTGTCTTTGTTAGTCACCTTTTCTTTTTCTATAAGTGAAGGGATGAAGCTGCGTTTGTCTTGAGGCCTGTTGGTGACTGGATGAATCATCACGTCGCTGCTGAAATACTCCACAGTCGGCTGTAGGACAGAGACCAGATGTTACAGGGCAGTGTTAAGGATAGATGTCAGAGGGCAGGGTTTAGGACAGATGTCAGAGGGCATGGTTAAGGACAGATGTCAGAGGGCATGGTTAAGGACAGATGTCAGAGGGCAGGGTTAAGGACAAATGTCAGAGGGCATGGTTAAGGACAAATGTCAGAGGGCAGGGTTAAGGAGAGATGTCAGAGGGCATGGTTAAGGACAGAGGGCAGGGTTAAGGACAAATGTCAGAGGGCAGGGTTAAGGACAAATGTCAGAGGGCATGGTTAAGGACAAATGTTAAAGGGCAGGGTTAAGGAGAGATGTCAGAGGGCAGGGTTAAAGACAGATGTCAAAGGGCAGGGTTAAAGACAGATGTCCAAAGGCAGGGTCGAAGACAGATGTCAAAAGGCATGGTTAAGGACAGATCCAGATGAGAGAGTTGGGGGAAGGGAGGGGGATTTATGAGAGCGGAGGGACGGTTAGGCTACTGGTCAGATTCAAACAGGCGGTTTACACAGCACTTGATGGTTTTATAGGCAGGTGGGCGGGGGTCTCTTTGACATCATTCATGACAACTTAGCAACGGAGTAAACCCCACCCAGAAAATCTCCACCCAAGAACAAACAAATGTAAAAACTTTGTGATTCCAATTACATTTCTATTTAATTTTTTTCTGATGTTCATACTTCACCTTTATAACCCTTAATGACATAGTAAGCCTCAAATTACTGAATTCCCTTGCCTATCTCTTGAATGTCTTCACAGGGTTAAGGTATTCATTAATATTATGACCTGGTATTCATTGAAGTTAATGTCACCAAACTGTCCTTTCTGCAACCGATTGACTAGCTCCAGCTGTTCATCTGAAAGGATGATGTCACGTCCTGTCTGTTTGTCCTGGATTGTACGCCTGCAGATTACATCACAAGCACAGTTAAGAGGAATTGGCCCCTGGGGGACTATCAACAGATTGTATGTATGTATGTATGTATGTATGTATGTAGGGCTAGCAACAGCATGTCTTAATAAAACCAATAGTTTGCCAATGTCTTTCTCACCAGTAGTCAGGATTCTCCATTTTGTCCAGGAAATCATCTAGTTCATCCTTGTTTCTAATTGGCTTATAGATCTTTTTACCATCGAGGTCGTAGCCAATATGAGGAAAGTCTTTATACCATTCCATTGGAATGTTTCCAACAGTGTTTCTGATGTCCTGGAACAGCAATAGCATTAGACAGGACAGTCACTGGTCATACAGCCATAGATCTCTGGATGCATATTCAAGACCAATGTCTGTGTACACACACACCTCTCAGGAGAAGTTTTCATATTGTACATTAATAGAGGTTATTGGATATATTGCAAAAGTCCAGTGGAATGTAATGGACAATCCTCAGAATGTATATTTGAATATTACATGTTTAGATCACTATTTATAACTAACAAAGTGTCTATAGGGCAGATTTAATACAAATATTAAAATCACAGGAATGTGATTTGTGAAACAAATGTAATTTACCTCCTCATCTGACGAGTCATGATGGTACTCGTCCTCTTTCAGGGATTCCTTCTCCCCTCTGGCCACCTCCTCTATCTCCTCTCCCACACGTGTGGGTTCATCTGCAACCTGAATATCGACCAATAAAACAAGACAAGCAACCAGTGTCATACAACCAATTAACCATAACCCTTAGGTTGATCCTTCAATTATGGCTGAGAGTCTGTTAAAAAAAAAATATTAAAATGATCAATTGCAATTAATAGCAGTTTAAACTTAATGAAAACTCACATGAAAAATAATAATAAAACTATTTATATACAGTGGGGGAAAAAATAAAGTCTACAAAACCCTGTTAAAATGCCTAAGAATGAGACACAGATAAATCATGTTAGGACTTTATCCACTTTTAATGTGACCTATTCAATTGAAAAATAAACTGAAATCTTTGAGTGGGAAAAATGTAAAATAAAACCTTACAATAACCTGGTTGCATAAGAGAAATTATCAAATAGTTTAACAGTCTAACTCTTTAATTCACTCACTATCTAGTTAACAGTGTTTTCACGTTTAAATTAATGGATTTCTAACATACACTATACTGCCAAAAGGTTTGGGACGCCTGCCTTTACATGCACATGAAGGTTAATGACATCCCATTCTTAATCTGTAGGGTTTAATATGGAGTTGGCCCCCCCTTTGCAACTATAACAGCTTCAACTCTTCTGGGAAGGCTGTCCACAAGGTTTAGGAGTATGTTCATTAGAATCTTTGACAATTCTTCTAGAAGCGCATTTGTGAGGTCAGGCACAGGTGTTGGATGAGAAGGCCTGGCTCACAGTCTCACTCTAATTCATCCCAAAGGTGTTCTATCGGGTTGACGTCAGGACTCTGGGCAGGCCAGTCAAGCTCCTCCACACCAAACTTGCTCATCCCTATCTTTATGGACCTTACTTTGTGCACTGGTGCACAGTCATGTTGGAACAGGAAGGGGCCATCCCCAAACTGTTTCCACAAAGTTGGGAGCATTAAATTGTCCAAAATATCTTGGTATGCTTAAGCATTAACAGTTATTTTTACTGGAACTAAGGGGCTAAGCCCAACCCCTGAAAAACAACCCACATCATAATCCCTCCTCCACCAAACTTTGTATTCCCATTTACGGGGTCAGGGCTGTGTTGTGTGGTGCGGTCTGCATCACTTTGTGTTCCTATTTACGGGGTCAGGCTGTGTTGTGTGGTGCGGTCTGCACCACTTTGTGTTTCTATTTACGGGGTCAGGGCTGTGTAGCAAAACCTGAGCGCATACAGAAAACAGTAAGATAGTGACCTCAAGTAGGTATATAATGAATATGACAAAAATGTATTAGTTTACAATCGCTTACCACTACTACTAGTAAACTACTCTTTATTATGTGGAAGATATGTATATGTTTACTTAAGGACAACCTGGATGGAATTGCTGACGTGAGTATGACTTCTGTCTGGTTCCTCGTCTTCATCATCATCATCACTACCAGAGTCCTCCAGACCGGAGAACATGCTCTCCCCGCTGTCAGACAGCACATCCTCGTCTTCCTCTGCAGCAGGAAGCTTCTTGTTGAAGTCGAGGAGCTGAGGGTCCATTTACATGTTGTTAGGACCAGGGTATTATAAAACACTTCGGAGGTTCAAAATCAGACCAAAAGTTAATACACTACATAAGGAACCAGTACGGTATAGAAGACCAGACGTTTATACGCTACATAAGAAACCAATACGGTATAAGGTGCTAGTAGCCTACTAGCCTGTGAAACTGAACCACGCTAGTTACCGTAGTTTTTTAGCTCCCAAGCTAACATGAACAATTCGAGGAAAACTACACAGTATATAAAATCCGTTATATAATGTAATAAAATATAGAAAGCGACATACTTGCTCTTCTTCCTCGCATTCTTCCTGCACAGCCCTCTTGATACTCTTGTTTTTAACTTTGCAGCTCTTCGCTGTATGCAGCGTGGAAGCCATGCTTGATATCACACTCACACACAAACACGGCCAATGGGATGACGTCATCCGTCGACACGTGACTAGCGGATGCAGCCGAATAGAGCCTAAAATAGCCGAACGCGCCCATGCGCTTATAGTGACGTTTTCAAAAAGCGACGTAAATATGACGTTGTGAAAACACGACTTGCGTAGTATACGCAGTTAGTAAACTTATGTTTCTGGAAATTTCCACTAATACATTTTTCGATTAATATTCAGATTTAATCGATATTCAGAGTCCATGACATCAGGGCTTCTGAATGGGATTAGAGAAGACAGACGAGAATGTTTTTTTACTCATGAATAAGATGTTTGTTGTCGGTCATAGTTTGATGCTATTTTAGGAGCTAACGCCTTTAGCCAGCAGCAGCTAACACGTCACTTTGTTTTACCTTATTAAATAACCATTATTTATTTATTTTGATAATGGATTACCATGGAGGAGGATCTGGAGGAAACGTCCCTGCTTTCCTCACCAAACTGTGGACGTTGGTAGAAAATCCAGAGACAGACGCTCTCATCTGCTGGAGCCCAGTAAGTACTACAGTACCGTATGTTATATTATTATATTATATTATATTATATTATATTACAGTGTTCCAAAAGGCCAGCAACTCTAATAAAACTTGAATGTTTCCCCAGATTACTAGGTCTTAGTTTGTTTATTAACTAGGTATACAGAATGTTAGCTACTGTAGAATGTATAATGGTGGTCATAATATATATAATAGTTGTCATAATGTGCATTATGGCGATGAGCATAATGTAATGTGCTGCTGTTGTTTTTGCAGAGTGGGGCCAGTTTCCATGTGTTTGACCAGGCCAAGTTCTCTAAAGAAGTCTTGCCAAAGTTTTTTAAGCACAACAACATGGCCAGCTTCATTCGTCAGCTCAACATGTGTAAGACTAGCTCACTACTGACCTACCGCTGCAATGCTATGCATGGCGCTGTAACACTCTTGTGCGTGTGTGTTGATAGATGGGTTTCGTAAGGTGGTTCACATCGAACATGGTGGCTTGGTGAAACCAGAAAAAGATGACACAGAGTTCCAACATCCCTTCTTCCTGAGAGAACAGGAACATCTGCTGGAGAACATCAAACGCAAAGTCACCACTGTATGTGCTACTCTACCAGTCACCCTGTATAATTTAATACACTTTGGATTGTAAAATAGGCTTAAATGAATCAAGGTGAATGTCATGGATCAACATCTGTCTGTACCAATATGCACGGTTTGCTTGTTTTATACATCCTTTACACCGTTGATGGTTTAAGTCTTTTGTATTATACATCCTTTACACCAGGGTTTCCCAATCCTGGTCCTAGAGGGTTACTGCACTGCATGTCTCACTGCTCCAACACAGCTGATTCTAATGAATGGGTCATTATAACAAGCTATTCATTTGAATCAGCTGTGTTGAAGCAGGGAGACGTGCAGGGCAGCGGCCCTCCAGGACCAGGATTGGGTACCACTGCTTTACACCCTTTATCGGTAGTCTTTTGACTACAACCAGTTTAACCAGACTCTGTTAAACACGGTGTTTACACAGGATGTCATCTAATCAGGTCTGGTGTTTACGTAGGATGTAATCTATTGAGGTCTGGCATTTACATGGGATGTCACCTAACAGGGTCTGTTGTTTACATGGGCTGTCATCTAATCGGTCTGCTGTTTACATTGGATGTCACCCAATCAGCTCTGGTGTTTACATGGGATGCCATCTATTCGGGTCTGGTGTTTACATGGGCTGTCATCTAATCGGTCTGGTGTTTACATGGGCTGTCATCTATTCAGGTCTGGTGTTTACATGGGATGTTACCTAATCTGGTCTGGTGTTTACATGGGCTGTCATTTAATCGGTCTGGTGTTTACATGGGCTGTCATCTATTCGGGTCTGGTGTTTACATGGGATGTTACCTAATCTGGTCTGGTGTTTACATGGGCTGTCATCTAATCGGTCTGGTGTTTACATGGGATGCCATATATTCAGGTCTGGTGTTTACATGGGATGTCACCTAATCTGTCTGGTGTTTACATGGGCTGTCATCTAATCGGTCTGGTGTTTACATGGGATGCCATCTATTCAGGTCTGGTGTTTACATGGGATGCCATCTATTCGGGTCTGGTGTTTACATGGGATGTCATCTAATCGGTCTGGTGTTTACATGGGATGCCATCTATTCAGGTCTGGTGTTTACATGGGCTGTGATCTATTTGGGTCTGGTGTTTACATGGGATGTCACCTAATCTGTCTGGTGTTTACATGGGATGTTACCTAATCTGGTCTGGTGTTTACATGGGATGCCATCTATTCAGGTCTGGTGTTTACATGCACCATTGCAATTAATCCGAATAGATGTTAAACATGCACACATTTGTCTTGGTAATGTAATTTGAACAATGAGCAAAAACGCTAAAACTGTCTGGCTTCTGTTGAAGGCACATCTGGGGAGAGTGAGGCTATTTGTGTGACTGGTGACGAGATTTACAGCTTCAGCCACTGTACTAACACCCATTCACTTATTTGCGAGTTTTGCAATTGTTTTATCCAGACTTTGTACAGTGGCTGTGCAGAATAATCTACAGCCAAATGTCTCCAATCACATAAAACAGTGTTAGTCTACGACAGGGCATGCGCAGAGGAATGCAACCAGGAAGTAATCCTGTTGAACCGTTTGCATGGTAGAATTCTTATTTTGATCAGGTAATGGAATGGGTTATACTACCCCTTTGGAATGAAAATTAAATTGGATTGGGCCTTTCTCTTCCAGTTGAGGTGTTTATATGGAGCATTTCCCTTCGGGTTTGACTCTAAACCCGATTCCAATCGGAATAATATGGTCCATGTAAACGCAGCTAATGATAAATATGTTTGACTGCAGTGCACCTGCAGTATAAACACAAACATGACCTGTTTCCATAGTAACCGGACTGTGTTATGCTAGGTGACCGGGGTCAAACAGGATGAGCTGAAGATTTCTCCTGAAGACGTAACCAAGATCTTCAGCAACGTCCAGCTGATGAAGGACAAGCAGGAGACGATTGACTCCAAAATCAATGCAATGAAACAGTAAGTCTAACAGTAACAAACGTAGACCTGTCTAGGGATGTGGGTATGTGTAACGAGCTTTGCTCAAACCTTACTTCTATATATTCGTCGAATCAACTTTGTTAGTCCAAAAGTTTGGTCAAATTTACAGAGTCTCAATATCGCAGGCTCACGCAACATGACTTGTTCAGCGTATACATCTGTACCTCTAGACCCTAGATAAGTGTTTCTGTGATCCTACACCCTACTGTACCTGCAGTTAGAGGTCTTCACAGGTCCCAAATATTGGGCCCGATCCAAAATTAACATAAGAATTTTTCACCCGTCCTGATTTACATAAATTTTAAATCCAAAAACAGATCGGATCCGAACTAAACCAACGACAAACAGACCATTTTCCATGGTACTGAAAAGTACCATTGATTCTTTTTTAAACAGATCCATTCAGTACCAAAAGAATAAACAGAACCTAAAAATTGTGTCACAACAGGCGACGCCATGTCGCCATCAATAGTCAAGGAACAGTGCAGAAAAGTTGGCTGAGGAACGCACAGGTTCACACTCACACTGCCGTCAAAAGATCAAAGGAAGCAAATTCATTTCGGTCATATTTGAGTTAATTAGACTTGCCAACGGAAGCCAAGGCTGGAACTGTTTGATGTTTCAATGTGTAATTCCTATCGAGGACCATACCTCGACCATACAACCGCAACTAAAAGCATGTAGCCTATACATGTTCCATTGCCATTGGGTCGCCTATTGAAAAATGTGTTAGGTTCGCTCTCCAGTCTGGAGTTGATCCCCGGGCGCTGCGGTTCTTACATCGCGTTCCAAATTATTATGCAAATTATATTTTACAATGATTTTCCTAAATAGTTGATGCAAATGATGGTCAGTATAATTTTCATCAATTTTATTGAGCAAACCACCAAATTAAATCAGTATTTTTTTCAAAAATAAAAAACTCAAAATGCACTGTTCAAAATTATTAGGCACAACAGAGTTGCAAATCATTTTATAGGTTGTAAAGACCTGAAAATGGCAATTTGTTGAACTTGCAACATTAGATCATATTTAATGAAATCAAAAGCTTTTTAATCAAACACATCTTAACATAGGTCCCCTTCTTTGATATCGCCTTCACAATTCTTGCATCCATTGAACTTGTGAGTTTATGGAGAGTTTCTGCCTGAAGTTCTTTGCAGGATGTCAGAATAGCCTCCCAGAGCTGCTGTTTTGAAGCAAACTGCCTCCCACCCTCAAATATCTTTTGCTTGAGGATGCTCCAAAGGTTCTCAATAGGGTTGAGGTCAGGGGAGGATGGGGGCCACACCATGAGTTTCTCTCCTTTTATGCCCATAGCAGCCAATGACACAGAGGTATTCTTTGAAGCATGATGATTTTGCTAGGGAAGACATGGTTCTTCTTTTTGTACCATGGAAGAAAGTGGTCAGTCAGAAACTATATACTTTGCCAAGGTCGTTTTCACACCTTCGGGGACCCTAAAGGGGCCTACCAGCTCTCTCCCCATGATTCTGGCCCAAAACATGACACCGCCACCTCCTTGCTGACGTCGTAGCCTTATTGGAACATGGTGGCCATCCACTACTCCATCCATCTGGACCATCCAGGGTTGCACGGCTTCATTTATTTCTGGGCCCACTGGAACTGTTTCTGCTTGTGAGCATTGGTTAGTGGTGGCCGGATAGTAGGTTTATGCACAACTGCAAGCCTATGGAGGATCCTACACCTTGAGGTTCGCGGTCTCCAGAGGCACCAGCAGCTTCAAATACCTGTTTGCTGCTTTGTACTGACATTGTAGCAGCTGCTCTCTTAATCTGATTAATTTGTCTGGCAGTAACCTTCCTCGTTATGCCTTTATCTGCACGAACCCGTCTCTGCTCTGAATCAGCCACAAATATCTTTAAAGTACGATGATCACACTTAAGTTTTCATGAAATATTTAATGTTTTCATACCTTGTCCAAGGCATTGCACTATTTTACGCTTTTCTGCAGCAGAGAGATCCTTCTTCTTTCCAATATTGCTTGAAACCTGTGAACTACTTAGTAAGAAGTTTTCCTTTACTTGGGCTCACATGGCAAACTAATTACCACAGGTGCCTGAAACTGATTTCAGTGATCCAAAGAGCCCGGAGACGCAATAACATCCATGAGTTTGATTGGAAAAACTAAATATTTAATGTTTATGACACTTCATTCCAATTTGCATAATAATTTGGAATGCGGTGTAGTATACATACTGTAGAGTAGGGCATGATGTAACTTAATACATACTGTAGAGTAGTTTATCATTTAAATTTCTGCACATTTAAACAATACCGTTAATGTATTAACGGTATTGTGTTCACATTTATAACGGTTAATGTGATCACTATAACCGTGATAAGAAATGCAACCACAAAATTGATTAAATAGGTTAATACTTGGCAGTTACAAAGCAGATGATTGGCTCTTTTCCTTCAAATCAAAATTTGCCGTTTCAGAATTCTCCCATAGAGATTTATTCAAAATTCTCTTAAGTGGCATGTTTCCTCTATACAGTGTCTTAACATACAGAGTAGGGCCTAACACTAGAGTCAACAGTACTGGTTGGCCACGACTGTCAGCAAGACCGTATCAAGAGCGTGACCTATATGATAACGACATTGCATTCAGATGGTTATTTACATATAATCCAAATAATGCAATTGGTGGTTAGCTGTGTCTGCCTGCAGACAGGAGAATCTCAGCCCGTCTGTGTGATACGACTTGTCTGTCTACCTCTCTGTCTGTCACCCGTCTGTGTCTCAGTGAGAACGAGGCTTTGTGGAGAGAGGTTGCCAGTTTGAGACAGAAGCACTCCCAACAACAGAAGGTTGTCAACAAGGTAATTATTCCATAGATTATATTTTCTTTTTTAATAATTTCTTTATTTAGTGCCCTGACTAAGAACTTGCAGATTTTCTTTCTCATGGTTTCCAGTGAAGATTTACCACAGATAAGACAAGATGATAAGTTAATGTCAATAGTCTAGTGGTTAACTGAAAGGCCCCGTGTTCTATCCCTGTCATGCCTGACCACCTGAGGTGTCTGCTGTGACTGTTGTGGCAGCAGTAGTAGTAGCCATTGAAGTGCTAGTGTCTATTCATGCTATCATGTCCCTTCTAGTTAATCCAGTTCCTTGTGACACTGGTCCAATCTAACAGAGTTCTGGGAATGAAGAGAAAGATGTAAGTCAACTTTTACCACTCCTCTAAGATTCCTTCAGGTACAGTGACATTAGACAATTAATTCCATCAATAAATAATTAATCTAATGAAAAGTATATTCTTTGTGTTATATTTGTTTTATTGAGTTCTCCATTTTTATCATTTGGGTTTAAAAAAGTTCACAAACTCTTTCAACAAGGTAACTACTACTGTTATTTGTGTTACTTCTACAAAGGCACTTTAGGCCTCATGTAAAAGTGACCGTAGCCAGAACGCAGATGGCGCACGCTGTGCCATCGCATTTTACATTAAAATACTAAACTTGCGACTGATCACGTAATCTGCACTTGGCACCGTCCTCTAAACTTGGTGTTAACACGACGAGTAGTCTGGTCTATGTTCTTGCCATATCTGTAAATTGTGGCGCCCGAAAGTAGTGGAACAGCAGACTCATAAAAAGAAAACAAGTTTGATCATGAAGTAGATCTATTTATAAATAGCATACTTGTCTATATGTATTGTCAAATTTAAAGATAATGGGTGTAAATCAATGTTATAGTCACCCAAAATAATTATGTTTGGGTGACTTTAACATTTAAATGAAAAGTGGAATAAACAATTATTTTAACACCACAGCAATCAAATCCTTCAGCACGTCTCTCCATGGCCTGTGTCTTCCTCTTGCTCGCAAGAATCCATGCAAGAATGCCATTGCTTGCTTCTCTAAAGAAACACACTCACTGGGATAACACCTGCTTTTCAGAGGCGGAGACTTTTCACAGCAAAACCAACTTGTGCTTTGCATTGCCGTTTGCATGCATGCATGCATACATTGATTCATTCGATACACAAAATGGGTAATCACTCTCTCCTTGCCATCTCCTCCCATATTTTTGCGTGACACTCCCAATCTCCCCTCAACCCTCCCATGAATGCATATTCATGAATAGGAAAGTGCAACTTGTGGTCCTGTGTTCCTTCAGCAGGCAGAATAGCGTTGTAGCCATGTGCGTGCTGTTCGTACATACAGTGCCATGTTTTTAGACGCAAAGTGTTATGAATCTACACCTAAAACGGGCGCTAACACGTTAGCGCATGACGCCCTTCCTTTGTATTATTGCTGCTACGTCATGTTAAAGTTGTATCTCTCCGACAGCCCCTTGATGCTAAACGACGCTAGCTCCACCCACTCCATGCCCAAATATAGTCGCCAGTTTTCCCTGGAGCACGTCCAGACCTCCCCTGCTCTCTCGGTACAGTACTACATACTACTATATCACATCCCATGTAAACACCACATCATATTAGATCACGTCCCATGTGAACATCACATCATATTAGATCACATCATATGTAAACACCACATCATATTAGATCACGTCCCATGTGAACACCACATCATATTAAATCACGTCCCATGTGAACACCACATCATATTAGATCACATCATATGTAAACACCACATCATATTAGATCACGTCCCATGTGAACATCACATCATATTAGATCACATCATATGTAATCACCACATCATATTAGATCACGTCCCATGTGAACACCACATCATATTAGATCACGTCCCATGTAAACACCACATCATATTAGATCACGTCCCATGTGAACATCACATCATATTAGATCACATCATATATAAACACCACATCATATTAGATCACGTCCCATGTAAACACCACATCATATTAGATCACATCCCATGTGAACATCACATCATATTAGATCACATCCTATGTAAACAGGTGACCCAAAATCTTCAGTTGGAAGGATTTAATTTGGAATGAAATCAAAGTGTCCATGTAAACCCAGCTACTGTATAATACCAGTGTGCATGACTGTGCCTGCATGTGTGTGTGTGTGTGTGTGTGTGTGCAGGGCTCGGGTGTGTTCTCATCTGACAGCCCTCTGAAAACCGGCCCCATAATCTCAGACGTCACAGACCTGGCCACGCCCACTCCCATAGAGCTCACTAGTGATTGGACAGATGCATGGTGACTGGTTTTATTTTTATGTTTTTTATGTTGTTGTTTTTTATGTTTTGTGTATTGTCTTGTTAGTGGTCCTGTGTGTCTTGTTAGTGATCCTGTGTGTCTTCTCTTGTTAGTGACCCTGTGTGTCTTGTCTTGATAGTGGTCCTGTGTGTCTTGTCTTGTTAGTGGCCCTGTGTGTCTTGTCTTGTTAGTGGTCCTGTGTGTCTTGTCTTGTTAGTGGCCCTGTGTGTCTTGTCTTGTTAGTGACCCTGTGTGTCTTGTCTTGTTAGTGGCCCTGTGTGTCTTGTCTTCTGTGTTGTCGCGGTAATAGGCTTATACAGCTTCCTCTGTGTGTTGCAGTGAGAACTCCTTGGTTCTTGTCAAGGAGGAGCCCGCCAGTGCTGATATCCAGGAGGTGGAGCCTACACCGGCAGACACGCCCCTTTCCCCCACGACCTTCATTAACTCCATACTTCAGGAAGATGAGACAAACCACATCTACAATCCCTCTCTAGCCAATCCTGTGTCAGGTAGGATCGTCTAGCACATAATCAAATGTATAAATCAATTGCAGAGATTTGAGAAGGAAACATTTAAACAATTATCTTAAGTTAGTTAATTGTTATATTGCCCACTCGAGCTCAAAGACAGATGTCCAGACCAGTTTTTTCATCCTCATTTTATATTATCTATATTATCTAATTATTTAATGAGGTCAGTTTGGAGAAAGTGAAACTGGAAACAGCGGAGCAGGTCCTTAGTGTATTTTAGTGCTGTTCTGAGGGAGCATTTCTGCTGGCCAGAAAGTACATTCTTGATTCTTTGGTGAGTGAAGGGTCTGGCATGGTTAGACTGTTTCAGTTCTTGATCTGACTTAGTCTTCACTAGTCGCTTTAGTGTGTGTGTGGTTGTTAATGTCATGTTCTCTTTGGTGTGTGTGTGTAATGTTCTACTCATCTCTGCTGTATCCGTCTTCCCCAGTTACCAGTACCATTGTTGCCACGTCCCTCCCCACAGCAACCAGCAAATCAAGTGGCTCCATTACCCCTAACCCCGCCTCCTGCACAAACACAACAGACCTCAAGTGTTTGAGCGTAGCCTGCATCGACAAGTAAGTACAATAACACATTATTATACACTAAATGTTTAAAGGGGAAGGGGATATCATGGTTTTCAGTGCTTCATGTGGGTATCTGGTAGGGGTGAAACGATTCACCGATACACATGGTTAGGGTTAGGTTAAGCCTAGGGGTTTAACTATACACATGGTTAGGGTTAGGTTAAGCCTAGGGGTTTAACTATACGCAGGTTTAGGGATAGGTTAAGTCTAGGGGTGTAACGATTCACCGATACACAGGGTTAGGGATAGGTTAAGCCTAGGGGTTTAACTATACGCAGGTTTAGGGATAGGTTAAGCCTAGGGGTGTAACGATACACAGGGTTAGGGTTAGGTTAAGCCTAGGGGTGTAACCATGCACAGGGTTAGTGTTAGGTTAAGCCTAGGGGTTTAACTATACGCAGGTTTAGGTATAGGTTAAGCCTAGGGGTGTAACGATACACAGGGTTAGGGATAGGTTAAGCCTATCCCTACAAACTAATGACAATTTGTATAATCCCACTTTATGCTCTTTTTAACCCATTGGAAAATAAATATCTACATTAAACAAATGTTTAGAACTGTATCAGATTGCATCGTTTCATATTAAAATGTTCGTCCATGAATCGTGTCGTAGTCTCTGTATCTAGATGCGTATCAGATTGTTTTATAGGGGATTAGGCCTGTCAAGATGACAGTTTTTTGTTGGTGGTATATTGTCCCAGAAATAATCGTGATAAACGTTATTGTCATTTTAAGGGCAGACAAGGAAAGACATGGGTGGAGTGTCTGATTAAATAACCCAGTGTAAAGGAGTCGACAAGGGAAGCAGGGAGAGAGGTGGTTTAACTGAAACACTGAACCTTTTAATATCTAGTAACCTACTGAAACATTGCGCCATCAAAACAAGCAGTTAACATGTCTTATAGCATGCATGACACAACTGTCGCGGTATAGGCTGGCTGTGAAGTACGTTCTGATAAGGAGCAGAAACTTCATGGTATTTTAGAATGAAAGTGACACAGTTCATATTTTTGAGAGATCATTACAGTACGTGGGTAAGTGCCTTGTAAAGTGAACCCAAAATTGTTAACATTAAGAAAATGGAAAATGTCAACTTAATATAATCGTATCAGATTTGCAGCGATATTTTTCCATGTTTTCTTATGTATACAGTAAAACTTAAACCGGTAAAGTAGAATAATATAGAGGTGTGTTCAGATTTGGTGACTGTTCGTAGTGAACATGTTTGCTTTGAACTTTAATTTCTGTAAACATTCGAGAAATATTAGATTTAAACTGTCACCCTTCCCCCAGTGTAAATGTGTGTTAGCAGAGAGTTACTAGGGTTAGGATTAACCCTAGTAATTGGTTAGACCAACCAGAAGCCGTCCGACTGAAGAAGGAGGACTTTCGGGATATTTTGTCCCGAAGATTCTGGATGCGTTGCAAGGTACTGACGGATCCAAAGCGCTGCAGCATCTACCGTAGCAGAAGCAAAGCAGCGGGTGTGGGAGAGCTTCGGAGAAGCCATGGAGAAAGACTTTCGGTCGGCACCAAAG
>JAODUH010000008.1:1262832-1306166 GCA_027564835.1 Typhlichthys subterraneus | reverse complement strand
TGTGGTCGTGCCAGAGCCACACAATAACAAATAAACTAACATTTAAAACTTCTACAAGTTCTCATAAACGGTCCCGTTTCTACAGAAAACCAATTCAAAAAGGGGACGTTTCGCTATTTTAACAGTTTCGTGACAAGCCGTGATTAAATAATTGTGTCAATAGGTGGCGTCTACACATCTAAATCTATACCTACCGGACCTTACCTCTTATGTATTCCACTGACTGAAGCCTGCTGTGTTTGACCTATAATCTAGGGAGATGTCTGCGATGTGAATGAGGCAGTCTCCCCTGTATGTGTGTGAGTAGGTGCTTACCTATATGGTGTCGTCCAGCACTTACAATAACTTAAGTCAGTATAAGGATATACTGCAGTAATCATTCCATTAGAGTATAGTCTATACATTTTATTAACGACTGTGTGTTGTGCAGCAACAATTGAGGCTGTGGAAACATGGCAGGCATGGTGCGTGACAGCTGTTGGCAGGGAAGTGGTCACAGCCAGATCGCGGTGTGTGTGTGTGTGTGTGTGTGTGTGTGTGTGTGTGTGTGTGTGTGTGTCATAGGTGTCAGACAGAATCAAACACACAAAGGGAGTATCGTCATTAAAATATATATCAATTAGACTGCTTAAAGTTCCGATAAACAACCCCCCCCCCCCATTTCCGATATCAGTATCGTATCGGTGCCATACCTACTTATTGTGCAGATTGTTACCGAACAGCTCAAGTGAATGACAATCCCTCATCTCACAGATGCATGGTTGCCATCTTTACACATCATCATTATGGGTAGGTCGGGGGTGTTGTGAGTACTAGTAGAGTAACAAAACTGTGTTTTTCTGTGTCGGTGGGTGTAAATGGTCGACAGTCAGACCCGTTGCCACCGGCGTCCACTAGGCAACACCATGTATTATGCATGCGAGCATTATGGGTAATGCATGACTCAGGAAAACAACACATTGAAGTTAATACAGTAACACGGGCAGGGTTTGGGGTTTCTGTTCGCCCGTGCAGCTCAACATAAAAGAGTGCATCTTGTTTGATAACACTACAAGGAATTGACAATCGACACCAATCAGGGTCAAGGCCAGCATTGATTCACTGCCCTGCAGGGGGCGCAGCGACGGCACGTGACGAGCTTGATCACATGGAAGTACATAATGAGATTCATGTGTGTGCGGTGTGACTGGAGACAAAAAGTCAGGGAAGGCCGGATTAACGCAAGCACACACGCGCGCACAGTTACACACACACACACACACAAACAGGCTGTACAATAAATAATAGCAATAAAAGTAATTTGACTTGAACAACTACTGTAAAGTTCCTGATGTAACTTTTAAAGAGAAATGGTAAAACAGTAACAGCAGCAAACATGGCTGGACCAAAATATCTGCAGAGCATTTAGAATGGCAGTTTATCAACCCGGAGGATCGTCGGTATATTACGCCGTACCATGTGGGTGTCCCTGCTATATTTTCCCCAGGTATCTGGCTTGTGAGAACATGTTGCCAGCTTCAACAAGTGGTGAACTCGGTTGCTTGTCTTGCTTGCAGAATAGCCACCATTATATAACAACCGCCCTCGCAGAACAAAGGGTCTCCTTTCCCATGATTTCTTGAGCCCACTCAGCATATCCCCACTTTAAACTCTGTCTCACTCTATCTCGCACACACACAGGTTACACAATAGACCAAATGTGATATTGATCATGAATACTCAATAAACATTTTGATATTTTAAATTAAAAACATAAAAGTTATGTGAAAATGCATAAAAATAGCATAACATAAGTTCTCTTGGTCTTACAACATATAGGTCTATTTTATCTGACATTGGGCTGATACGACAACAGTAATTCCAAGCTCCCATGGAGGCATTCTTTTTGGCAACTAATGTTTTTCTATCTCCATTGTGTTATTATTGTCCCAGAAATAATAGCAATAAACTATGGTCATTATGGTCATAATTACGTAAACCATGTTGTATCACTATTGCCACGTGACATCAATTGTTTGTTATGACTGGTTACACCAATTGAATTGAAAACATTTATAGATTTCTTCTTCCAAACGTAGTTGGCTGAAATTATGCAGGGAAAAACACCTATTAAAACCTTGAGGAACACTTCTATCACCTGTCGCTGTCTGCTCTGTGTGTGCATGCGTGTGTGCAGCGATGCCGAAGCAGCACAACATGGCTAACTTTCTTATTAAGTCAGCAACACGAATGGAAATACAACAGGCGATATTATTGACGTCTGAACAATCATTGAGGTCACGTTCATATATTGCACGATAAGTCGATATAGTAATTATCGTGACAGGCCTAGCTGTAGCATTTTCAATATGATATTCCACAATGTGATATTGTCATAATGATATTAAGACAATAGAGTGTGCACCCCTAACACACACACACGTCAGTATAATCCCACATTAAGGAAGCAGATTTTAAGCATTAGCTCTGATTGGTTGAGTCACATTTACAGTTGTGACAGCGTATTCTACCATTTGTTGTTGTGCATAGAATACGGATTAAAAACACTTGAAACTCAACCAATGCCCAGTATATGAAAAGGCTTTAATTCTACCTGCAATACACATACCCAAGAGCTCACATGTGCCACAGCGAATACCCTGCTAATCTTCTCCAAGGCCTTTTAGTGCACACTAAACACAGACCGCTCCTCAGGCCACACTTCTCAACATGACAAGCTGTTATCATGAGCACCAATCAACTCCCAAAACATCCCCCTTAATTGCCCTCAGTGCTATATATAGACCAAACTGAAAATCATGGCTTAAAGCAATAGGCATTTACCAAAGACAATATAAAATAAAATAAAAACAGTACACCACTCAATTTGTTTATAAAATCCATTTTGCAGTTAAAATTAGCATGAAAAACGTTTCCTGCAGTACTTGATTGGCTGACACTTCCTTCTCCAACCTCTACAGAGCCCCTATCACACCATTCTCTGCCAACACTTTGAAAGGACAGCATTGTTTAAGAATAGGGGTACAAATGTAAGGTTCTGGGAGCAATTGCAGTGAAGTGTTTGTACAGCCTATAGCACTCAACAGAGTATGAATATATATTATATAACAAATGCATGGAAAGATTCAGACAATTCAGACGAAGATGTGTTACAGTACAAGTGGTTTTTAAACAGGACGTGATTGTTTTGGGGTAAAGGGAACCATTTTGTGTACATGCCAGTGCTAATAGAAAGCTAATTGTAATGTTGCATGAAGATTCCTTGATGAAGTAATGTACTGATGTACCAAAAGTGTAGGGATACCAAAAGCAAAAAATTAACTGTGATGCTTTGCTGCTGAAGTCACTGCTACAAATATCACTATGTAAACATGAGCAATATCTTGATATACAGTTGTAATCTATAGAGCAAATCTGTTTTTTAACATTTCCCAAACTGATGTAACACTTTGGCCAGGGGCAACCTCTGGCCAGGGGGCGACGCTTATCAAATCATATCAACGTCTCTGGTAGACAGGAGTCAGGGAGGAAGGCATCATGACGATGCCAGGCAGCCGTATGGGAAACTAACACTTACTGTTTACACCAGATCTGATATGAAACGACAAAATAAAATAAAAATAAAAAAACGATGCCAACACACAGCGACACATAGGCACACTATGTGTTGCTGCATGTGTCTGGCTAATTCGGCATCGGCCTAATGACCTCCATGGCAAACGAACAGCAATAATTGAATAGTGTAAAGTGTTGGCTGCATTTGAATTAGATTTGGTCGATTGCTAACGGTGACGTTAGATTAGACAGCTACCTCTAATTGCAGTAAAATATCTGCAGCGTTTCCATTTGTGGATGTAAATAGTCTTATTGTACATGAACAATATGTTCTCTGTTTATTATCGTTTACAGAATATATAAATTAACTGCCGGATAATACGACTTAGGCTATGAATAACCCACTGCAATAAAAGGCAACTGACCAGCCATAATGTGAGCATTCATGGTCTAAACCTCATACCTTGACCATAATATCCCCTCACTGGCCTCAAATATGTGTAATAGGTTGGCTAAATGCCCTGGATGTATGGTTATTATGCTCACTGAACCGATGATATGACTCTGGCCTACATATTTGCGTCCTCTACAGTTCGAGGATGACTTCATCCCACATGACAATTTCAGCATACGTTCAGCGAATATTGTAAAGCAGCGAGCGTTCATATGGCCGCTGACACAATAAAGCAACACTGAACTATGGTACTCACCGTCGGAAAGGCTCAGCATCCTTCCTGGAAAATGTTGAATCGCCTCACGCAATTCACTCACAGCTTTTAGTGCATCACCTACATTCTACATCCACGTGACAATCGCGCAAAACGCGCATTTTCACGACTGCGCCGCGCTCAGTTTTAGTTCGGTCGATATAGTCATTATGTGAAGCTTGTTTACTTCCAACACTGTCACCGTGTATCCAGCGAATATATAGCCTGTCCTTATACGAATTACGCGTAGTAGCCTACTCGGGAATGTTACCTTAAAAGTTTCTCAATTTGTAATAGATGGTTTTCTCAAGGTGGAATACCGTGCACTAATTCTACTGTGTGCGATAAAATGAAGCAGTAAGTGTATTCCATCTGGTCCACATTACGTAAAATACGCGTTACGCACAACCACGTCACGTGGAGCGCCGTGTTTATGAAGCGCGCACAGGCTATGACCGAGAAGAGAGAACTACATTTATAGTCCAGAAATACAAAAAAAAAAAAAACATGACATTTTAATAATGCAATTATCGATTCACATTCCTCAGTGACCCTTCATTCTACTGATATATGTTAACCAGATCATGTGTCTCTTATCAAGACAATATATTTTCACCAGTCTGCCTATAGGTGGCATTGTAGAATAGCCAAAGAAGAGAACAAAAAATTGGCCGCTGTGTGTGTAATGTACACATACGGTACACAACCATGCACGCGTTATGAACATAGGACAGAAAAACAGCTCTAATTTATCATGTAGGCAGAGTCTAAAATCTAACTTTATGGTACTAACAGCCTAATACAAGAAAGGCAATGTTTAATAATTGGCAAGAGATTACAAATTACATAATAATCATAACGCAAATAAAAACAATACTTTTATTGTTACATTTTAACTGTTCTAAAAATATATATATAATTGTGTAACAAAATTATATCACATTTCTATTACTAGTCTATTAAAACCATTTAAAGATGCACGTGTTAACATAAGGGTGCAAAAAGCTATATAGCCTAAACTAAACCTTATCTTAGTTGCTTACTGTGTGTATCATCTGTCTGATCACCTTTGCTAACAAGACCACGGTCCTGAGTAAATATATACTGTAGGCCTACTCCTAAATTACTGTACATATGAATGAGTTTTGATTAAACAAGCATGGCCACTTGCCAATTAGAGAAGTTCACAATATATTACAGTACATAATAAGACTGAGAAATCAAACATATTCGTTGTAATAATAGTAATAGCTGTAATATAGATTACAGAATATAGAGTGCTATTATTATTATTATTATTATTATTATTATTAACATTATTGCAAATCTACAATGGGTTAAACAAAATCTTAATTTACTTGAGTGAGCTCCAATTGTCTGTTAAAAGCATTTCAAATGTGTCGAACACAAACGTTACACTGCAGTTCTAGCCGGCTCTGGGTAGGAACTGTATGTTGATGGGCTTGGCCGGAATTAGCAAGGTCCTGGTTTTAGGTTCCACGACTGGGGCCCCATCTTCAGGACGGATTTCGTAGCGCTGGATCAGCTGAATGGGGAGGGACAGATTTAGATCTAACAGACGCACTATACAGTAGTTCTATGGTTTAGAGACATGATTGAAATGGTGGGGGTGATTACTCAGTGCGATGGACGTTGTTTTGAGCTCACGGATACAGTATTGCTGGCTACTGTAGATATCACAAGTTGGTTATAGCTCACATTATTACAAACAAATGTAATATCTAGATGTATCAATTTAACTGTTGTAAAATCATCAACTGCACTGTTTATGTGGCATAAATAAAGTGTTTGCAGTATTAGTACGTTTTGTTCTATATATAAAAAAAAAAGTTTTATTGTTTAATTTAAGATATTTTATAAAATGTAATGAAATGAAATTAAATAAAAAATGTATGTTTACAGTATGAGCTGCTGTTATGCTATGACAGTATTCATGTTATCTGCCCCTGCAGGTTACTGAAATATGAGCACATTGCAACTGCCAAACCTCACTATCACTCTCTCTCCACCTCTTCCGTTGTGTCACTCACCCGAGATAGGGCAAAATACATCTCCAGCTCGGCCACTCTCTTGCCCACACAGGCCCGCACTCCAACCCCGAATGGAATGAAGCTGTAAGGGTGGTGATGGAAGCCAGCCTTGGGCCCTTGAGACCCATCGCGGAGCCAGCGTTCCGGGACAAAGCTCTCTGCGTTGGCAAACTCCATCTCATCATGACTGGCTGCATAGTGGCACAGGTGGAACTGGGTCTGCGTTGACAGGAAATTATTTAAAGAAAGAATGTTTAAAGGCAGGGTCACTCATTCTCGAGAACACTTGGTTTTCGAGATCAAATCAAATATATCCCGCCGAAAATGCAATACATTGAAATGTATTGTGAAGCCAAGCGGCTTTTGTTGTTGCGAGTGGTGTTCGCCACTTTGTTTATCTGCCTATTTACGGAGCCAGGACTGTGTAGGCGAATCTAATCATTTTTTCAACACGCATGGATAGATGGATTTGACAAAAACTGTATTAGTCTAAAATTTACTTGCAACAGTTTACTATACCTTTAATTCCTTGTTTTACACTTTCAACAACCAATGCTGCTGTATGTACTGCTAAGCTTGTTTAAATGGGGCCATGGACTCTGCATTAACTATTTGAAGGCAATGTTATCTAGGAACATTCTGGAATGTGTTTATGTTAGTTTAGGAAAGTCCTCGCCTTTTTTGGGAACCAGTAGTTGTCTACGATCACTTCGTTTTCGACCGTCAAGCGCCCATTTCCAGGAACCACAGGATACAAGCTATAAAAAGATATGCAAGACAGTCAGTCAGAAAAGCCTTGTGTATCCAGAGGGAGATTACATTAATATACTATGCAAAATATGAAATAGAGTAAAATGATATAGAAATAAATAAAAAGTTACAAGTTACTCATTAAGCAAGGAGGCAGTAATACAAGAAACATTGTGTTTTTTTTACCTCTGCAATCAATCTATTTTTGTTTGTGTCATATTGCTTCATAGCAAATATCTCTTCAGATGGCTAAAGGACTCATGTTCCATGAGTAATGTATTGAACTCAATTCAGTGGCAGTCAAGAATGAGTTGCTTCTGCACTTGTTTGATAACGTTTCTTTAGAAACGGTTAGAAAATAAAAACAGCTGATCCAAAAGATAATTTGAAATGCAGTTACATAGCGCTACAAGGAAGTTAAAGCTGTACCTAAGCAAACACAACTGCAATAATAATCTTTCTGCTTTTATACATTCCTAGAACATATTTTGAAGCCAGTTTTCTGTTGTGCTCACTTGCAGAAGTGTTTCCCTGCCAGATCAGATACCAAGCAACCCTGTGTTAGATCTGACCATCACAACAACCTGAATACGCTGACGTGACAGATGTGCCCAAAGTGACTGCTCAGACACAAACATCAGAATAATCACTATATACCCTGGGGGCAAACCCCCATAGAAATCAGACATGAAACATTAGAAAAGGTTGGGAAAGAAATGATAGGACCTTCGAAGATCACAACCTGAGTGCACAACCTAGAAACCCTACTTCAAAATAGCGCTTATGGAGTCCCCCATTTGCCTCCTGGTAATATCCATATAGTACACCTCCCAGCCCAACATCCTGTTTCAAAGCTCTGCAAATAGCGTCTTCAGACTGAGAGCTCGTGAAGCACGGTTACACCAGAAGGCTGAACGTGAGCGGACAGACAAGAGAGACGAGATGGGCAGCTCACCGAAGGGTCTCCTTGATGACGGCCTTGAGGTAGGGCATGCTGGCTAAATCGTCCACGGTGGGCGGGCGACGACCCGGGCACACAGAGGTCAGTTCGCGGTGCAGGCGCTTCTGTGCCCTGCTGTCCCTCGCTATGTGGTAGAGAGCCCACGACAATGTGTTGGACGTCTGAGAGAGAGAGAGAGAGAGAGAGAGAGAGGAAAGGATGGTGGGAGAGAGTGAGAGAGGGGGGAGAGAAATAGAGAAAGAGAGAGAGAGAGAGAGAGAGAGAGAGAGAGAGGCCTGGATGTGACACGTGAATTGTGTGGATTACTGCATTAAGTGCTCGTAAATGTGATCTGATCTTCTAAGTCAAAAGTACAGATAAGCACAATGTGCTTAAGATAACACAAACAAATATAATCATAAAGCCGAAATATTTATGCACATTTATGCACCACAAACATTTTCTCACAGTATATTGTCATGGTGTTCTTTGGCAAACGTTTTTGGAGAGCAGCGGCTTTGTCTGCGGTCCGTCCATGGGCTCCATGCCTGTTCAAGGTTTTCTGCATGGTAAACTCAAGACCTGAGGTCCAGTTTCACTGACTCCTTCGAGCCTTAAGATGTTACCCTAAGTTTAATTTTTACTTCACTGAACATTCTGCATTGTGCCATTGCAGCTTATCTAGGCTGGGATTCACAAGGAGAGAAGTCACACTACTAAATCATATTACATTTACATAAGTAAATTAGTCTCTAACTGTAACATTTTTTAAATAACTTTGTAACCCTTTCTAGCTTCTCGGGAACAGAAAAATCCAAGACATTTTGTTTCCTCAAAGTCACACTAAAGAACAGCGCAAATGGAATTCGGAAACAAGGGATTTAATGAAATGCTGTATCTTGCTCTTAAACTTAAAATAACAAAAAATATGAATACTTCTGTTGTTCGGTCAAGCAATTACTTGTGTGTGTATGATAATCAATGATTAATAACTGAGCATGATATTATAAACAATAGTTAAATGTAGCCTATGATAGATAGATCATAGATCAACGGGTTCCTCAGGTATAGGTAGGTACAATATTTTATTGACTGTCATACAAATAACAGTGTGTCTAATAGTAGCCCATTGTTGTTGGACCACTTCACGTTTGACTTACAAAGTAAGCATTGAGATGTACAAATGCATGGTTTTATAAACCTCAACATTTTTTGAAAGTAGGCGCTTTCCTGTATTCTACGACCTCCGTCGGTAAGTTCATGTGACGACGTATGTGGAGTTTTATGAATTTTAACTACTTGTTAACTCCCGATTGCAAGCTGCTTGCTTTTATTGAAGTTAAACTGTACAATACAATTTGTGTTATGTTATTAGCAATTATTAGTTAAAACTATTTGTTTGTTCATTATTGTAACTTACAAGCTCAGCCCATATTAAGACAAATGTATAAATAAATATTAATTTAACAATGCGTGGGTGGCTATGGAACCAAATAGTGTAGAACACAGGGGTCAAGTTTGGATGTGTTCTTTTCAGACAGGCAACAACACTAAGATAATAGAGACATGAAATAGGAGAACTGAACATGGCTACTTGGACAGAAACAAGGAACACCCACAGTCCAAGGCGGAGTATGCAGTCTAACAGGCCAAACCATCCAGCCCAATATTACTGTCAGTTGAAAATGTGTTGTTTTGCTATGTTATGAATAGATGTTATGCATTTTCTTATAACCTGTGTTTTTACTTAGGTTTAAAAATATCGAAATAAATATCGATATTGCAATTTTCAGGATCAATATCGCAATATCACATTTTATCAATATTGCGCACCACTAATACATAGGCAGACCTAACACATATAGGCCATGTAAGCAGCTGCAATACGCTGCCCATCCCTCACTGTGACCATCATCCATGCCTGCTGCATACTACAGCAGCCTGTTGAAGTGTAACTGGAATGGGTTATATGCAGAGACTATAAATGGCCAAACCCTCCGTGACGTCACCCATAGCTTTTCTCAAGATTGTATCATCTTCGCATTCCTCACTCTCCCACGCCCCCCATGACCCTTATTTATTATAATGCGAAAAATGCATTGCTAATATATTTTTTAGTAATATTATTGAGTTATAAGAAAATTCACCCCCTGTTGTAATGTTTCGTGATCCCAGTCCTGTTAGTCTCGTCACTTCATGTGTTTACCTTGTATATTGAGCCTGTTTGCCAGTCACTCCCTGCAGTGTTTCCCAGTCTCGTTAATTCCACCCGTGTCTGTTAAATCATGTCTAATGTGCCTGTTCCTCGTTGTTGTGAGCCAATGGTCTGTCTTCATGTCTTGTCTACCTGTGTATTTAGCCACAGTGTTTTCCCAATCCTATGTCGGTCATTGGGAGACTAGCTATAGAGACACAAACCGGTTTTTAACCAGGCTGTGAGCATGTTTATTTTTGCTGTGAAATGGGTCATTTAACATTGTAGTCTGTGGGGATTGACTCCCTTTTGCAGATTAACTGCTGTCTTTGGCCCTTCTGTGTTGTATACATTCATCAGCACTGGAGGTTCCCGCTTGGTTAAATGCAGAGGGCAAGATTGTGTATGTGACTATAAAAAGCACCTTTATGACCTTTACCCTAAAACGTGTTTTTTGAGCCTGTTAAAGCAGCTTGTGGAACACTACTTGACAACTGAAACATTGTAGCCAACATTTCAGGCAGTGTAACACATGATACAGTACATGTATTCAGTAACAGTAAAGAACCAGATGTACTGAGAGTAGTAACAAGTTCCCAGTGAAGTAGACATTTGCGAATACACTCCCTCCTCGTTTATGCACACAGAAGAAACATTTGTACGCACGCTGTTTTAGAGAAATTAAACATTATGTTTTTGACAGCGGTGTGACATTCTCAGCCCCCCATGTTAATAATATCATATTTCACATTCATCATCTGCACGTTTGTTCAAACAAAAATGTGTGCTTCATTATTAGAAGGAAACCAAAGGTGGTGAATGAAGATGGTCTCACAAGGCTAAGGCTACTCGGTTCCTGCCCATAAAATGACTCAAGCGCTATGCCGTGAGGGCCGGCCCTCCCATTAGGCAAGATTAGAAAACCGCCCGGGGCGGCATTCATTTGAGGCACAATTTTGACAAATGTATGTGACAATAAAAGCACCTCTTTACCTTAACTATTGCATATATTTAGCTTACATTTATCTTGAATTGCTGACTATAGTCAGCTATTGCAAGATAAATGTAAGACAATGCACCAAATTCACCAAATATCTCCTCGCATTTCACCATCTCTGTGCATGCTGAAAAAATAATTTGGCTGGGTCATTGACATACTGTAGGCTAAAGCTTATTTTACATATACAATATTTTTAAAGCGGAATGTTTATGTCTCGCCTAGGGCGGCAGAATGTCCAGAACCGGCCCAGGCCGTGAGACAACCCCTGGTGAGAACCCGCTGAGTGTCATTACCGTGTCCACACCGCCCAGCATAAGCTCCGTGATGCTGATGTAGATCTTGGGGAGGGTCAGCCTGTCGGAAGACAGCAGGTGAGTGAGGTACCCGCCCTCGATGACCTCGCCCCCGTCACGTGCCTGGGCCTCCAACGTCGCTATCTTCTGGTCAATAAGGCGTCGGGCTGCCCGGGTTGATGCAAGCGCACACACACACACACACACACACACATTTTGCACAATGTCGTCATAACAGCAATAACAATAACAACAACAATCGTATCAAAGTAATATCTTCCAAAAACGTAACAAATTATTAAAATATTGCCAATAAAAAAATATACATGTCAGATGGATTTAGAGACTTTTGCATCTTAATTCTTCAAATATACCTCGGTTTCTTTGAAATGTATTAAGGGCCTTGTATTATGGGACTCTATATGAATTTCTGCCACTAGCTGCTGTGTGAACTACACACATGCACTAACATGGCACCAGACCGGCTGTACTATACACAAAGAAGAGTTGAGTTCAGAGAACAGTAGAGTACAATGGGTGTGGCTTTAATCATTTGGGGAAGGGGGAGGGGTTATAAAATGTGGGGGACTGGGGGTCCTCTTCCTGAATATTTTGAGTGTCAAAATTTCCTGCATTCTGGTGAATGTTTATGCAAGAATTTGCATCAACATTTTTCATCAAAATTTGTATCACTTAATGATGAACATTTAAACCAAGCCAAATCTCAGGAACAGGTGATAATTCAAAATCTAGGTTAACTGTATATAAGGATACATTGGGCCTCATGTACTGTGTTAGCGCCCATTTTAGGTGTAATTACGTCACACTTTGCGCCTAAAAACATGGCATTGTATGTACAAATGCACATGGCTAAAACGCTATGAAAAAACATAGGATCGCAAGTTGCAAGTTGATTTATTCTTCTGTCCTCTTTTGGTAAAAACGGGTACAAATATGCAATTAATTAATCGCAAATTACGTAAAGCGTGCAATATAATCGCGTCTGACAGCCCTACTGTAAAGTACTGTAAAAGTCGCTGTATTTTTCTCCAACAGCTTGAAATACAGACGTCAACTATTTTTTACATGTGACTTTTGCTAAACTTCTTTGTGACAGATCTGAAAATGCGTACAGCAATTTCCAAATGCGTGCAGATATATGAATGCCTCAGTGGTACAGCTTATACCACCAGTCGATGTTTGTATACACATGTACAAATCTGATTACAAACATGGATTCTGAATACACATTTGCAGATTCCTGATTTTAAACATTTACAAATGTGATTACGGATTGAGATACAGTTACACAAATGATGCTTCTTGTCTACCATTAGCTGTCGAAAGGTCGGCTAAGGGGCAGTGACTTCATTACTGGAAGTTGAATGCTAGTTCCTTTTAGCTTTTAGCAAAGTGTGGTGGCCCCTCACCTACGTTATAGAGGTTGTCCCAGGCCTGGACAAACTGCTTCCAGAAGGGCAGGACGGCCCGGCTCCAGCGGGGCAGGAACAGCACCGTCTCAGAGAGACGCAGCATGTCACTGACGGCAGTGATGAATCGCTCCGTTTCCTCTGGGATGTTGTCCTGGAGACAGCCCAGGCGTGTCTCAAACAAGATGGCGCAGACACCTGGAGAGGAGAGATGGAGATGACGGACATGATCAGGTGGAACCAGGTGGAACTAGGTCTACGGATCATATCGATCTAATCCATTGATCCATGATCCATGATCATCATATTGATCTTATCCATTACACAAGGGGAAGTCAGCGATTGTAAGATGTTTGTCAAGCGCTGTGAATATTTACTCAGCGTCCCCCAGCTGCTCATTCTGTACATTTAAAAAAATAATTTGGTGTTTCTACACAGCCCTGGCTCTCTAAATGGGAACATAAGCAACGTGGCGCAGATCACACCAAACAATACTATCTCCGCCTAGGCAATGTATGTGCAATTTGAGGGGCGGGGCTTCTGAGGGAGCACACTATGGCATTGGAGGAAGCTGTGTTTTTGTTTTTATCATACCAACAGTCTTTCTCCATATAGCTGCCTCCACCATAAAGACATTCAGCAGGCTAAATATGGGTGGTATTTGTCCAAATGTTATTATTGTTGTTATTTTAAATACAGATACGTGGTGATTGGATAACACATTTCTTGTACAGGCACAGAGCATTGGCTAAAATGCCAATAACAGTGCTGAAAATTAGGGCTGTGCGATAAAACGATATGTATGTCGTATGACGATAGAAAAACATCTGGCGTCTTAAATTATGCTTTATCGTTTTTATTATGAAAATCCCACTCTTTACTGCAATACATCATTTTAATTAAGTTTAACCTACTAGCCTACAAGTTGTATTTTGCGTGGTGCATCACCGACGCTACTGCTGCAAAGTAAACAAATCGCGCTGGCTAGCTACCTGGCAAAACACATGGACATTACGTTCGGGGCATAGCCTAACCTAATCTGACATGCCAGAGGAATTGTTGACACAAATCCATCTAGGGAGCCGTACATTGAAACAGTTTGTGAATGGCTGTGCTTTCAAAAAATACTTGGCAGTTGATTGGATGAACCATTTGGTGGTTTTCGCTGTTGGCACTATGGTCGGCACACCTAAACCACGCCCGTATAGCTAAAAACACGACGCTGATTGGAGAGTTCAGTTGCTACTCGGACACATTAAAATTGATTCCGAGGCTTTCTTAATTCTCACGGCGAAATTAAACTGAAGCTCCCGAGATCAGGATGGTCTTGCGAGGCTAAGCCTAACCAGGAAATATTTTAAGAATATGAAAATGTTTGATTAAATCTCCTACCTCTGTATTTAGTTTCTACGTCTGGCAAGTTCCTAGAATATCCAATTTTTCAGAGGAGTTATGTTAAAGATACCAAGCATATTTCTCAACACCGTGATTACCATGGTCTAGTCACATTATGCAGTCAATGGGTTATGTTTGCATTCGTAAATGATCATAAATGACATCAAGATGATGTAGACTATATTTTGTTTATTTTAACTCATTGTTACAAATTCTGAGTTAATCTCCTCTGCTCACTGTGGTTCAGAGAGGGTGGGGCTGGCCCTCCACATACACAATGTGTTATTTATATAGTTATATGAATGTCAGTGAGCACAAGCCTGCAGGGGAGGGGTTCATAACTTGCTATATTGTGATATGTATCTTGTTATCGGAATATAAAAGTATCTATATCAGGATTTGGGCCATATCGCACATCCCTATGCATTGGTCCTTCTAAAAACAAATAAACAAAACATACTCCTATGCATGTACCCAAAAATGTTGCAAACCAGATGGTCCATAGCAGGGCATTTGACAATTATTCAATTGAAAAATATGAAATTTTTTCCTCACCATGTTGTATAAAACAGTTGTTTCAGGGACAGCAATGAGTAAAGAATATACAGATTTCTTTAAAGAATACACTCATTTTGTTAATTGGTGAGTTCCCATTCCAGGCTAGAATACATAGGAAAACATAAACAGGGCAGGATGATATTAACCAGGCTAAACGTTCTCACCTTCGAAGCCAAACTTGTACAGCTCATCTGGGATATTGGACAGCGTGGTCTGGTCCGGGCTGCGCAGACGGAGGAGCTCAACACGGCGGAGAAGGTCGTCCACCACCTGGTGGATGATGGGCGCGTAAGATGAAGACTCGCGCACCTTCAGCATCCTTGGGTTGAGGACGCTGCGAATGCGGTACCACTCCGGCCCTTGCCTGGGGAAGTAAGGGAGTGTTAAAATAAACACTATGTTCGACGCGACCCTGCCCCTTCCCTCCCACACACACACATACAACGTTCCTCTTCATACAGACTCTTACTCTACGTGAAGACCATAGGCTTGTCCTCTGAGATCTCGGTACTCCTTCCAGTGAGGAAGATCGACGCGGATGGGATAGCGTCCTTCCTGTTTGATAACTTGGGCTATGAATTCTGGAGAGGCGACGTTCACCAAGTCAAGCGGACCGAACTTGGATCGCCAGATGGGCCCATACAAACGCTTGTGTTCAATCTGCAATGTGGTTCACATGAAGACATCGGTTTGACAGTTTTGACAAATACTGTACAAATGTATATATTTTTTAAAGTTATAAATAAATAAGTAGCACATGTGAAATAAGTTATAAATAAACGATTCAACCCACTCACCTGCATTGCATGGCTCTTGTCTGCGTATCCCTTTACGAAGAGCCAATACACACTTGTGGCAAAGTTTGGTCCTGGCAAATCGTTAATAGTTTTGTGTTTCCCTGGCGCAGTAGCTGTCTGCACGTTTAAATGTCGTTTTAATGGCTGTAGAATCTTGGAAACGCCTTCAGCCGCGGGCAGTACGTCTTTGGCGCAGAGCGCCGTGCGCCACAATGGCTTGAGTACCGCTGACGGGCGCATAGTGAATGCTGCTCGCGATCAGAAAGAGAGATTCGATTGCTGCTTTATATAGCCTAAGCAACACCCTCTTAGAAACACGCCTACTGTCACTCAGCCAATTTGTATTTCAAACCGTAGCCTATACATTACGGATTAGCAGCATTGCTGGCTACTGCGAAACAAATGAACGCTTTCTTCAAGTGCACGTCTGGGACTCTGGGTGACGCTATTACAAGGACACGGTTACTGTAGGCTTTGTTAACTTTCTTGACCCCAGTTATGAAACTGGATCAGGGTTATATAACGCATCAACACATACCAGCCTCCACATGCACAACCACCACTACCCCCACAGTTGTAACCCTTCACTTTATCAGTATCAGAAGTATCTTAGTTTGTACAAAACGTTTTTCAGACAGTCATATTTTTTGTTTACTATGTATGCTGGTAAATATGGTATGGAGTGTCATTAACCAATCTGTCATGTCCATGTTTAGGTGCCACAATAGAAAATTATACTACTTTATACAGTGTAATATTATACATTCAGTATAGCCTATTGATTGTTTTACATTCTCAAATCCTGATAAGTGATTTCAGAGGAACACAAAAAAAGTTATTAGATTATTGATTTGATGGTGTCACCACTCCTTGGAAATTGAACATTTCCCAAAAGGAAATTGTGTGGCATTTATCTTTTTTGCTAAAGCCTGGTTGTGTGCTGAATGTGCACTATATTCCCCACAACAGTGGTCTTTTGATAAATAATATGCAATATGTTCCTCTGTAATTTGAGACGCAATCTCAATTGAGTTTCATTAAAATCATACTTGCAAATGTATAGTTATTTTATGTTTTATCTAAGCACAGACCCAACTGTGTACAAAACCAGCATGTTGGGGAAGTAGTGAAGAGATGGGTACTCTAGGGTGGAGGAGTAGAGATGAACGCTACTACTCCACACTGAAGTGAACAGGAGGTGCACACGGCCAATGGTGTTCAAATAAAAACTATGTGGTTCAGATGGACTCAACACCGAGGATACAAAACAACACAAACAAACCTAGGAGTGTATATTATAGCAAGGAATTTGAGCAAGGAATGCTTACATGACCATACATGTGGAGTTTATATTTATGTTTTTTCAGTGTTTAACTGATGATCACACATTTCATTTTGATGGTAAATTCATTGATCTGTCTGAAATGATCCTTGACAACCAGGCCTATATTGTCAAATGGGAAGATCCTGGAAATGTCCAGTGGAGTTGTGAGTAAAGGAGACTGAGACGGGTTTTGAGGAGAGCGAGGGCATCCAAACAGGAGGAAAGGTAGTGAGTGGTGAGTTCCAGGGGCGATAGAGAAGTGGGAACGGGGTACTGTACATGTCAATTACGCTCATGGGTTCAATAGGATTAATGGGTTTTTTATGTTTCTAAATTTGTGCGGTTGGGTCATTGCTTTGGGAGGGGGGGCATATATTTCAAATAAGATGAGTTTGTGGTCAGATATGGGGAGGTGTCCCTCGTTAACATTGTCAGGAGAAACACCAGTGGAGCAGACTAGATCAATAATGTGGCCTTTGTTTTGAGTTGGGAAATTAACATTCTGGATGAAATCCATGTCATCAAGTAACAACATAAAATCAGCAGCGAATAAACAGCTAGCTGTTCTGTCAACATTAACATTAAAATCCCCCACGAGAGCAGTACATTGAGAGACATAGCATAAATAAAAGTAAATAGAGAGGACACTTGTGTTAAAAACCTGTCAGTTAGTTTGGGAGGTCTGTACATAGTTACAACAATCAGATGTTGTGAGCCAGGCATTCTAAAAGACATTCAAATGTAGTGCGTAGGAGGAGGTACATTAATAGACTTGGCTTTCAGATCGTCATGGAAGAAAACTAATGTAAATTGATGTACAGAAGACACACCTGCAGTTATGCCAGCGAGACACCCATATCAGTGTTTCCAATAGATGGAAAGGAGAGGTAATGTTGGGTGTTGTCAGCACAGCAGTGATGGGAGAACCCATGTGATGTGAGAGGTTGGTCTGGTGGTCAACCATGTCAAACGCTATACAGTACAGCAAAGAAGAGGCCAAGGCTGGAAGCTTTGAACAGTTAACGGCTTCTGTCATCATGAGAACACTTAACAGTAACAGCAACAACAATAGTACGCAGTTGTGAAATAAATATCTTTTATTGTTTTCATCATCAGTCATAATTGTCCATGTAATTATGAACACAGAGCATTAGCTGGTCAAATAGTCCAAAGTCTTGCCACAAATTAAAATAAATTTACAAAAAAAACATTTCAGCAAGCTGCATCTAACAGGACTGTACCCAACCATGCATTAAATCACCCATAAAATATAAAAAATAAAACAAAATTTCTAAAATGTGTACCACTGATATACAGATCTGATATAAACAGGTGTATTGGTCACAAACCAATTCGGAATTATAAACATTGCTTCTTTTACAATACACAGAGACCAGATGTGTGGGATAAAATGTATAGTTAATTTAAAAAGGGTACATTTTAGGATTTATACATTTGTACATACATTTGTACATTTTCTTTTCTCTCTACAGTCAAATTGCACAAATGCATTTTGGGGTGGGGGGGTGGGGGGGTTGTTGGCAAATTATGTGCCTGCACTCACACATACACAGGAGTGGTAGCAGGGAGTGCAACCAGGAGAGACCGTTAAGCATTAGTTACAAACAGTTCACTGACATGAACCAGGGCATCTAATGGTGAAGAGAACATGTGTCACCAACAGAAAGAGCACTCATTCTCTCTATGCATACAGTAAACACACACACACACAAGTATCTAAAATGTGCAAAAAAAGAAAGAAAAAATCAGTATTGCTAAAGAAAAAAAAATATTTTAAGACAGTCTATGATATGCGGGTGACAGCATACCTCTGGAATTGCGAGGAAACGACAAGGAATAAAAACAAACCAAAATAACATGCGGTTCATAAAGGAGGTTTACGTTATGGAGGTTACAAGACCAGCGAAAACACTATTCAATGCGCTCTACCAGACAAGACCATTTTAACCATTGTGAGAACAATATGTTTGCTGCAAGGCAACTACAGTATCATTACAGGAAAGTAAATTGTTTCAACAATGTCTTTCAATATAAGCCTGTGTGAATGTACCATAGACAGAAGAGCCATTGCACTCTGTAGAAACTGGATTACGCCAACACATCCTCCAGAAAATGACATTATACTGAATATCAAATATTGTCCAGTACGTCAAGTAATCTAGACAGCATACCTAGTAGGGCAGGAGCAAGTTCAAAATGGGCTTTGACAGAAAATTACCTATTCAAAAGATAATTTTCAGGGTTATTAACTGTATAGAAACGTAACAGGCCATAGTTCCTACTTCAGCCAAATGGCCACAAAACTAAATTAACTAATGTAATTAATAATAAACTGCTGCATATTATTACATTTTAAACCAACACATTTTTGAGTATAGCAGTAATGATCTTGCAATATTGCCTTTATCGATAAATAAGTCACTGTGCCTGTTTTACTTCTGCATATTATAATATCTCTGTGATTCCGACACGATTCATTGCATTCAACTTGCAGTTGAGATGACTAGCTAAAACATCTATTCAGGAACAAGGTCCCAATAAAACAAATGTATCAAGGCACTTCATGAGCAAACCTTTTAATCATTGGATGTCCTCCTGATCGATCTCTGACAATGGTTCGCATACCGAATTTGCATAGCCAATGGCTTTAAAGCAAACGATTTACCGTTTTGATCATACATAATTCTTTATATATACTGAATAATCATAGACACTCAGTTATGTTTGCATTGTGGTTTTCTGGCTCATGATTATAGATTTGACTGATTGCAAGTCAACTGCTGAATGAGAATTTACTTGGGGGAAATATATGGACTTCTTAAATGTTGTACACAACCTAACCATAAAACAAGGAAGTTGTGGTTAACACTTGATGTTAACAACAACTTAATAAAAAAAATAAAAAATAAAAAATAAATAGTTTCTCCTTCTGTGCATGCATGGTTGTCCTACAAATAGTAAATGATACTGCAAGTACAACCAGTACATAATAATTGACACAATCACGACTTTATCAAGTCGTGGTTTATCAAAATAAACTGACTTGTATTTCTTTTCCCCCCATTCCACCCTGTACAGAGCTCATATGATTATCTACCTCTTCTCTGAAAAAGGTGTACACAGCTGTATTTCAAAAAACAGTGAGCTAGGTAGGAATGTTGGTTTTGGAGGGCACTACAACACAATTCAGGAGTGTACAAGTAAATCTGAGACCCATTATGGCCTTGGGAGTGTGAAAAGAGAAAAAAAAAACATGACATTTGACACAGAATAGTTATTACGACTTGTAGTAACTAAAATCACTACCACGCAATACTGTGGTGACCGGAGGAGTCCTTTTTTTTTTTTTGACACATCAATGCACATCAAAGTGACCAAAGTACCGCTGGGTGACTAATGCTAAATGGGCCAGCTCGTATTTTCCTTAAACGGCTTCTCAAACGTATGGAGGAGAGCTGATGCAATTGAACGTTGAACCTGACCACAGTGTCATACAGGCAGACAAGTGGCCAGTCGACTGTGAGAGTTTGGCCAGACAGCATGAGGATATGAGGATATAAATAGGATTTCCATACACACACACACACACACATACATATATATATATATATATATATATATATATATATGTATATATATATAAATAAAAAGAAACTGATCATCAAATGCTAATATCCATTATAGTGACTGAACCTTGGCGCAGAGGCCTTCGTTATTACATGAATAATAATTCATGCGAAAAATCCTTTTGTCAACCAGGTGGAGAAGACTACAAAGTCTCCCCAATCACCAGAGACCATCAAGTAGAGCTGACTCATGGAGCATCCAGCCAAACACAGGGAACGGAGTTTGAAGTGAGATCAGCTGAGGTCCGGCTATTGGTGTAAAAGGCAGGGACGCACGCACGCCCACACACACAAACGGCAACCCCTGGGAAATTCAGAGGGCACCTGCAACGTAAACAGAGGTTTTGGGGCGACTCAAAAGACCTTTATCTTGGCGTGGTGTTAACAAAAGACACACAACAACGACCAAAGGGATCGATGAAGCATGACCAGCTGACTGACAGCTAGGCAGAGGAACAACAGCGGCCGCTGAAAACCGTGGGATAGTGTGTGTGGCGGGGTTCCTGGTGATATCTCAGAGTGGGATATTCTGGAGATGTTCTGAAGCTTCAAGTGCAGAGAGGGGGAGCGGGTTACTGTGTAGCAGCGGGGTTTCCGGGGCAACCATGGCAACCATGTACATTCTGGGGTCGGGTCAGTGGGGTGGGGAAGGGTGCCACTCCAGAGCCAATCACCGTGTAGGTCCACAACATCGATATCGTCAAACATTGATAACAAAAACAAATACTTGCACTTTCGTTTTGTATTGTTAAAGGGGAAGCTCCGCTTTGTTGTGAAATTAAGGTGCAACTTCACTGAGAAAAAAAACTAAATATCCTGTCCTTATTGAAGGCCTCGATTAAAACAACAACAGGAATATAAAGGTGCCTGCCCCTCCCTGAGCCAACAGACAGCCAGTCAATAAAGAGACCCCTACAAACGATTTCTGGTCTGATGGGGATTCTCGTCGTAGTCGTGGTAACGGTCAGGACGCCCCAACACTGAGGCCGTGTCTGGCGGTCGAGCAAGGAGAGGAGGAAGGGAAGCGGGGGTCAAAACGTCGGGGCTAATGCACAAAGATGTGCCTCAGTAGCTCATCGGCGGATGGCCGCTGCTTGGTCTCCACAAAGACACGCTTCAGGAAGTCCCGGCAGTGGTCCGACACGTAGGCCGGCAGCACCGGGTTGGTGGGCTGGGTGGCGATCTTAAAGATGGCCGCCATGGCCTCGTACTCGGCCCAGGGAGGCCGCTGGGTCAACATCTCCACCACCGTGCAGCCCACGCTCCTGTAGGCCAGAGCGAGGGGAAGAAGGGGGGGGTTTAACAGCAGCCGGGACATATTTCCAGCGAGGTGCCCATGGTCAACGTGTAATCTCAAGGCTGTGTGCACATGCAGGGTTCCCACTTCACGTCAAACGACAGACTTTTCACATACTACAAACTAGTATTGAACAGAAGAAAAACAGGCCACCAGAACGATGCCTGTGTATGAATGTGGTGATATGTACAGGTACTGCTCATGTAAATGTTCACACCGATCGTGTTAAGATGTGTTGGGACATCTCTAAATGTCATGCCACAGCCAATAACATGTCGATGAATGTGGCAACTAACATGTAAACACGCTGCAAAGATGCCCTGCTATTGTCTGGCACGACACAAATAAACGTTCCATGTCTGGACTAGACATGGGAAGGGCATGGGAACCCTGCATATGGATTGGTGCGGCATCGTCCTCGGTCTTACCAGACATCGGCCTTCCTGCCGTAGCCCTCTCCGCTGATCACTTCAGGGCTCATCCAGTAGGGGGTACCGGTCACCGACTTGATGCCTGTTCCTGACAGGCAAATGGTCTGCAGCCGACGGCTGGCCCCGAAATCGCCCAGCTTCACGTTGCCCACAGAGTCACGTAGGATGTTGGCCCCTGGACCAGAAGGTCACCATCGCATCATTACATTATCACAACAGCAGCTAAAAGACATCTTCTGTAAATGCCATTAAAAGTACGAACCCGTCACTGAGTTCAGTCAGGTTCTTCTCTAATATGTGGTACCATTGGCGTTTTAGCCTATATGCAAATATGTGATATTGTGGACTTTTAATATGTCTATTTCTTCTATTTGTTTGCTAAATTGGTTGTCTGCTGGACATGTGTGTCCTTGATAAAGCTTTGAGAACTATATATAAAAAAAAAAAAAGATATGTTTTAATTATCTTACTCGCTTAACCCTTTAAAATTCTACGTCACAAAATATTTTTTTGTCATCATAACTCTCTTGCTCCCCCTTGAGGGCATTCTCACTATTACAACAACTGCCACTATATGCTTTGAATGTATTGTCCTGGATCAGATACAGAAACACAGTTACCTTTAATATCCCGGTGGACTATCATGTTGCTGTGAAGGTACGAGACGCCCTCCAAGATCTGACGAGTGTATCGGCGCGTCACGTTCTCCGTCAGCGCCCCGTACGACTTCAGCTGGTCCTTGATGGAGCCCTGGGGGGGGAAGGGGCACAGTTCAAGCAGGGTCAGAATAATGTGTGTCAAAATCACATTATAGTCTTTTTAAATTGTAAAAAGTGTGCTCCAAGCCATAATTAGCCTCTGAAAAATGGAACATCCAAGTTGATACTGCCATCTAGTGGCGTTGATGCAGCGAAACATTTGACCAACGCAGTGAAAACAGCTGTAATCATCATCATCACATTATATTCCACAGTGGGCGTTGGACACATCTCTGCACTGCAATGCTCTGGTTATTGGCGAGCTACAAGCACAGCACATGACTACATGGGCGTCTGGGGCTGTTCCGAAGGGGAGTCAGGGCATCGCTCACCCCGTGCATGTACTCCATGAAGATGGACAGGGTCCTCTCGGCAGAGTCCCGCAGGCAGCCGTAGTACTGGACGATGCGCTCGTGACACAGGTTCTTCAGCAGCTGGATCTCACACTCCAGAGCGCTCACCTCCTATGAACATTGGAGCAGGAGAGAACATTGGAGCAGCAAGAGATTATCCAACAGGGAAATGAAGGTGGAAACATTTTAGTCAAACATCATTATGAAGCCTGTAGGAGCCATTAAGGATTTGTTTTCATCGTCTGTTGCGTTTTTGGTGGTACCTGCTGGCGGCTTAATGAATAACTTTATTGTTTTTAGTGAACAGTGGATCACAAGGGGTTAAACCATACATATTGGGGTGTAATAAAATATCGATGCACCCGAGTATCGCAATATTACGTTGCAATACTATATCGTTTCCAAATTTTTTCCACAAATTAGAAATCGCAATCGTAATGTATCGAATTGAGGGCCCCTGTATCGTGATACGTATCGTAACGCCAGATTCTTGCCCCTACACAGCCCTAATACACATGTACTTATTTTGTGGTTCAGGATAGACCAGAAGCTTTTTGTGCTCTTGGAAAAAGGAAAAAATGTATGTTCAGCGGTTGTTAAAATTATTATTTATTATATTCATGGAACCAGCAGTGAACCAAACCCCTGGATTTCTACTGACACCACTCTGGCGTCTAAGAAGTGAGATAACTGGTAGGCACTTCATAACCAATGCAAGGCCGACACCCTTCCCCCTTTCCTCACCTTACTGGTCTCGGGGCTCTCGGGGTCAAACTGGACCTGTTTCACGGCAAGCTCCCGCGCTGTGTCGGCGTCATAGCAGAGGAACACCCGTCCGAAGGCCCCCTGACCGAGGAGCTTGCCCAGGCGCCAGTTGGTGGGGGCTCGGGGGGCTGGAGACGCAGAGGGGGAGTGAACCGACGGTTAAAGCTCGCTCGGAACATGTTGCATGCTTTCATCTTGCTGCTGACAATCACACACACACACACGTGTGTGCTGCTAGCAAGTACATTAAGGTGTTGGGTTGGCTTTGGTTCTGTTCGTGTATTAATACACCATACATTTAGTTCATTATAATTAGGGCTGTCAAGCCATTCAAAAATGTATCTAATTAATTACAAGCTTTGTGATTAATTAATCTAACTAATCTAAATTAATCACAGAAATAACTACTTGCCTTTCACTCCATTTGCTGATATAGTCAAGGCAACGACACAGTTCAATACTGCACTGACATCTTGACCTTATAACTATACAGTGGCATTAGAAGAAATTGATCTAGACGAAATCCTTCGGTCTCCAAAAGTAGTGCTCAAACTCTTGTGATAGTTTGGACAGTGACAGCTGTGACAACAACAGTTTTGTCCCAAAGGAGAATTGTCCGTGTCAGATGTGTTCTCACCTACACTGTGTGTATTCTCCGGACGCAGCAACAGTGCATTCAGTGCATAAGCGCAAAATTGACCGCAGCCAAAATGCATTCTTTCTATGCGACCGAAGGAGCGAATAAAACCTTAGCTTCCTGTGGCGAAGCAAAATGGCATCTTCCCTTTGTCTAGAGTTCAACACAGGGAAACTTTGACTGCTGAATTCGCAGCCTCAACCAACAGTTAGGATGTGTGTTTGACCCCATAGGGCTGTAGTTGGATGTCGTTTTCGTAGCGAGGCAGGGTGGAATGGAGGAGACTTTGGTTATTGCGGTGTGTAACCAAGAAATACATCTACCCAGCCGGATTGGTACAATTATCCTAATGACAACTGCAAACTGTCCCCTGTCACAAAACAACAACCGCCCATGTTATGTGTGACCAACAATCGCTCACAACCAGGCAACCAGGAAACAGAGTTCCGTGTGTCTCACCTCCTGCACTGTCCACTTTCAGAACAACAGCATATGTATTTCGCATCGAAAGCGGCGGTCCAGTTGTTCTTTTGCCTTAGCAAAATTAACTAAGGGGGCAGAGCCATCAGTGCGAATAATCTGCGTACATTCTTTTGTCGCATTATTTTCTCTATGATGAATTAATTACTTAGTTACTTTAACAGCCCTAATTATAATACAACATCACACTGTGATTTCTAAACTAAATTGAATACTGTATATTATATATTAAAACAAAACTGTAAGAGAAAAATTGCTGGACAAAGAAATGCTGGACAAAGAAAATCTGATAAAACAAAGATGCAGGAAGCAAAAAAAGAGAAAAAAATAAGAAAAATAAATGCAAAATTAAAAGAGCCAGCTTGAGATGCACAAACCTTTACCAATGTATCCAAAATTACTAATTGAATGCGTGCATTTATCTATAACGCTAAGGTGATGTCTATTGACTCACAGCGGCTGGGGGGGCTGATGTCCATGACGGAGAGGGTGGGCGCGGGGCTGGCCTCGATGTCGCTGCCCCGGCGCGGCCGCCGCACGGGCCCCGGGACCTCCTCCAGGTCGGGCGTGAACACGCTGCTGCCGCTGCTGGTGCTGGGGGACTGCTCTGGGGGGCTAAAGCTGACCGGCGAGCGGAAGCCGTGGACCTGCGTCCGGCGCGCCCGCGGAAACGTCTTGCGGCCTGCAGGTGGCGACGTGAGCACGGACACACACACACACACACACACACACACACACACACACACAGAGACACAGTAAGTAAATACGATATTGGAATAAGCAGACTGTTCAGGTGTGGTGAGGAGACACCCCCCCAACCACTCCTCCCCCTCAGGGCCACCTCACCATCGCTGTAGTCCTGCAGACCGAAGGGAACGCCGTATCTCCTCGGGTAGGTTCCGCCTTTCCCCGACTTCTCAAACACTGGGATGTCATACTCTATTTGAAAAGAAAAGAAAACACGCAGACAAACTGAAGTCAGCACTAACCAGCATCAGCCTCGCACTGTGACACCGGGAAGAGGCTATGTGAACATTTCGCCGTGTGGTAAAATGAGTTAGCGCTAGTGCTCACGCTCACACACGTCCGGACAGACGAACCGTTACCTGGGAAGTCCTGGTGGTTGTCTGGGTAGCTCTGCGCCCGAGGCATTCTGGACTTTGGGTAGTCGCTGTTAGACATTAGGCGCATTATGTGACGTTAGACATATGCAAGGCAGAGAACAGTACCATGTACACAATTACACAACTTGTGTGTGGGTATGTTTATATACTCTATATTACAGAGAAAATAAATACACACAATTCCCTAATGTACCATTAATGTATTGGTCCAATACATTAAAGTGTAACTGCACCCCAGCTCTGAGCCTGACCGCCCACTATAACACTGCGTCAAGGAGCTTTGGTGAGGGGATGGGCTGAGAGAGGGACTCCCTTTGACATGTATGTACTGCAAGTTAACATTTGAAGTTGATGACGTATGAGCGTACTAAGTGTACCAATGAAAAGCAGCCAGGCCTTGGCCTCCTGGAGTGATTTAACGGATATGACGTAGTTCTGTTTTCAGCCCATAAAATGTCGATTTTTATAAAAACTTTATTTTATTTTCAATATTAACACCAGATGTGTCTCATCTTAGATCAATACTATTAGCTTACTTCGTTTACTGCTAAAAACAAAAACAAAAAAACACATTTTAGGTTGCAGGTACACTTTCATTAACTGGGAGCAGCGGCAAACAGATGCATTTCATAGCACTGACCTGTCCAGTGGGCTGTCTAAAGACGGACAACTCCCCGACGCTGAATTTTCTGGACTGCTCATGGACAGCGGGTCCAGCATCTGGTGGAGAACACACAACGACACAAGATATCATGCCACAGCTAGGACCAAATCTGTTATACACTGTGGTTTATGAGGAACTTGGATTAAATTACTAAATAAGTCCAACCCTTTCAGGTCCCTTTAGACACAAGACACAACTGGAGGAAAGGTCATGAATGGTCAGGGGATAATTCAAGGACATAAACCGTGGCTAGTGACTAGCTGGCACATGCCAAACGTCAGCCAAGAATCACTTGATTATATTGGCCATTGCCAAAGGAGGGCTCAGAACAGCACAACACTGGTGGTGATTGGTGGTAACCCTAACCTGGTCCATGCTCTCTGGAATGAACTCTCCCTCGCTGTTGATGCTGGTGAAGGAGCCGTTCCTTGCGACCTGCTGGAGCACATCGGGAATGTAGCCTGGCGGAGGGGAGCTCCGGTCTGTGGAATGAGAACCTATGGAAGTAGGGGACGACACAGACATGATGTCTGGGCATCCCATCTTGGAAGACATGCTGTGCTTCTCATCCCACAAAACCATAGGTGTCATGGTCACTCGTGTGTCTATTAGAAGTCTATTAGTCTGTATATTGGCACCTACTGTATAAGATTAATCTGTTTCAGTGCTAAGTACAAAGGTGTATTGTGGTTAGGGTGCACAATATATCGACACAGTATTGTTATCGCAATATCACGTTGCGCAATATCATATAAAAAATGTTGCAGGAATTTGTTGCAGTTTATTTAGTGGAGAGATGCATCCATTGATGTAGTTGTATTTGACACAGAGAGAAGAGTAAGATGTGTGGCTGAGGAAGCTAATGACATAATAGAGATCAAAGAGAAAACATTAGTGGCCAAAAATAATGCCTCCTCGGTATCTTGGAATTGCTGTTGTACCAGTCCAATATGACTGTCAGTTGAAAATGTGTTGTTTTCATATGTTATGAATAGATTTGGCATGGTTGTCATTTACTATAAGGATATAATATACTACATCAAGGTTGTAATTTACTATAAGATTATAATGTATTACAGCAAGGTTGTACTTTACTATAAGACTATAATGTATTACAGCAAGGTTGTAATTTACTATAAGGTTATAATGTATTACAGCAAAGTTGTAATTTACTATTAAGATATAATGTATTACAGCAAGGTTGTAATTTACTATTAAGATATAATGTATTACAAGACAGGCTGTGATTTACCTATTAATTCCAGCATGGACTTCTCGACAGCTCTGAAGCCCTTGTTGTCCAGCTCTTCGCTGGAGGACGAGGTCTGGGCGGGGGAGACAAGAGACAAAACCAACCGTTACACTGGGAGACACAGAAGGCCAAGCCATCGGTCTAGGTGGAGGAAGGCGAGGGCGTCCGCTGACCTGCGAGGACACCTGGAGCACCAGGAGGACCTTGAGGCTCTTCATGTGCACGCTGCGATCCAGCAGCTCCACCGCCTTGTCTAGGTCATCCTGGGTGGTCAGCGGGATCACCAGCTGGGACAGACCACAACGGGACAGATCAGGGGGACGTGCCTCGTCTTAGGCTATATCCTCAACAACTGATATACATTGCTTGTGGAAGGGAATTCTATATGTACAACCTATTCTGGGTAAATATAAAAAGCAAGCATGGTGCTATGCTAATTTATCACTTAAAGATGCACAACAGAGACGTGCATTAAAAATGCACTACTATAATTTCTGAGAAACTAGGTTAGCAGCAATCTTGCTCCTTCCACTTAGCAACATGTTTACAACATTCGGTGAGCATATCTGGGGTGATAGCAGACAGCAAACCACTGAAAACGCAAAGTGAGGAATAGTCAAGATCCAAGATTTCCAGGATGGTTAAAGTATATCAGAAGACCCCTGTGGTGTAAGCTGCCATATTGCTACTTGCTAGCTACCTCATTGTTGGTGTAATGAAGGTCCATGGCCTGCCCAAAGGCCAATTTGGCCTTGGCTTTCAGGTCATCTAGCCTGACAGGCCGGGGGAACTGCAGGATCCTGTGGAGAACAAGATAGGAGAGGTCATGGGCGGCAAGAGAGTACAGTGGTCTATCTTGATGCCATGAAGAACAACACAGTGAAACCCTCACCTTTTCTCGCCTTTGAACTCGAACTTCACTCGGACGTCGTTCTGTTGAAAGACAGCAACATTGCGTCAAGGTGTCATCAGTGATGATGGCTAATGCTAATGAAAGCAACGCTTACAATACTAGACAACAAATTAACACAGAAAGTGCTTTCATAACCCAAAGGTTAAATCCTTGCAAATGTCTGCGCAACTTAAAAGCCTTGATGGATTGTTGGAAAGTGGAATGCATAAAACGGTAAAAACCTCAGATAGTTATTCCTAATAATTACATGTTCCGTTTAAATGTGGGGGAGATACATGTGTATTGCACTTGCCCACCTGGTTCTTGGGTGAGGAGGCTTTGTGTTTGCCCAGGTCCAACGTGGACGTGACAGGACGACGACGATGAAGTTCTGCCAGGTCTTGCATGATCGAATTCAGTGCCTCCTGTTCATCTGAATAGCAGGCTCCATTACAAATGTGTCGCAATAAACACGCCACAAACATTAAGACTAAGATAGTGAGCCCTCAACGGTAGAGGAGAGACAAACAAAATCTGTTTAAGTAGCTTAGTCATTACACATACCCATCATTGTGGCACGTTGATCGACCCAGGAGGCCAAGAAAGAGGATTCTTCCATTCAAGGGGCCCCTTTCTCCTGCCAAACAGGCAATCACATAATACGTCTGGACAATGACTAGAATGTGAGCAATAATATAACTATTGCTTAAATAAGATGACATTGGTCCCCTATTCTACAGAACATACACGAGTATAATATAATTATTACATAGTACTCAATGTTCACAAGCCTTATAATGTAAAAGCCTGTAAAATATGTATACAGTAGGGGTTTATTTTTGAACATTATGATTTGAACAACTTATGGTGAAACGACATAGCTTCTGTTGTTTATAGCCCATCGGAACATTGACAGCAATTAATCAATTCCTTTCATGACAGGTGTTCTAATGATTCCACTACGGTATGTTCACGATAACTGTCACGTTACCTTAGCTGTACCGGTACAGTACAGTTCACCGAGTGTGCAGAACCGTATTAGCAAATCAGATTGGCTAGGTACCGTACGGTAGACTGGATTTCGAGTAAATATCACAGGTCGGGAGAAATCACAATAAAATTAAATAGTTAATTTAAGCGTACATAATATTAGCTACTCATGCGAACATATTTTGTTATGGTTCCGCAAACCAGCTAACACTAAAGGCAAATATTAGGTACTATTTTCTAAACATAAAATATTATAATAATATAATACATTAAAACATTTACTAACTTTGAAACGGTTGTCGTGCATACATTACTGTGAATAAGCACAAGCATTTATTTCAGCTGCTGTACGGATGTCTTGGTTTTTAAGCACAATATAGGCTAATGTAAACTAGCTAGAGTTCCGCGTTACTGTAGACAAGCTGTCAGTGCCAGGCCAGGGAAGTTGACAAGCTAACGCTAGCTAGCGTTAGCTGGAATGCTAGTCAGGTAGCCACTCAAGGCTATCCGGCGTCTAACGATAGAAAAAGGCAACAATTAAAAAACGAGACAAACTTTAGAGACGTTTGTTGTTTGACACGTATGTCTTACGCATGCATGTTAACTTACCTGGGTTGGATAGGACGCTTTCAATTGCTCGTCCACAGGGCCGGTGACAGCAGCCCCGGGCCCTGTGGACAGCCGTCTGGGAAAGCACAAGTTTGAAACCAGCTTCGAACTTCACTCGAGTCCTGGGCCACTACAGCGAGGCCCGATGGTCGAACTGCCACCGCACCGCTACTTCTCCTTTGGTGAAAATCTCCGGTATTGCTTTCCTTTCAAGCGAAAACCTCCTTGGCCATGCGGAAACAAATTAATATGAAGATAATTGTACTCGACTTTAAATGTGTTGCACCTTACACCACCAGCTGACCATCGTACGCCATACTAGCTATCCCGCTGTGCCCCCGCTGAAAGCCGTGTCTGGAAGAGCCCAACAACAACACGGGCTGTGACGTCAGATAGAAATGTGTGTACCTGACCTCATGCCACGTGATTGGCTTACCTGTCTACGCTGTCAAATAGCTGTCAACAATATCAAGTTGTAAACTGACGTGTGTTTGATCATATAACACCTTGTATTACGATTTTATTCAGTTAATTGGCACTTTCCCATGATTTTATCTACAAATTGTGGAATAAGTAAAGTTTAGTTATAATATGTTGTTGCAATAATGTTTGGCTAACTCCACAGCACCTTTCCTTGCCACAGGTCAGAATTATTTAATTTATGTCTACGTGTTTGTTCATATAATATAAGTATGATTACAGTTTTGCACACTAAACTACGGTACATTGTAAAACACTTAGGCTATGCACAGTATCTTTAGGACAAACATTGTCATTATATTATAATCCACACTAATCGCATAGGCTATTCATAGAAATATTCATCAAAAATGTCTTGCATTCAGAAATATGCCTTACTGTTTGATTATTTTTTATATTATTAGCCTATATGAACACTAAGGAATCAGGATGTATTGAGTGCAATGTTGGTGCGACTTGCATCGTTCAATCCACATAGTCCATTGTTGGCAATGGACTATTATAATTATTCTATAATTAGAATTATACGTATTACTTACTAAAAAATGCTTTCTATTAGCAGCCAGAAACAAAACACATGACCTCATTGTTCTAAGTGACACTACTGACCATAGGCAACATATTGTGGTTCTTTAGTCTTTAGTTTTCTGTATGTTTTCTGTAATAATATTTTAAAAAGATAACTCAATTATTTTCCAGTTTCTTTGGAAAAACAAAACCCACTATATTAAGAAATATAATTTAGATAGATTATTATAAGGGTGGTATCAAAGCTTTATATTTTGAATCAATGTTTGGGACCTTTAAGATTAAATGGTTGAGAACATACGTATCACAGCCTAACTCTATGTGGTTTCATATACCCAGATCTTTATTTAAGAAAGTAGGTGGTCTAGAATGTATTTTACAAAGTTATTTTGAGATAACAAAGATTCCTGTTAAGATATCAAACTTCCACAAGCAACTTCTACAATTTTGGAAAATTATATTTACCCACAACTTCTGTCTACATGGATCTACCTTATGGAACAACCGAGTAATTACAATTAATAGGAAATCGTTGTTTAAGAGTGATTGGTATGATAAAGGGATTGTGTGTGAATGATTTACTAGATGATAATGGTAACTTCTTAGAATTTACCAAAAATATAAACTAAACTGCACACATAGAGAATATGACAAAATGTGTAAAACAATAACTTTACCATTATTACAGCTAATTCAAAACACAATGAGGTATGTGAGAATAAGGTCTGTACCAACCTTACCGAATATAGAAATGTATAAATATAAATTATATGACAATAAATGTAATAACAAATGTATTAATGAATTTCTGAAACCTAGAGTATTCTTTGATTAGAACTGTGTGTGTACTAGTTCCCAAATATGGCTACCTTAATCATAGATAAATCACATCTATAATTAATTAAATGGCCCGTTTCCCCCAAAGTCAAGGAAACTCACTTTAAAATAATTTATAAAATCTATCCGGTTGCAGACTTTCTTAGAAAAAATGTTAAAATTTGAAGTAGATCCCTGTGTATTTTGCGAGACAGCTGATGAATCTTTGGAACACATATTCTTTCCCCATATCCAAAAGCTTCTGGTCATCCCTATCCAATTTAGTTAATATGATTATGGGTAAATATCACATACATTATAGTAAGTGGAGGTATTCTAAGCCTTCCTTTTCATGATTTATAAAATATTTTATATTGTATTTTTCCTCATTGAAAATGGTAAAGTCTAGTAAAATTGCAAGAATAATGTGTACAGATATATCTAGACAATTGTTGTTTTGATATATCTCCCTTGATATGATATGCCTATTTATTTTGTTCAGTTTTCCTTATAGCTTTCAACTTGAAAGTACCCTCTGTTGCTTTTTTGGGTTATGTACTTGACTTGCTGAATTTACACAGAAAATGTCTGTATTGTTGTTTTTTCTCCCTACGAGAGTTCTCGATGTTTTGATGAATTTTAAAAAACTGTTATGTGGTCGAAATCTCTTGTTTTGAAATCATCGGGGCAAAACCCTTCACTTCCGGGTTACCGTGCAATTCCCATAACAAGCTATCAAGCTAACCATCTAGATATTTAGCTACCTTTGGCTACATCATTGTCATTCTAGTGTTAGAAACCCCACATCAAAATATGTCAGATACGGTAAGATACCCATTCTACTGAATTGATTTTGTTTGCACATTATGCTACCGTAGACACATTTGAGCTTTGGTGCATGCAAGGCAATTGCTTACTAAAATGCTAGCTCTGATATAGGCCTCTACCAATATTGCATGTTTGTTTAGCTGACGATAGCTAGCTTTGTTTTCATTTGATTTGGAAAGTTAAGTTAAAAACGAGTTAACATTCTTGGTCATTGTGTCGACTACGCCAAGCTAACTGAAGTAATGTGAGTATTTATTAAGAATGACTTACAGTTTCATTTTGTAACATATATATGATACAGTTGTTCATTTGTTCATGTTTTGTAGGAGACAAAACCCTCCGGGAAAGATGATGGTGATAAGAAGGAGGGAGAATACATTAAGCTAAAAGTGATTGGTCAGGTACGATTATACAAATGAAACTTACTCATGTGAATATTATATGGTTTATACTTGTTAAGTCATTTGAATGTATTTATTTATTTAGCCCATAATCACATTACAGGGTCAAATGATGTACATTATACCTTATTGTCTATGATTAATATGGTTTTAGTTAATGTATGCACTCCAGCATTAATTTCAGATGATGAGTTGAGGTCCTTAATTCTCAATAACTGCCAAATGTTGAATTGCACTTACATGACTTCTGCTTAAATAGTGTAGGGTTAAAGACAGTTGAGACAACATCTAGTGAGTAATAATATAAAATTGGACCATACATGCGAGAGTGTTTTGATTGCAGCGTTACACAGTAACTGGCCAACATTTGTAACCTTTGTTTTGTATATTATTTATATGATTATTTACATATCATTGTATCACACTCTCCCCATATGCAAGTAATTTGTGACAATCCATATCATCTTAAAATTGCCTGACCATTTTCTCTTTATCATCTTTAGGATAACAGTGAAATCCACTTCAAGGTCAAAATGACAACACATCTAAAGAAACTCAAGGAGTCTTACAGCCAGAGACAGGTAACAGGAATATCATGCTAATAATTGGTCTGTTCACTTCAGCGTGTAACGAACATTGTATTTTCCAGAGACAAAAATGTCCACACATACAAAATAATGTGTGAAAATGTGTGGATAAAAATATGTCTGCTGATGTTTAGAATTATACCCACCATCACAATGTGGACTTACATTTATTTACAGGGTGTCCCAGCAAACACACTAAGGTTTCTCTTCGAAGGACAGAGGATTGCAGACAACCAAACTCCCAAAGAGGTACATATTTCCAGCATTTAGCAGACACTTTTACACAATGCAATTTAATTTGGACATTTGTAAATAGCTTAATAAATAATTCCCCAGTCATGGTAAGTAAACATTATGTTAATAATAATGCAACAGCAGCAAGCAATCAGGGCTAACGGCTATACATTTTCCAATATGTATTATATTCTATCCTTAAAATTATTGTTACCAGCCTAAATACCAGCAAAGTTCTTTGTTTTCTAAAAGCTGATCTAATGGAGCAGGACATTTTGTAAAGGAATTTAGTGTTACCAATCTTTTTTTTTTGTTGTTGCATTTATAGTGCAATGTTGAGGTAACCCCGGGACTATGCATCTCATAGCCAGGCTTAACATCTGTGTTCTCTGCGCTCATGGCAATAAAAACTTGAACATAACCTCTGTCATCTATGCTCGCTCGCTCTCTCTCTCACTCTCTCTCAGCTGGGAATGGAGGATGAGGATGTCATTGAAGTCTCCCAAGACCAGACCGCCGGCCTTTGGAACAATTAACCCGCCCCCCCCCCCCCCCCTTCCCTACTCCCGTTCTTACTTTTAATTTTGTATTTTATTTTGTATGCTGTTTTCACCCATTTCAAACCATCTGGATCAAAGCAACTCTTATCAGGGCTTCCACATGTGAGAGCGGAAAGATTAATTAAAGGGTGAGACTGAGGCGAGGACGAATACTAGCCTTTCCTCGGTGCCGTGCGTCGGTTTTGCCTGTGATGTTCATGGAGGGCTTTGATGTGAATGTTTTGTGAACACTTTGCATTAAATGCTGTCTGTTGAGTTTGCTTTCACACAGGCTTCTTAAAAATAATTTTGGTGACGGCAACAAACCAATTGCAGTAACACCCAAGTTGATATAACACCATATCTGGTTTGGAAAGCAATGTGACTTGCCCCGTCTTAACCACACCGAGCTACGCACTGGTAAGTGGCTATGGCTAGCTTCTAGTGGTGAGACAAACAAATTATATATATTTCATGTTCAGTAAAGTGTGGCCTTCCTATTGGACAAGCATAGACATGTTCATGCCTGAGCCAATGAGTGAGAGCGGAAGGGCATATCGCTACAAGTGTCTAAAATAATGTAGTGCATAAAAAAAAAAAAACACAATATCTAACCTCAAAATATCAAAATAATTTAATTATAATATGTACAATTACACCCCTACTAGCTTTCTATTATGTAGCTTTATATCATCGCTATTTAGCTAGTAGATAGATATACTGTATATCTAGATACTGCATTAGCTTTTTATTTCTATTAGCATTTAATGTAGCTCCCAACTCCACCTCTACAGGTAAATTCTATAAACGTAGCTAACACCATTATCCAGTACTACACAGGTTCACAGTTTCTGGTCCAACCCCATTATGGGACAGTCCCTTTAACACTGCCATAACACAGCCTCACGTCTAAAAGAAACTCCATCAACTTGTAGAGCTTTTTTTTTCATACTGTCTGTTTTATTGATACAGATATCTTTTTTTTTTTACTCAATTTTGCAGTAAACACGGCATATCATCTGAATACAGAAGCAAACAATTGTAAATAATATTTTTTTGCAATTGATCACACTGACAAATGTATGCATTTTTATGATTATTGTGCTTCTCTTGTATATGTTGTATTTAGTGGTATAGTGTATTTGTGTGATATGCCATATGTTAGTGTTGTGCTTTTATTTATACAGTTTCATTCTAAAATGCCAATAAATAATGCACTTTGGAATGAAACTTCAATATCTGTGTTCTGTAGTTCACTGAGAAGCTCAACACCATATCAAGTCTATTTGAAGGAGATAAAAAAACAGTTGGTGTCATGCACAAATTAATATTAATAATTTTAAAAAAGAACATCGTGGTGTATAAACTAGGACTGTTCAAATAAAATGTGTTTCTTTTTATTAGTGTTGATCAGCTATATTAAACATCATACTTTACTGGATAAAGCTGCCATTATGTATACATATTGTATGCCTTTGGTGCTTTAAGGTTTGTAGTCAACCGCACCAAATGCATTACCCAAAGTTTGAAACTGATGAAATTACTTAATTTACAAGTAGAATCAGGGATTTCAAACCTGTCTCCTTTATACCTATTGTTTTTTGTCTTTAGAATAAGTAATTGTTATTTTAGATTGTGTTGTTAATAATTAAAGTCAAGCAACACTGACTGAATGTTGCTAGATTTTCCAGCTTGGTCTTTGACTGTTTTTGAGTTCCTGTAAAGGTGTTTGCATACTTCTTTAATTTTCTTTTTTATTACCAGAAGAAAAAGTAAACAATTGGCTTATCAAAATTGTGCTCTGGATGTCAATTTGTTTCATTTCATTTGGCAGTTTATACTTTCATTGCTTTTACCACCAAACATTCAAGCAAAAAGTCTGTATTATCACAGCTGTATTCACACCATGCTCTCAGTGACATGTAAAGACGACTCACTCATCACTAGAGGAATGTTGATGCAGATGGTTTGAAATTATGTGGGTAATTCATTTTGCTTTTTTGAATAAAATATAGACAAAAACAAAACTCATGACTTAAGTTATTGTGTGATACGTTATGAGTATTTCTGTAATGTAACTACAGTTACATTACTACGCTACCCATAATTGATGTGAAAATGTCCCTAATTTCTTAATACTTTTATTTTTCTATTTTATTCTGAAGAGCTGACAATCCGATCAACAAAGCTACAGTGTAAGGCTGAAAGACTAGACCCATGTACATCATGCACGTTTCACCATGACCATTGATATTAGAAGAAATTAGCTAATAATATTTGATAACATTTTAAATTATGGCAAAATTCCTCCTTAATTAGCATAAAGATGGTGTGATGTGAGCATCTAGTATTTCCCACATCTATAATGGCAACATAGACCAAGGATAAATTCAGTTGCATGTGATTTAGGTTTCTCCTCTGTCGAGCTCATTTGTACAAGAAATGTGTTATTTTTTTCCATACAGAATATACACAACAAGGCCGACCATAAAGTTAGAATGGAAAAGCATGATTTCAGAAAGTCTTAAGATCGAAATGCTTCATGTGGAAATGGCATAATTAACTGTAGGGCATTTTGTGTTCATGAGAGCAAAATGTAGACCTGTTAAATAAATTCAAATGAGTGGACGGTTGTCAGAACGGCAGAACGAGTGTCAAAAAACAGAAGCTCTGCTTGACCAGCAGATGGCAGTGTAACCCCACTGTGAGATAAGTAAATAATGAACCAAACATGGGAAAATTGTACCGTTTCCCCTATTGGCCACTAATTAACTTAAGTTAATTGCAAAGCCTGGTTTTAATTCACTTAATATTCTCCCACAACATCCACTCTCAAAACTACCCTTTTTTTGTGTGAAATACAGAACAAAGACATTCTCTCCTCAGATAACGACTCAGCTGTATCTATAAAAACCATAAATAACATCTTAACTCATCACAGTTGTAATGTAATAAAGTAGGCCTCTGTATTTAGCTAACAGTCCAAGAATTGTATCTTGTTATTTATAACAATTCTATCTAATTTGAAAAATTATTACGAGAGTTCTGCCAAATGTAAAGCTCTATGCCTGCAAATATCCTGACTGAAGCAGACGAATGCAGCGTGCGCAGGAAGGGAGAAACATGCCATATACCGAGACAATATTTATTTGGACAGACTCTGATTTCACGGAGGCCCGAGAAGGGGAGGAAAGTCAGGAGAGAAAAAGAAAAGAAAACAGGAGAGAAAGGAGGAGGCTGGGTGGGGAGAGGCCTGGAGGTAACACTAGAAAAGGCGGGGCATGGGGGGGGGGGCTACAGTACTGACAGGACATGGGGAAATGGTGGGGGTGTGAAGAGGCGGTGCAGGAGGAGGGGGTGGGGGGTTCCAGGCCAGTAAACATAGCCTCTGTCAATCCCAAGGTCCCCAGGCCCTAGGTTAAGCCTGTGCCTTGCGGAGATCACATTTCCACGACTGGGATACCTCACATTGGCAAAACATTACCAGATGTGAGCTGGCCAGGAAGAGGGGGGAAGGGGGGGCTTAAATGGGGGAAGGGACAGGGTCTCTGTGAGTTAGACAGAAACATTGTCCGACTCCTAGTGAAATCGACGGCTAACATCATTGCATTTGTTGCATGTCAGGGCATGATGGTGAGATTACACCACTAGTTTCTATGCTCAGATGCCACTGAGAAAACCTGTTGTGTCTTTAACAGGCTTGTTGGCTCAGTGTTCTGTTAATGTTGGGGGATCCCACTCCATCTCCATCATGTGCTGTGCGCTGTGCCAGGCAGGTGTACACACAATATCCAAGATGCCAGAGGCCCGCAGGATCTTCCACATAGCCTTCACCTTAGCAATGATAAATATTGACTGCCGCCAAATTTTCTTTGCTACACAAAAACATCTGCGGGTTTTCAAAAACCATCATTTTACTGTAACGGGTCAACCCGCTTTAGCTACTGGATTCGTATTAATTTGTAGTAAGTGGATTTAGATGTTTGACCGTGTTCGCTAATGCTGTTTAGTAATAATTTGGAAAACAAATTTCCTCTCATCCAAACAATGTCTTAGAAGGTCAAAGAGTCTGGTGGGCAAACGCTCCAGTCAGTGGCTAAAGATCAACCAGTTGGCTTGTGTGAATTATAGGCAGTAGTGTAACGAGTAACAGCATCAACAGTAAAGAGACAGCTGTGTGACCACCTGTGATTTCCTCCCAAGCCCATTTAACACAACCAAGGGGGTCCTATATGATGTGAGATTAACAAATAGACTTAACAGTATATCCTGCCTCTTGTAATACACGTTGCCAAAAGTGAACATTTAGTATTGGGAACACTACAGGGTTTTCATGCAATGTCTTGCTCTCCAGCCTTATACTCATTTTACAGACACCAACATTTGTCACATCTATTTTCAGGCATTATGGCTATGACCTTTGACCCTATTTCTACTTTTAATGTTGGCAATGAAGGAATTTAAGGTCATAGGCCTACTTGATCTAAATGTGCGTATTAACTGTTTAACTTCTTTCCCCACCAAAACATTGTGTATCTGAACCCGACAGTTAGAAAAGTTTGCCTTTACCATATTTGCTTTTGTAATAAAATGACCTGCATTCTCTTTTTTACAATTGTTTTGACAAACCGTCTTTAATGCATGTTAATGTGTATTTACACTGTATGTGGAAAGTCAGTATACAAATCAACAATGAGTGTGCAGCCATTTTATAGATATTATCATGTCCTTGTGTTAAAGACCATTACAAGCAATCAGGCTCTGGCTTCAGCTGTAGTCAGCCAGAGCACAGGATTTACCAACACTATATTTCCATGCGTTTTTGCACAATTCCTAATTTTTTCCAGACCAGGGAATTATCAAATTCCCTTTTCCATACGTTTCCAGACTTGAATAATCCCTGCAGTAAGTTATACCTCCCCAGTTGCACACCAGCATTGCCATGTTGCTCCCAACGTTTTCTAGGGCCAAGACAAAAGGAGGAGGGGTTGCTTAAAATGTTTTAAAAAGTGCAGTGGGAGAACAAGGGAAGTGGGATCACATTTCAGCAGGAAAGCAGGGCTAAGCGGTCTAGAAGGCATTCCCAGGAAACATTGAGCCAACTTTTACATTCATACTACTTCACCAAAAACCACTACAGCAATGCGCCAGTGAAAATATGTATCGCCGCTCTCAGAAACACAGGCTATAACTGTGGCCCTCTGTTGGAATCTGTAAACAACGTTTAAACACAAAAACAGACAATTGCTCAAGGCAGATGAACCAAAAACGACATACATATAGTCTACATTGCCTTTAATGTCAATACCCAAATTTCAGTCAGGACAATCCCTGTGCAGCATTCTAAAAATGGATAGCAGATTTTTGTGACCAAGGACACTCAAGAAAATACATTGTTTTTAATTATTTTATTCTGTAAAACTGTACAGATACAAGCCATATAGCATCAAAGAAAAGAGTAAAAAAAAAAAAAAAAAAAGATTTTAAAATTCTTATAAATACATATGTTCTTTAAAGAGTGTATATTTACAAAATATGTTCAGCTATATATGAGGCAGTTTTGCTTATTTCCTTACAGCTTTTACACAAAGCTTGATGGGGTGTAACCACCAGTGAGATGTCTTAGCTAGTTCAGTCTGCGATGTTGTGATTGAGAGTTGCTTTTTAGGGTTAGTATGTATCAAATAAACTAAAATCAGCAGCCATTTAGCCAATAAACAGTAACAAAGATGCATGGGAAAAGACTAAACAAATCAAGACCTTCAACGTGTCTAATGAATAAACCGAAGAAAAACAAAATACATGAAATGTCACAGATGTGCATTCGGGCTCATTCCACAAGACCTGGTAATGCACTCTTTCAATTATTGTACAAATGTGAATCACAACTCAAAAACTAAAAATGTGGAAGCGAAAAGACATAATTGAACAAGGCACCGTCTTTGCGGCAGCAAATAGAATATAAAAATAAGTCTTTTGCATGTGGCACGCCGTATAGTCCTCGGGGCCAGCGTATTCATGTTTCAATAGTTCCACTGAGTTCTTGCTCTGCTGCGATGTGAAAGAGGAGTCAGAGAAGCCACATGCCAGACTTCCACCCGCCCCTCTTAGTGAACAAAAGGCTCAGTCAAAAGCTCGTCAAGGCGGATGGGACGTTCTCCACAAAACAGCTGGCTTCTCTCCCTCTCTCTCTCTTTCACTTAATAAAATAAAATAAAAACAAGTCCAATGTCTGAAACAAAGGCAGATTATATGAGTGGGTTTCAAATTAAACCTAACTTGTGTTTTTTATTTTTTTATTTAAACCCCTATAACCTCCCGAACCCTCCCCAGGGAATGTGGCAGTGGTGCCGGTCCCTACACCGTGGTCTCGCCCTGGTTACTGTTGCTGAGTCTCTTGTAGAAGCGGCGCCAGGACTGCAGCGTCTTGCCCGACCAGATCCAGAAGCCCGAGGTGATGCCCACGATCATGGTCATCAGGTACTTGATCATGAACACGGTGAAGTCCGGCGTCATCGGCGCAAAGTTCCCGGCCGGGCACGGCACTGCAAAGCGCTTGCACGTCTGCATGTGCCACGTGCGCTCCCACTGCGGCCGAAAGGCCTGCTCGTAGAAGTAGCAGGCGATTACGATGGTGGCGGGCACCGTGTACAGCACGCTGAACACGCCGATGCGCACCATCAGCTTCTCCAGCTTCTCCGTCTTGGTGCCGTCGTGCTTCATGATGGTGCGGATGCGGAACAGCGACACGAAGCCCGCCAGGAGGAAGGAGGTGCCGATGAACAGGTAGACGAAGAGCGGCGCCAGCACGAAGCCCCGCAAGGCGTCCACGCTGTAGATGCCCACGTAGCACACGCCCGTCAACAGATCCCCGTCCACCTGCCCCATGGCCAGGATTGTGATGGTCTTGACCGCCGGCACCGCCCACGCCGCCAGGTGGAAGTACTGCGAATTGGCCTCAATGGCCTCGTGACCCCACTTCATCCCCGCCGACAGGAACCAAGTGAGGGACAGGATGACCCACCAGATGGAGCTAGCCATGCCAAAGAAGTAGAGGATCATGAAGAGGATGGTGCAGCCCTCTTTCTTGGTGCCCTGCGCCACCGTTTTGTAGCCGTCCTCCTTGAACTTGTCTATGCACACCACCTTGTCCTCCAGCAGGAAGCCTGCTGTGTAGGCCACAGCCACCATGAAGTAGCAGCCCGACAGGAAGATAATGGGCCGCTCCGGGTAACGGAATCGCCTCATGTCCACGAGGTAGGTGAGCACTGTGAACAGGGTGCTCACGCAACACAGGATGGACCAGATGCCCACCCACAGCTTGCCGAATTTCAGCTCCTCTTCGCGGAAGTACATCAGTCCGTTCGGTTTGGATGCCTCGCACGGAGCGCCGCAGTCCTTTACTCCCAAGAAGTGGTAGTTGAGGTATGTGGGCACCTGGAGTTGCAGGGGGCAGGAGAAAGGCGCCGGATTGCGGATAAATGGAGGCAAGGTCATCGGCTCAATTATGTCGGGAGTCGGGTCAGAAGGGGGGACGTCGGTGTCGGACGTGTTCTGACCCACACAGATCTCCCCGGCGCCGTGCACGGGGAAATTCTCGCAGCGCAGCCTCTCTGGCCACTGGAAGCCGAATTTGTTCATGAGCGCCTCGCAACCTTGCCGCGCACGCTCGCACAGTTGACGACAAGGAGGAATGGCTTGCTCCAGAACCGTGCAAACCGGCGCGTACATGGAGCACAGGAAAAACTTGAGGTCCATTGAACACTGAACCTTCACCAGAGGATAAAACTGGTGAACTTCCAGTCCCGCGTCCTCCTGGTTCGTGTGACCTAAAAGGTTGGGCATGATGGTCTGGTTGTAGGCGATGTCCGTGCAAAGCGGAATGGAAATCGGCTGGCAAAAGCCGTGTTCGGGTATCGAAATCCCCTTTTCGCCGTGGTACTGACTTACACACGGCTGAACAAGGAGAGCAGTCACAAAGCCCGTTATCCAAATGCAGTGCAAGGTTCTTCCCACCGCCATGATAGC
>JAODUH010000008.1:1250173-1262732 GCA_027564835.1 Typhlichthys subterraneus | reverse complement strand
CACGGCTGAACAAGGAGAGCAGTCACAAAGCCCGTTATCCAAATGCAGTGCAAGGTTCTTCCCACCGCCATGATAGCGGTATAATAAGGGAAAAAGTATAGGCTACTACTTTACCGAGACTCGCGCTGTCTCCAAAAAGAATAATCAATCAATGTCCACACAATTCTTAAGTAAGTCCGAGTTATAGAAAATGTGTTTTCAATGCGTTTAGAGGAAAAGGGGGTAAAATGTGCTTCTTTAAAGACGCCTTTAGTCACCCTCGCTGCAGCATTCCTTATTCCATTGCAGTTTTGAGAACTCTCCAAGAAAATGGTGGATAGCTGGATTTATTCATACTCCACTCTTTCAGCGAGCCCAAAGAAATGAAATCCTTAAAAAAAAAAATCACGGTCACAATTTTTGGGAATGGTTACTTGCGACTGAAATCAACCAACCTTGTAACATTTGTAGACTGGAGGTGATCTAAGTAATTTCTTCCAGGCGTTCTTGTAAGCCTACACCGCATGCAAAGAAAACGAAGTCGAACAACTCCGCATCACTTTGTTTGCAGCGCACGACAACGTAAAAGTTCGGATTTCGCAGGCAAACAACTTTTTACAGTAGATTCAACGGCAATGGTTTAATAAACGCGGTCACTCGCGACGTTATTCACCTCACGGCGATGACTGCACGAGTGAGGACGGCTACCAGAATGACTCCACACACTCGACTCTGCAGGGACAGTTTCTAGGTGCCCTTCTATTCACCGAGTTGACTCCCAATTGGAAAGGGTGCCTTGAAACCTCCCTTCCCCCCATCGTCCAATTGCACGGTTTGTTTTCGCACGTATCTCGCTATTGATTGGTCTAGTTCAAAAAGGCGGAGCGTCGAGCAGGCCAGCTAAAGTAACTCGTTACATTGACCGGCTATAATGTAACCATTGAAACATTCGTAAGACTCTATGAACACTATGTAACTAAACAAATATAATACAAGTTTTTATTAAAACTTTATTTTAACATTATGGTTTAGGATACCTACGATATTTAAGCTTTAATTCTGTATTTCTTTTATTTATTTTATAAATGTGAATTACATTTTTACAAATAATATAAACATTATATATATATATATTACCCCCACACACACACACACACTGTATAAAAATAAAAATAAACAGTATATACCCTGTTGTTAGTGATAATGAAGTCATTTATGACTATGCTCTCTATTAACTGGGGGACTTTCCATGCAGGGCTGAGGCCAAACATGAAAACTATATGGCAAATGGTGACAATAATGGTCATATTTATAGATTAGCGTGCTGTGGAGAATGCAGGCTGGCCCTGGTAAGTCACGTCAAGTGGTATGCAGAGGCCAATGGTGTGTAGCCTAGAGCTCCATGCTACAAATGGGTTGATTCTCAGCTGTTTGCCTGTGTGTGTGCGTGTGTGCGTGTGTGTGTGTGTGTGTGTGTGTGTGAGAGAGAGAGACAAAGAAAAATAGAACAAGAATTATGTGGCAGGAGAATCTGTGTGTTATAATGACATTTTACTTTAGTAAAAGTTTAATTGTAGCGCTTACCTAATGTAAATATGCCATTTACTTTATATATATATATATCCCCACACTCATTGCTTTTTTTATATTTATCTAAAATAGCTATCTATATGCTTGTCACCAATGGTCAATAACGCGTTAATAAGAGGAAACATATCACCAGAGGCATTAGAAGTTAGAAGAAATATAAATAAATAATATAAAATAACCTGATATACGGTATCATATTCATTACTTAAAGCGTCTAAATGAAACATTTAATCTGGCATGTCAGCATGTGGATTGAACTGCCATATAGAGGTGAGAATTATATACAGTCAAATTACTTAAAATCTGCATCACTGTATGCTTGGCTTTATCAAGGGAACTACACAGAGTGAACTACACCGGGAACGTAGCCCCTTTTCCACAAAACTATTAGTGCCATACTACTGTATACCCAATGAACCACTGACAGAAGGAATGTGTTTGAATCAAACAGACGGTATCTGTGCGTTATCGTGTGGAATAGCAAGATTCCTCTGCGTTCGTTGAGAAGGTCAGCACCTATAGGGAGCGGAAACAGCTTCAGTGTTGTTCCCCCCTACGGATTTGTCGGCTCTGACCAGAATCCTTTCTTCTTCGCTCTTGCCTGCCGATCTGAGATTCCCAGAGAACGTCTACCCCCACCCCATCCCTTCATCTTAACCTCTGGAAAGCAGAACATAGGGCCTGAGGCCTGTAAATACCAATATAGTATTTAGAAAAAACTAAACTGTTACAAGGCATTTCAACCAGTAGTAAGACTCAAACGTGTTTTTCTTCAAGTGAGTGTAAAACAAACGGCCGGGGAGGTGAATTCCTTTTTTTTGTTCCCCTTTTGAAATAATCTTAATTAAATTAATTTGGCTTCTTCTTCTTTAATAAAGTGTTTTCTCAAGACTGTTGCTTCATTTTATTCAGTCACTGTAACGGTGGCAGCGGGCAAGGCAGGGACCAGGCACAGGGTTTGCAGTAAACAATATGTATTTAATAAATGACACACGCAAACACACCATACACGAAACAATAACTGACAAAGAAACAAACAGAAACCCCACAATAAATACCAAAGCAAAACCCTCAGGTGCAAACAATACGCAATTAGTGCAAACACCCGTTAAATAAGGAGCGCTGGGGAAGTGCACGTCTGGAAACCAAGGGCGGGAGCACGCAGTCCCTGGTAACGATGGGTGGGGGGGGGTGAGCCGCCCATCTGCGGCACGGCCCAGACCGTTACAGTCACAAACACAAATGTAATCAATACAATTTAGACCCCCACCAAAAAATGTATATGACATTCAGTTTCAGTTTTTCAGAATTCTAACAAATATTTTAAAGTAGTGTTACTTATTTGGCCACTAGGGGCAGAGACATGCATTCCAGATAATGCTGTTAATGGCTGTGTGCATGCACTTGTGTGTTATTGAATGCATGTGTTCAATTAGACCCAATCTCTTAACACATATACACTCGTAGACGTAGACATAGATGCTTGCTCGTGGTTTGGGAATGATGGATTCATCTACGTGACAATTTACTGTATCTTTGCGATGAGGGGGTTGCAGAAGCAAGTTTAACAAAAGTTCAGTCGCGCTTAATGTTCACTACGGGGGTAGATGTTAGCTTTATCTAACAATATCTTCCTGTAATATATTTCTGTTGCCCCTAACGGCTGTGTTTTTGCTATCTGTTAATGGCAACAGTGTGCTATACTTAACACTGCTATGGCAACCACAGGGGTTCTGTAGGTGGGCCTTCTTCTCTGGCATCTGCTGTCCTTTGTTACCCATGAGAAAAAAGGGGCGGGGGCAGGGGTTACTCTCTGTGTGAGTGTGTGTGTGTGTGTTTAGCCTTTATTTACCCGGTGAAGATTTGCTGAGCGTGTGTGGTGTTTTTCAGCAACACCCTGCGTGTCAAACTTACAAAGCTCCTGACATGGCTGCTACAGTACATCTGCTCCACCAGTAGTTGATCAAAAGCTTTGCTGCACCAATCAGCAGCATAGAGAGACTGGAATATTGTTCTCGGTTCTGCTCTAGCCAAATCCCTTTACAGAGAACTGCTGTGTTTGTTAATAAAAGTCCTCCTGGTTAGTGAAGTCACTTGTAGAAGATTTAAATGAGGAGAACCTTTCATTAGGGGATTTGGGTCTTAAATCACCCTTCACAACCCTTCTGGTTGAAACCAGTGTTTATAGTTTTGGTTTGGTTGTCCCTTCCTTACCTGAATGTCCTATATAATTTCCGCACTAATAGCCTGCCCTCCTTACCCCTTACCCTACAGCCGCCAACAATGGTAGGGGGCGCTATATCACAATCAAGGATTGTATTTTTAACTACACAACAAACAGATTCAAAGAACAGTGAGGTTCAACTCTAGTGGAGCAATGGATTTGAAGAATGCTATAATGCTCAGCTTGGGGGGTCAGCGATGCTGTGGAAAGATAGTTGATATTTCAGATGGATTCAACTCGACTCTTACAGAGCCAGAGCGGTGTAGAAACTCCAGATTACCTTTTTTTTCCACGCAGACAGAACGGACGGTAAAACGGAGACTGTGAGTTGATTTGTGACTAATTTGACAAAAAGTGTATTTGCATATACAATCACTGACTTCACCTTTAACTCTCCACTGCCAGCATGTAGGCCTGTTAAGAGTACTGATACATTCAAACAGAGGGTGGGCATAGGCCAGACCTTCAAGTGTTGAAGACGGCATGGCCAGCTTCAACCCCCCCCCCAACACACACACACACCTAGGGTCTCTGTCTCATACTGTATGTATATATGTATATGTGTGTATATATACACATATACTGTATATCTTTCTCACTCCCTGTCTGTCAGTGTGTCAGTAAGCCCTATCTCCAGCATCCTTATATCGCTTTCCATCCATCATTCTTCATGCTGTATTACCATCTATACACCTGTACTCGCTATATTTAGCTAGCTGTCTGTCTCTCTTCAACTCCCAGCAGGGAGTCTGCTCTAAGAGCCCAGGGGCCAAATCAATTTATCAAGTATTGGCGCTCAGATGCGTTTCCAGCGAATGTATCCCACTTATTGATTAATTCCAACTAACTCCCCGTCACAAATAAAAAACAACATGGAATCTTTTCCACATTCGATGGAGGGGAAGAAGGGGGTAAGTCTTTAAAAATAGATGTTAGCCTGGGTAGCGTTGAGCACTGGCTTCCATGTCCAAATTGAGAAAGAGATGAAGGGAATATTCTCTCACACAGAGCCTGGTGGCTGTTTCACAGACTGCAGTGCATGTGAGTGGAGGGGGGGGGGGGGAGGGCGGGGGGTGGGACTGCTTGTTCCATGCCAGTCATTTTTTAAAGAGTGCATTTTTTCAACACTCAACCATCACTGGTCCCAGTTGCTGGGGAATTAATATAAACTGGGGTAGAGAGAGAGAGAGAGAGAGAGAGAGAGAGAGATTCAAACTCCCAACCTGCAACAATCAGATGTGCAGGTACGAAACTGGATGTCAGTGTTTCTGAACAGATTAGCAAGAACAGATGTTTATTTTAATTTTTTTACTTTTGCTGTCTGCAGTGTAACCAGGGGTGGTTCAGAGGGTGGTTTCCAGACACAGTATACGTAGATGGTCAAGATAGATACAGTCACCTTTTATTAACGTTTCACAGGAATGCCTTTCCGTTTTTCACACTTTGGATGTGCAACATTATCAGGGTCACTTGTCTGAGTTAGGCCTCATACTGTGGCTGGATGTGATGTGCAACATTGTGCACGTGCAATGCAAATGTTAGAAATCCTTTTATGTACTGCCTTTACTTAGTCCCCTGTCATTTTGTCTTATCAATTAAAGTCATCTATGAAAACAGGATGGTCTTTCAACTACTTTCTAATATCTCTCTCTCTCTCTCTCTCTCTCTCTCTCTCTCTCTGTGTGTCACTCACACACACACACACACACACACAGTAGAAGGACCAGGACCAGGACCAGTCAAGTGGTCCATGAGAGAGCAGGTCGCTAAGGGGTCACTGCTGGATTAGCTCCCCCCACCCACCCATCCCCCACCCATCCCCCACCCACAAAGCATAGCTAAGAACCTGGCCTGTTTCAAAGGCCTGCTGCAAATACCTCTGCCCCAACCCCCATCTCCTCTCTCTCTCTCTCTCTCTCTCTCTCTTTCTCTCTCTCTCTCTCTCATATACACATACACACACATAAACTGATTCCTCTTCCAAAATCAGGTGACTGCGGCCAAAGAACATTTTGACCACACTCACAATAAACAACGGTTTTCATTGACAATGCTTTATACACAGACATCCACTTACCTATTACAAATTTGATAATGATGACCACATCCTGTGATATATCACTGTTCTCTAAGTAATATGCCCCGGGCGGCTCAGAACAACACTACCCGGTCACTTTTTTTTGTTGATTTCGTAACATAAATTTGTTTTTATTTTTTTGACAGGGCCAGATGTATCATCTTGGTACCGGAACAAGGAAATCTGTCCTGTTATCTCGGCAGAGAGAGAGACAAACCATGAGTCATTATCTTTTCAGATGTTCATTATCTCGACTTCACCCTTTGGGAATACCATGGAATCTTTTACTCCCCAGTGTGGGAATATGATAATAATCTGAAATAGCCTGTCTGTTATAGCAGCCACCCACACACATACAGTACGACACACCCAGAGTTCTAGGTCCATAAAGACAGTCAGCGGCGTTCTGAGATTCTAGGTTATGCGGGGTCAACTAGAGGTCACAGGGTGAGGACTGGAATGTACATCTGGATTGGTTTGACCCCTACTGAATCCCTCATCCTCCAGCCATACAGGCCTAATTAATTCCATGTTGAAATTGGTGACGGCATCATCTTTAATGTGCTTGAACAGTTCCTCGCCCATTCCCCCAAACGCAATCCCTTGTCGGCGTAAAAACCTGCTAATTCCTCTGCCGAGCTCGAATCAAACGTTCACACGCCCGTATTGAGGGGGCTAAGGACACCTGTTGAAATTGAATTTCCACAATGTATAAGTCAGAAGTATATGTATACTCTTTTTGGAAAATGATTATACTCTGTAGTAACGTGTGCTCTTACGCTAACAAGATAATGTATATTTTGGTGATAGGCTATGAATCCCCAATAGACATGCCTAACACCTGCTCTTTAATACCTCTGATTGTATTCAATTTAATTCACTTTGGATGCAAGCTAAGATGAGCTAACTGTACTGTAATTGTAACCCAAACTGTATCGTGTCAGTTCGTTTCAGGGAATAAAGAATAAAATATTTGTTTTCTGTAAATGTGTGTCTATTTGTCTAACCTTCAAAAACATCTCAATTTGAATTACCAGTTATTAAATGGAAGTATTTTTACATACACATACACACAAATATACTAATAAACATATTCAACTTGTGGTATTTCCGTCATCCCTGGCTTCTCCTCCTCCTTCTCCTATTTCTCCTTCTTTTCCACATTAATCATTTCCCCGTCTCCGTCTCCTCCACCCTGCCAGTGCCTTGTCATCTCTCCCTCATGCTCCTATGCTCCCTGTCTCCATTGCGTCTCCTCCAGCTCAACATATACGGGGGGGGGGGTCTGCCAAGTGGAGGGAGAACACAGAGAGAGAGAGATGGGAGAACAGGCTGGGGCGGGGGCCGGGGAGTTGGGAGTGCTGAGGAGGGTGGCCATCGACTGAACCCAAACCTCCTCCTCCCCAGAGCCCCCCCTCCGCCTACCCTCGCCGCTAAAGCGTAAACACGCCACGCCGTCTAACTCAAACAGCCGGCGCGGTGCAACCTTTTTAGGGCAGAGCGCTCGCAGGCCCCGGCAGGATCAAAACGCCCGACGCCCGGGCTGGTACGGATCTGTCAATCTCTCTCTCTCTCTCTCTCTCTCCTTCTCTGGCTCTCTCCTTTTCCCCATCTCCCTCTCTCTCTCTCACCCCTCTTCTCCCCCCCCCCCTCCTCTCCTCTCTCCTGTCTTGCATGTCGTGTGCACCACTGTCCCCTCTCCTCCCTCATGCGCGGTGCCATGCGAGCCCCGCGCTGTGTGCCAGGGATACACAGCCAAAGGCTTATCTGGCGCGGGGAAGCGGGGAGGCTGGAAACAAGACTTTCACAGAGTAAAGAGTGATACATACAGCACTAGGAATAGAGAGCATGATTGCGTGTGTGTGTGTTGAGGGGGCAGCTGGCTTAAATCCCTCCACAGTTGAGAGAGTCCCTACATTAACGGGGGCCAAGAGTACATCTCCTCCTCACAAACATAGGACCTGTCATGAGCCTGGGCCTCCGGAGAAAGAGAATGGTGGGAGGGGTGAAGAAAGAATGATTTATGGCCCACAAACACGACATGGGGCTGCACTCTGCACATACAGTCCCTTGATAGAAACCCTATGGAGAGTGTCGTTTGTGGCAATTGGGCGGAGCTTGCGCCGGGGGCCAGTATAAACTTTGGCGTCAGCAGGCAGATATTTTGGGTTAATCGCGAGCGGCATGATGTGTGGCAAAGTGTGGTATAAAATATGGCTCTCAAGGTGATGAATTGTGCTTTGTTAATATGATAAGGAAGGAAGGGAAGGAAACAAAGGGAGAAAGAAAGAAAATAGGATGCAGTGACGGCTTTCCTGCACAAATCAAGCAATGATACGCCTCATTTGCCGGGAGACTATTTTGTTGCTGGTCTGTAAAAAAAACTCTGCGAATTGGCCGACCACTGGAAACAAGCCTTATGGAAATATTTGAAAAGACACAATAAAAAGACATTGTCTAAACTGAACAAAAATAACACTCTAAACACTTGAGTTTAGAGTGGAGTAAATAGGTGCATTTATATAGCGCTTTTATCCAAAGCGCTTTACAGTATTTTGCCTGACATTCACCCAGTCACATACACATTCATACACTGATGGTGCAAGGTGCGACCAACCACAGAGAGCAGTTAGGGGTTTAGCAAGAGGCATCTTGCTAAACCGGGGTTCGAACTTGTGACAACTGTAGCATTGTAATGGGATTAAAAACTGAACATTTTAGAGTGGTCCTTTAGTATGACCAGTCTAATGCCCCCATGTACACTTACATTTAAAGGAATTTTCCTTATTCATAAAAAAATGTAAATGTTGAATCCAGTCCATCCAGCATTTAAAAACTCCATCCACGTGCAAACAAACTCAGTTTTCCCTACATTCCCTCTACATGTAAACACTGAATACAGAGTTTTAAAATATCTTCACCCTGGAAAGGAGTTTTGCTAAATCTCCATCTTTAGTGATCGTACACATACTGTTTGCTTGTGGATGAAAGGCCAAGCCAAGAAAAAGTTATGTGTTTAAAAATAGCCGAGTACGTGCGGAGTAGGCATATGACAGACCTGTGTGATCAGCATCTTGATACTGCATGTAAGTATATTAGCGAAGCGCTCACTAGCACGGATTGTAACACACTTGTGAACAGCATGAGAGAAATTAAAAAACCGTTGTGCATAAAAGATGTCTTTGATCTTTTACTTCTCATGAAACTCATGCAAAATGTGTCATTATATTTTCGTTCATTACAGATTGATCAGTTGTGATATGTGCCTGCACCGCGACCCAGAGTCACTACAGTAGCACTTTAAGGGGGTTTTCTATAAGCAACTCAAGATTAACAGTGAGCGAGGGAAAGAGAATGAGAGGGCGGGGAGGGTAAAACTACAGACAGAATGGCCTGTGGAGAGTCCCGTGATGGTGGGTGAGTCTCTCGCGCGGAGCTCATCGCCGGTTACTGAGACCGAGATGAAAGACAGAGAGAGGCAAGGCATTCGTATTCTGCGGCGCCTGCAGACACACTCCAACCTCATGTTTCATTCATTCACACTTTACACATCTGACAATGTACTAGAGCGTACACACACACACACACACACACACACATCCACACACACCCATGTTCCATACATACGCAATATGTGCGGAACATGTACAGAATACATAGAGTATGTATTCGTTTCAGGCAGTGCGACATGGTGACAGCGGATGTATACTCTTTTAGACTAATTCATATGCACACACACTCACACACACCCACACATACACAAGCATAGTGGAGAACATGAACGTGTGTGCGCTACACTGCACTCATTGCTAGCTGGTCACTGACATCACATCTGAACGTGCGTCAGCGGCAGTTAACGGGCTAAAGGCGTCAGAGAGCTACGGGCGCCAAGCATTTCCCTCCTCTCTTTCGATTCCGACCTCGAACTTCCTCGCATGCGAGGTCGTCGAGGTTCCGCCGGCGAGCCGACATGGGCGCTCACCTCCCACCCTGCTCCCTCGCTCCTTTGACCTCTGTTCCTCTCTTCCTCCCTCCCTGGTTCTCCTCTGTCTTTTCATCTCTTTCCTTTCAATTACATTCCAGGCCCTTCAGATTCCAGGGAAAGTGGTGTTGAGGAAAGCCAGGCACCGAGGGAAGGCGAGGTATGGAGGGGAGGGGCGGAGAGGAGAGAGGAGGCAGGTTCGGTTGGATGTGAGGGGGAAAGGGGGGCTTCTAGATGTATTTTTCCACAAGCCTTCCTCGTACAGAACCTCCCCCTCCCCCCCTGTAATCTCTGCATTAATGTATGGGGAGGATCCTCGACAGGCAGGGATGTGATTGGAGGGGGTTCACACTTTTTCACAGGAAAAGCATTAAGGTAGGAAAAGGTGAACCTTTTGAGACGCATCCCTCTTTGTCTTCAAACACCCTCCCCCCCCCCGGCCGCTCCGGTCCATCTCCTCACACACACACACACACAGAGTGTGTACGTCCTGTCCGATGCGATTATATTCCTCCGTCGGCTCGCCGTCTTTGATCTACGTGGGCTGCAAGGGTCCTTCGTTAAGCGCACGCAATGCCCCGAAGAAGAAGAAGAAGAAAAAAAAAACACGTTGACCCCGAAACTTGGCAGATTACCCGGACCTTGGCTCGGTCCTCGCGCGACAGTCGGCAGATTAACGAGCGCCTCAGGCCCTTTCGCCTGTATCCCATGTCAGTGAGGAGTGCCTTTTTTTGTGTGGATCTTTTCTGTGATGCATTGACCTGTTGATGGGTTAGCCAGATGTGAAGGAAGCCTACACACACACGCACGCACGCACGCACGCACGCACGCATGCACGCACGCACGCACGCACGCACGCACGCACGAACACATGACAGACAGAAGGTCCGGTCAAAGCAAATTGAATGACGGGACTAGATCTGCCATTACACCATTTTTAGTATACATTTTGTTTTTCCATCCCTAACTTTGTGGAGTATATCTGTATACTAATAGGCCTACTGAATCTCAGCAGATTTTACATTTTTGTCTCTGCTCGCCACTGGCGATGTGATTTTATTATAGATAGACTGCTTAGCTGCATTCACTGCATTGTGTTTGTGTAAAGACTACAGCAGATCTATCATGTGTTTAATGCCTGTGCCCAAAGTGCTCTTGGCATGCACACACACACACACACACAATCCAACACACTAAATTCCCTCATTCCTGGCTTATTATGTCTACATGTGCATATACACAGAAACAATAATGCCATTTCTAGCATGGCATCACCTTTACAGTCAAGCTATAGCCTCGACTGACTCAAATGAAGTGAGGGATTGATAGCTAGACGAAAGAATAGAATGCAACGTAACGTGTGAAGTATTCATTTTGGGAGAGAAGAGCGTAATGGGTGAAGTATTCATTTTGGGAGAGAAGACCTCTATCTCATTACCGGTCCAATGGAGCTCTCCTTTAACCCTTCCTCTGGCAGTGTTTAAAAGCACTGAAGAGTCTGGGGGCTGGCGGTGGGTGTGGAGAGAGACAGAGGTTTAAGAGCACAGGAGAAAGAGAAACGGTTGCATCAGGTAACTCCGGCGCAGCCCGTCCTCTTTCAAATGCCACTATTTTTCAGTTTTTTTCACTGCAATGCATGCAGTTTAGCAGCGGGTACAATTACAACTGTGCATGGAAGTGCACATATTATAATGCGTTGTCCACATTGGGTTACACAGCAAATAGACCCCCCCCCCCTTCATATCTTCTCTGTGTTGTTCGAGCCTTGCTGTACAGTACGTCCAACAACAATTTGTTAGAACAAATATAGAACAATATTTTCCAAGGGTGCGGAAGAAACATTGTGGGTTACTAGAATCATATTTGAGCCCGACACTCAGCAAAGACTTCACAATCACAATCTGATGATGCAACCCACTGAAAGCCAACACACACACACACACACACACACACACACACACACACACGCACACACACCACACACACACCCCACATACACACACACACACACACACACACACACGCACACTCTTGTCACACTTCAGAGGGAGGGAGTGTTAACATTGGACAATCATGGTCACAATCACAGAGTCATACGCATTAGTCCGGTGACATTGAAGCGTATTCGCAAATGTCATCTGAATCCCATGTATACAGCGCCGTGCTCCTTTTCAGCCTTCAGCTTTTCAACAGCTCTTTCATCTTAATTTTTCTGTGTCTTCTACCTGTTTATTTCCATTCTGATAAAGCAAACGTCAGCCCTTGCGGACTCACTGCAGCCCACACACGAAATTAAAAAAGCAGCAATCTCTGCATCCCTGCCCATCAGAGTGGGAAAGAGTTGTACAACCCGAAACTACACCAACCCCCGCCCCCCGTCCATCAACCAGGGGCTACAAAACACCCCTGAAATGCTCCGCTCTCATCTGGGCACCTTCCCCTTCACCGAGAGGCCCTTTGAGATGAAAAGATTGGATGTAAGGAGGCCATGCGAGAGGCTCTCGGGGTATTCCTGCACAGTGGAAGCTATGTTAAAGAGCAGATGATATTAACATCCTATTACCATCCCATTCATACACATTAACATGACAAGCTGCCCGAAGGGGGGCCCAAATGCACTCTGGGACAGCGGGAACAATGGAGCTCCGCCCACAGGTCAGTCACAAGGGAAAGAAGGAAAGGTGGTGGGGGGGGGGGGGGGGGGGGA
>JAODUH010000008.1:1225045-1242028 GCA_027564835.1 Typhlichthys subterraneus | reverse complement strand
TGAAAGAGAGAGTGAGAGAGGGAGAGAGAGAGGGGGGGAGAGGGAGAGAGAGAGAGGGAGAGAGAGAGAGAGAGAGAGAGAGAGAGGGAGAGAGAGAGGGAGAGAGGGAGAGATTCTTTGAAGAGATCAGAGGCTCTTTGGCAGGCGTCTGCAAGTCATCTTCACTTCAAAGATCCACAGAGGACGGTCTGGCCGGAACACACACACACACACGTACCTACACACGCATGCACGCACACGTGCACACATAGAGAATGGCGCTCACCTGTTTGTTTTGGTGAGGAGCAGTATAACCTAACCCAATACACACACACACAGAAGAGGTGGTAGTGATGTTTCGACGAGGAGCCACATAACCACATAAGCCGATGCACATGAACAAACACACACACACACACACACAACTCAGAGAGGTGATGTTCGCATGATTTCGCTGGTGAGGATACACAAACCAATACACAATGCATTGGCTAGCAAAGTAAATGTTTTTTATTGTTTCAGCATGTTAGTTTAAACTGTTTTTTTATTTCATGTGGCTCGGTTGATGTGGGGAAGTTGCCCTGGATGTGGATTTTAGGATATGGGAGTGGGATGCATCATTTATTGACAAAGCCCGCTGCGTCTCAAGTGCAGTGTTAGTTCAGGCAAGCCCACTTCCCAGCAATCAGCTGTCAGTCAGCTGACACCCAGCTGACTCACCAACGACACCAACGACATTGGCATGAAGAACACTCCTGTAGGCTAACCTATAGCCTGTAGAAGTAATTGATTATCTTTTCAGCACTCAGAGAGTCGCACCGCGAGGAGGGATTTTGTGAATTTGACAAAGCGTGCGCTAGCTTACTAGCCACTTACCATACTGTAGCTTCAGCAGCAGGGTTAGTCTTTCTCGAGAACGCTTGCTAACTTGCTAAGCTCAAATCAAAACAGACTCCCTCTGAAGCTACGCACCCATTCAACCGCATTGTGAAGCCTAGGGCAGTGTTGTTGTGAGCGGTGTTTGCCACTTTGTTTATGTTTCTATTATATATGTATCAGACGTTCAGCACAGAGTTGCTTATAGCGCTAAAGGTCAGAAGAGGCTGAGACTACCCCCAGGCTAACGCATGGGTATCTGTACCCCAGGTTGGAATACACTGGCCCGTAGAGGACAAATATGGGCCTGTGTCCAGCAAATGCCTTTTTAGCGCTGAGAGAGCCTATTTTCAATACACACCCTATGTAATTCAGCACTGCCAGTGCTGCGCTTCCGGCGCTGTCAGTCGTCAATGTCTTTTTTTTTTTTTTGCTTTGGAAGCGCTCTGAAAATGAGGTTGTGGGCGCGCTCAGCGCTAATAACGCGCTTAGTGGACACAGACCCTAATAGTAGACAATATCACCACAGCGTGTGGATGGAGCATGCAATTTCATTTCAAAGTTAAAGTGAAAATGAAGCCCTGGCTTGCCTAAACATTTCTGACAGCAACCCATAATTATATTTACATCCTATATCTATTTGAAGTTCAGGAGTCATTGTCTTTCTTTTATGTTTGATTTAACTGTGAATCTCAAAGCCACCAGGGAAGGACCATCCACTATAGTTGACTAAACCGACCAATAATCTTATACAATAAGTAATCTCGGAGGATTCTCGCTGTGCAATCTGGGAAGCTGTTAGGAGCAGTTATGGATAAATGATATTATGTGGGTGTGTGCAACGGTTTGGGATTAAAGGTTGTTTATGTAAACATTTAGCTCCTGTGGATCATTTCTCCACAGCAGCATGTTGGACATCTACTGCAGCTTCTCACTCCTTTGAGATCACTTCAGTGTTTAGGCTTCAAACTGTCTCCGCTTCAAGCCTGCAGCTGTCGGAGTTTAACGCGAATGATAATTGACCTTTCCCAAGCCCCGCCCCTTTGTGCATGTCCTCCAATAACAGTTGAGCAGTTTTTGAATCTGACGGAACCTTCCGTCAACTGTCTATTTTGCTGTAATATCTTTCTATGGTGTTTGTCCTACCTAGTTACAGTAACTAGGTAGGACAAGTGAAAGGGCGGGGCTTGGGAAAGGTCAAAGGTAATTTGTCGTCCTCCTATAGTGAACTTCACAGTGTAGACTCGTGTTTTTCTTTTCTTCAAAATCTCTTCACACATTTTGAAATTACCTCAAAAGTAATATTCCAATATTCTAGTCTATAGCCCCACATTACAGCTCCCTAAAACTTACATTTAAATAACTTAAGAAAAGTATCTCAGCAGTGTTTTAAATGTGACAGGCTGAGTGAGATCACAGAAACTCATGCCACTTAGAGAGCAGAGATTGAGGACGTCAATGACAAATGTCTTGCATTAACTCTGTTGTTTGTTTTTCCTTGGAAGAGGCAAAATAACCCTATTAAATCAAGTAGTCACTTGGCCATTAATCTCAATGCACTGACTAGTCCCTCAAAGCTAATGGGGTTTAGAATTTGCATGAGGCAAGTTTACCCACAAAGCTTTGCCTAAGAGGATTTGCTGCTCAGACAGAGCGCTTATTGTCACACTTGTTCACAGACGTGGATTAACGATAGCGGACCCAGAGAACTCTCCGCTCTCTGGCAGAGACGCAGTCCCCCTCACCAGAGATCTCTGCCTCACCGCGGGCAACAGAATAACATTATTATCACTAAAAGAACAGAGGAGTAAATAAACAAAGCAAAACAAAAATAGGGCCCTTTTTTACATATTCCGGTCAAAAGAGAAGAAGAAGAAGAAGAAGAGAGGAATGGATATTATTTATAAATTGCTTTTCTGTGAGAGCACCTGTTAAGGCTGTCTTGAACTTTACAGTTTATATTGTATTAAATATGGTGGTAGATCATCAGCTTCTCTTGACCTCTATTGATAAACTCCTCAAAAGCCATGTATTCAAAGTTGACTATAACATTTAAACCTTTGTTCCACCCTGATTTGACTCCCCTGCCCTTCCCAATAAGCATGTATTATTGTTTTATCGTGTATATATGTATTTCACAAATATTTTTATATTTTTAGTTTATTGTTTCTAGAATGTATATTCCTTTCTTAGTCAAATGTCAATACTATAGAATATATCTTAACCGAATGTTTTGTATAGATCTTTATACAGTATTTGCCTACTGTATGTACAATGTAAGACGTCGTTCAGTGCTTTGAAAGGCATCCTGAAATAAAATGTATTATTATTAATATTATTATTTGAAAGTTAGTCAGCAATTGCATGAACAGCATGCAGTATGGGCCAATGGCATTATACTATATTTGGTTCAGTTTGAAAATCCACTCCAGCAGACCAATCATACTGTCACGTCACACCTAAACCCAAGCAGTCCAAAGGAGAAGGCTTTCACTGACAGGCTGAACTGCATTACCTCATCATAAATCAAATGCACGTTTGTTTACATTGACGTTTACCAATGTGCTGTGGAATGGGTTGTATTAGTCTTTTGCAAATATGCATTTGATAACACTTTAAACTGGAAATACTTGCCCCAACTCAGGAGTTCTCACTACACACCCAGTAGATAAACCTTTAATAACTTGACATGTATAAATATCAAACAGCTTTTCAATGTGGTCTCTGCTGTGTCGCTGTGTGACTGCTCTGTCAACTTTAGCTGTTACATCATTTGAATAAGCCTCTTTCAGAACGTACATGGCTCCTGTTTCATGGTGACTCCAGAAGCTTTGGGGGCTAAATATACCAACATTTCACAGTATTAATTCTGTAATATTTATCATCTGAGAAAATGTGCTTCAAGTACAACTTCATCCACATTCATAATTCAGCAAGAAAACAACATAAATGCACACATTATGATCATATTTCAGCTATACGCATAAATACTGCTATTTTGGCAACAACTTAACTTTTTGTGTCTGCATTATATTTACTGCACAATATGCAAGAAAACAAGTGCAATATCATCAATAAAAGTTAAATTGAGAACACAAGCAAGAACACTAGTGCCTCAGGTATTCCACAGGTGCTCTTGTCAGGGAACAGTAATTCAAAAGAGAGTAGAAACCAAAGAGGTGGTGATACAACTTCAAGAAAAAAGCCTTTAATGTAAGACAACTACGTGTTTCGGCTGCTGCCTTCGTCAGAGTGTTTTAATTAAGGTAAATTAAGTTAGAGATTCAATCCATAAAGTTCAATAAAGTTAGGACAGAAACTATATTTTTTACAACATTTTATAAGCGTAAATTTCATGGGACGCACTCCACTCAATATTTAGAACACGTGTGTATATGAATATTAATATGTCAAACCAGGGACGGTTTGTTCCTTAGGGCGATTGGGCGACGCACCGCCAAAGGGAGAAAGAGAGAGGAGGGAATTTCAAACTTTACCAGTGTACGCTAGCTGACTGTCCTGCCTCTAAACATCTTAATCCAATCAGCGTCCAGTGTTCTGTGGAGTACCTTTAGCCTCCAGACCCTATTAGGGCGATCTCAATATGGCTGAAAATCGTCCCGATCGCTCTCATAGATAAACTTTAACATATTTTTTCCAAAAATGCAGGCTCTTCAATGCATTTTCTACGGCTTCCGGGAGTGCTTGCACTAATGTGTTTACATCATACACAACGTTTGTAGATATTTGTCAGTGATGAGCGTTGTTTACACCTAGAATGGTTTGTTCGACAACTGAATCAGACTATTATGAATTTATTTTCATTATCAATCTTAAGTGTAAAATCATACGCAGCTGGGTATAGGCTAGTATTTAAATATTGTCTGTTTTCAAGTCGCTTCATGCCACTGCAACCCCCTAACATTTCACTGCCCCCCCCCCACACACACACACACAGACACTTAATAATCACTCCTACACCCTGGGAAAAACATGTAAATTAATTCTCATTTAGGTCTTTATAGTTCATGTTGATAGGCTAAGTATAATAGTTTCTGTGTCTCCAGACAGAAAAATATAATACATTTTAGGCACAAATGGCTCTTTCGATACTAAAGGTTGCAGACCCCTGGTCTAGACCAAGCCGATTAGTTTTCATGATTTTGACTTTAACAAAGTCTCGTTCTCCAGCAGTTTTATTAGGTAGTGGCCAAAATGTGTAGTAGACTAATATAGTAAACTAAGTCAGCTATTAGTTCAGCCTACAGCAGATCATCCCAAAACACAGATATTTTAAATAGTTTTTAACATGAGCATGACCTAGACCAGGGGTTATTATACAATAAATTAATGTATATATCATGTACATCCCCCATAGGAAAGAGGACAGAAGAGTAGGCTAAATCATCCCTATATGTGTAAAGCAATACATATGTTTGATAACCCTTACTGCATTATATTCCATATATTTTTAATTGTGCCAGGGTTTCTGTATTTAATGTTTTCCCTTTAAATACGTAGACATGTCTACCTTACATTGCACAAACGGCTCAAATTGTTCCCTAAGAATTCACCAGAGAGCATAAAATTTGGCATTGTTCTGGGGGTCCTCCCACAATGTTCAAATTAAATATACGTCCATGGCTAGTGCTATGAAACTAGTGAGGTGACAAGACAAACTTAACTCTGGAAGACCCATTTTAGTCCAAAAAACACATTTGTACATTTTTTTTTTATGACTACATTTACATAACCAATAGGTTGTATTGTCTTGCCATTGATAGTACTTTTTTTTAAAGAATAAATTGTAAATGTGTATATTGGAGCGCTAAGTGACGTTGGATATTTATCACCTCGGGTCTTACAACGTTTTAAACAAGAAATTGTAGGCTACAATCCAATGTGACAATAGCTAGTTGACTTAAAGCTATAGTAAGTCAATTCACAATAGGCTACATCTCATTGGTCTGTTGGCTGCCTATTCTTTGTGCTGGATAAAATCTGAAGTCTGTAGCCTATACACAGCCCTGCTTGTAAATAGTAACACTAACAAAGTGGTGCAGATGGCACCACACCACAATATCCTAGCCTTTGCTATTCAGTGTGTGGTGGGCAGAGCTTCTGACGGAAGCAAGAGGTTATTTTCTTTTGAGCTTTCTCTAGAATGATTTAGATACCTTTAATAGGCTGGGTCACCAAAACAATTGGCCTCCTTAATTTCATGAGCAGGAGTAGGAACTGTGTCAAATGCATATTTACTCCCCCCCACAGCCATGGAAAGAACAGAGTTACGCCAATGGAGGTTTGAAATTGTCAACAGTTACATGGTTCATGGAGAGGAAAAACCTATGGCAAAATAGTTATACGAAGTGCTTGGTGGGCAATTTGTTGCTGTGAAAAAAAAGGTCAATTGGAGTGAACGGAGATGACGCAACTCTCTCACTACATGGCTCTGCTCCCCAACAAAGAAAATAGGACAGAAGAGTAAATAATGCTTTTGTGTGTTGAAAATATGAAATAGTCAAATAAATATAAAATAGTCCTACCAGAGAATTGTAATGCAATACATAATGCTTGAAAGCCCTACCTGCATAATATTCCATTTTGAATTGTCCCAGGGTTCCTGTTTTTAATGTTTTCTTATAAATAAAAAGACATTTCCGCCATAAATTGACGCAGAAAAGGCACAAATAGTTTCATAAGAATTCACCAGAATGCTGAAAATGAAGTGTGTGATTATCAAAATCTTCGTGGGGAGCCCCCCCAGACCTCCACTTTAAAGTTGGACCCCCACTCAACACAAAAAGTCGACAAAATAGGCTTGATCGTTTCATTTTATATATATTAAAGAATATTTAATAGGTCATTACTCAGCCCATCCCTCCAAGCACAAATTATAATTTGTGCTGCTACGGTATTATAAACATGTCACATTTAATTAAAGGTGATGACGTCACCAGCCCCTCCCCACTTGACCCCAAATGACTCGACATAGACTTGAGGAAATTAGGTTTACTAGTCTGCTAAATCGGGGGAAAGAAAGTACGATCATCTACTTCAGAAGCGAGGTGCCTGGTCTGGGAGAGAAATACCACCTGTCTGTCTTTAGACTATACGATGCGTGGATAACCGACAAGCCCAGAACAAAAGGCAGCTTCCAGCCAAATCATTGACAACATAAGGCTTCAATGTTGATGTAATGTTCGCCCCCCCCCCCCCACCGTTACCAGGGCCTGCGTGCTCCCGCCTTGGGCTACCAGACGTTCACTTACCCAGCACTCCCTGTCTCACGGGTGTCTCACACTGATTATTTATCGTTTGCACCTGTGGGGTCTGTAAGGGTATATAGGTTGGGGTTTGTCTTTTGTTCTTTGTCCGATATTGTTGGCCTTCTGGCTGCTGTGGCGGTGTGTTGCTTTGTTTCAGTAAATTATTAAACGTGTAGCGAAAGCTCGTTCATGAGTTCCACGTCTTGGCGTCCTCCTTCATCTGTGCCTGCCCTCGCCCCCCCCCGCCACGTCACAGTTGACCACAATCTAGAAGAGACAACAGTTACCGTTACGTGATAAAGTGCTTGATATGCTTCCTGAAATACAGCACAACAGACTGTGACTGTCTTGACTCAAATAATTTTCTTGTAAATAGTCAAACATCTATATATATATATGCTTCGTGTATACGTGTATACGTATATGTTTTTTCCAAACCAAGGTCCCATAACACGAAAATCACATTGGCTCTCTATTGGCTGTTGGCCTGACGACGATAGGGTTGGTGACAATAAACAAACTACAAGAGGAGATGGAACCTTTCATATAGTAGCTGTGACGTCATTAGAAAGCCTCTAATTGTGTCCGCGTGATTGGCTGAAGTTTTGTCTTATCAACCAACACCCATTGCTGTGTTAATAAATCTACACATTCCCGTGGCTGCAGAGTGCCTCCAGCCCAGGAGGGGTGCTACAGACCACAAGGGGTGCACCAGCCTCTGTGTAGTTACACAGAGCGTGCTACAGGGGATGAGGAAGGAGAGGAGTACTAGTTTTTTATTTTTTTCTGGGAAACATTCCATTTTGTTGTTCAATTGAGTTAATTTATTTTATTTTCAGGGGGTGCACCAGCCTCTGTGTAGTGTAGTGGCACAGTGTAAGAGCAAGAGATAGATTTTATATATATATATATAGAGAGAGAGAGAGAGGGAGAGAGAGAGAGAGAGCAATAGGATGAGGTAAAATGAGAGGAAGAGAGAGAACCTTAGGAGTGAAAAAGAGAAAGAGAGCGCATAATAGGAAGAGAAAAAGATCAAATTAGAGTGAGACAGAGAGAGAGAGAGATAGAGGGAGAGATAGAGGGAGAAAAGGAGGGCACATGTGCGTGAGTGTAGCTCAGAGGAGTGTGTCTTGTCTGGAGGGATCTAGGATAAGTCAGTTTGACAGAGGGGAACTGAGCTACTGTTATTCTGGCACTGATGTCAGACCAGCCGTTGGCACCGGTCTAACAGCAGTGGGTCAAACCAACATTATTGATTTTTAGATTTTCTTTGCTATCGACAGACGACGCCTTAAATGAAATCTCAATGTTTGCTTATGCGTGCGCGCGCGCGTGTGTGTGTGTGTGTGTGTGTGTGTGTGTGTGTGGACACTGAAGTCCAGCCATTTTCCATCAGTCATTTGAGTCCATCAGAATACTTGAAGGAGGCACCTCACTATAGTGACCCAGACAAGTGGTCATGCCCAGGAAACAATAATTTAAGGCTACATATGGCCCTCACCTCAAACACGCAAAAATGTGTGGTGACTGCAATTTGAAAATAGTAAAGAAAACGTTGACAGGCCTCCATTATCTTTGTTCACAGGAAGCCTCTCTTATTATTCACACACTATTAAACATTGACATTTCTCGCTGCCGTTAAAAAAAAAAGAAGAAAAATGGCATTTAAACATACGATTCGGAGGCCTTCAGATGCTCGGGGTGCTCTGCATTCTGATGCTAGTAAACATATTTAAGATTGGAACAAACAGAGGTGATGTATGGTTGATAGCAGAACACAATATCTCTCCACAAACAATTGTTATAAAATGTGAGCTGAAGTGTCAACGCGCCACATAATCAGTATTGCTGATTGCCTGCCCTCTATGCGGACATGCTGCGGGGCAGACCAATAACAGCTCCCTGGTTTATTCAGAGACCTCGGCTTTCACAGATAATACTATAAAACATTCATCATCTCTTTCTAATTGCAAACAGATTCCTGGGAGTTACTCCTATAGTGACACCAGGCGAGTGCTGCCTGGCTGACTAATAGACGCATTAACACTGTGGCATTCCCACCAAATGCTGCTCAACCAGACGAAGGGCTTTGCATGTTAGCTCTGTTTAGCTGCAACCATGATGCATGTGATGTGGCTGAAAACTAGTTTTGAGAACTGTAACTGAAAAAGGATTGCTCTGTGTGCAGCACTAATTGCATGTGGAGATAATTTTTCAACTTAATGTGTATAAAGTCTAATCTAACTTAACGTATAACAATAACAGACGTATAACCTAATTTAACGTATAACGTAATAACGTACGTGTAACCTAACTTAACGTATAACTTAATAACGGATGTATAACCTAACTTAACGTATAACGTAATAACGTACGTATAACCTAACTTAACATATAACTTAATAATGGATGTATAACCTAACTTAACGTATAACTTAATAACGTACGTGTAACCTAACTTAACGTATAACTTAATAACGGACTAACTAACTGACTAACAAACTGCTAATGGCTCTAACATAAATTAATTGGTTGTTATTTCATTTTAAATGCTAAAGCTGATATGCTCTAATACTGTGTTAACCTCCATAACTTCCAAGCTTTTTTATCCATACATTGCCCTATTCATCCAATCATCATCCTCCTCCTCTTCCTTTGGCAGTATCAGAGACCGACATCTCTAGAATTTGTTTTTGTAAAGCATTGGAAATATATTTCCAATTAAAGGCAGGGTCAGTCATTCTGGAGAATGGTTGCTAACTTCAAGCTTCACTCAAAACAATATTCCTCCGCTGCGCCTAGCCCCACACATTGAAACGTATTGTGAAGCAAAGCGTAGTACTAAGGCTTTGTTGTTGTGAGCGGTGTTCGCCACTTTGTTTATGTTACTATTTACGGAGTCAGGGCTGCGTAGAAGTATTTATTTTTCAACAATCACAGAGAACAAGAGAACGGTAAGATAGGGAAATGCAAGGAGAAATTTGGTGAATTTCACAAAACGTGTATTAGCTTACAATTAGCTTGCAATAGCTGGCTATACCTTAAATTCAAATATTTGTAGTAAAACTATGTTCTTTCACCAATCTCTTGATAATTTTGGAATGGAATCTGGTCTGTTCTGTGAATTCAGTATACATTGATGTCAGTAAAGAAGCAAATATACTTATTTGTGATATGAAGTCCTTAACAAAGGTAACACTGCTTGTGTTTTCATACCATATCATTCCATTTCATATCGGTTTAAATTAATTAAACCGATAAACTGGATGAGGATTTTTCCTTAAGTAGCTTCCACAAACATTGATGTATAATGTCAGTTTGTTTGTGCATTTTGAAGGCCTCTTCTGCTATTCGGAGCTGAAGATACATAACCTAAAGGCGTACAAATGCTAATGTAAAATTGTCCAACTGAAAGAGTTATTAAAGCTCATCAGTGTGTTTTTCATTAAGATTATTTCACTTTTCCCCCCCATAGCAGTTTGACCTCTTTCAATATGGTGGGCTATAATGACAAGATAATAGCCAGGAGAATATGATTTTAGGACACCAAATGACTTGATAAATAAAATGCTTTATCATTATCAAGGTGTCATAGCTTGCATGATTACCGATCAAGTACCGATCAAAAGCTTCTCCGCACCTATCCCGTTGCATCATGGGTAGGCAGGTCTCATCCCATGGCCTTATTTGAATAGACTCCTAAGTGTGTGCTGAGTGAAAGCCAGCCCGCACAGTTGCGTGTGATATCCATCATTAATAGCGTCTTTCAAGAGCACAACTCTACTCTCCACAGTCATTTCTGCTGAAGTGAGTCCCCCTTTTGTTTTTTTTGTCAGAGCTGCTGTGCTTTTGACAGAGACGCCATATTGGCGCTGTGAACATGGCTCCACCTGTTCGACCAGACCTGACAATGGCAGTCTGCTATTGGCTCCCACACGCCTCCATCATCAGCCTGTGCCGGACGGACGGGTTAGCGCCTCGACGCTGGGAGGTTCTCAGCGTGCAGAGAGCCTCCCAAATGACTCTGTAAACAAGACGAGAGGGCAGCGAGGTAGCATCATTCGCGGGGATAAGTGTCAGGGTGCAGTTATTGCATTATTTACAGCGCCATAAAGAGCCAGGCTATTGATTTGAGAGCAGAAGCGGCTCCACGGTTATTTCTGTCAGCGTCACTCTCATTAAACTGAAATATGGCGCTCGCTGCTCCGCTTCCCTCCTCCCCCCCCGCCCCCCCCCCCCCCCCCCACACTCTCAGTTTATGTCGTCCCCATCACAGCAGGTCCGCCTCAATTAAAATAAAAAATATATATTCGGAGGCACTTGTTGACAGCACATAGATCAGATACATAGGCTTCTATTTTGGGACCCACTGATAAATAAAATAAATAAGAACAACATTTAACTTGTGTTTTTGCTGTGTTCGGGATATTCAGCACTATTGTGATGAGAAATGATAATCATCAGATGTTCATGTTGCAGGCATACTGTGATTTTGTTGGATTTAATTAATACCACAAATGTGTAAACGACGTCTGCCCCCCAAAATACTATACCAAACTCTCTAATATTTACACCTGAGCAGCTATAGGAATACATGTATATGCTAATTCAAAATAGATTATATATAATATATTTACTTAATTGTTTCATTTTGAGATACATTTATGTGAGCAAATGAGCTCACATAATGCAATATGAGAAAATGTTGCGAACTGACTGACTGATGGCCAACCTAGTTAAGATTCATGTGCTACATTCTAGACATTAGGTGGTGGTAATGCACAATGCGGCCAGTAGGTGGCGGTAATGCACCTCGTGCAGCATCCCCCACAGGAAGAAAGGCCTCTGGTGCTGGCTCATGCCCATGGCCGGCTGAACTACTGTAGGCTTGCCTAGTTTATACTTGTTTTCAAGTAGCTCAATAATGTCTAGAACCCGTGAACCTCTGACCTCAGTATGTTTCATTTCCGCGCTGAGACAGCGATGATGATGATGAGGATGGTCAAGATGAAGGCTCCACACATCAGCAGATAGCACTTCCTCTTCCTCAACTGCCTCTGCAGAGTGGGGACACAAGGCAACAAATCAGACTTTGTATTTATTCTTCACCCTTTTTAAGTTTATTCAAAATGTTTGTTGTATATTTATGTAGTAGAAATTACAATGCACTAGACCATATTGCATATTGTATGACTGTATGTCTCTTTGAGTCTTGATCGACCAATACCATTTGTCATTTCCATTAGTCTGTCTAATCTCATGTATGCTAAATGTATCTACATAATGTCCTAGTTCAATAATGTAAATCGTTTTTTATTCCTCATTATTCAACATTATTCATTTATTTGAATTCGGACTTCAAGTCCAACATAAAATGGCTGTTGACGCTGTTTTCACTCCATGTCAATGACTTGCCAAGCATGAAAGAAAAAGCATAAAATAATTAAAAAATTAAAAACGTATCTACAATGGCAAGTACATATGAAAGAAAACAGAATGTGGGATGAGGGGTGGGGTTAGGTGGTGATGGCTGTGGAGTGTTAGCGGGTATTTATTTTCTTGCTTCTTTCTTGTCTCCTCGGGCGACGTCGATGTGTCGGAGCACAGAAACTATGTCGCACCGAGACGCGCTTTCTTTTCCTTTTTGCGCGGGCCGTTCTCTCTGCTACAAAGGCAGCGGGAGCCGCGGCGCTCGAGCCGGCTGCGGCGAGCGTCTTAAATCCTGACATGCTTCAAAGAGCGGAGAGAGCAATTCATCTTCTTATCTGAGACTCAAAACAGGCTTTCTATGTGGAAGGAGAGAGAGAGAGAGAGAGAGAGAGGGGGGGGGGGGGGGGTTGGGGGGTGAGAAAAAAAATGCTGTCGAGTAATTTTCCGTTTAAGCGTTCCACTCCACAACAATTTGCATAAGCAGCCCTGCGACTGTGATAAGAAGATTGGTAATTTTCAAAGGCTCTGTGGGGATTGAGAATTAAAAGCCTTCCTCCACTATCTCCCCTATTGCAGCTGGCCACCACAGATTCGTGCTTCCCTCTGCTTTTTACTCCCAAAACTTTCTCCCCTTTCCTCACTCTCAGTCTGACAGAGCAGAGCGTCTCCCTCTTCCTGTACACCCCCCCTCTCTCTCTCTCTCTCTGTCTCTCTCTCTCGCACATTATTTCTCTCTCTCCCCTGCTCTCATTTCATCTTATCCCAGCGGTGGCGTTATTTGGGGAAGACGGGTATAAATAAGGCAGATGGGGAACAAAAACAAGCTTAATGTGACAAAGGGAAGTGTAGCCGTATTTTCAAACTGAAAATGTTCGCCGTATACGGCCGGGGGGGTGAGGGAAGGGTGTTGGAGGGAGGGGGTGCTCTGAGGTGAGACAGGCACTTCAGCTAGAGACAGGATTCTCTTATCAGCCCCGACTTGAGCTAACGGAGAATGTGTCTGTTTAGTTGTGCAGGTGGGGCGCAGGCCAAGGAGGAAGAGGAGGATAGCATCTTCCTCACTTCATTTCACTCCCTCTACAAACGGGGAGATGTTTGGATGTCAGCGTTTTGACTCAGTCGACCTACGACAGTCTTGTTCAGTTCCAGCTGATCGGGCTTTCCTTACAGCCTACTGGGCCAAGTCAGCTAGCGGCGACAGTAGCCTGCACAGCCACTTTACGTACTGTACAATATGAAGTGGCTTTTTTTGTGTTGCTTTGTCTTGTATCAGTCCGTGTTTCTGTGTGTGTGTTTCTGTCTGGCCACGTCCCAAACCAGACATGCTGTCACGGTCGTCAAACGTGGACGGAAAGCCAAAATCTCGCCACAAAGTGCCACAGAGATCACTGATTCTCGGGTTGCTATAGCAACCTGAGATGGTCCTCGTGACATCCCTAAGAGAAGTGCAAAGGGATGTGTCAATCAAACAGGATGTGGCCGAGGGGGGCGTTCTGTGTGTGCATATGTATTTGTATATGTATATATATGTTTTTACTATTGCTATTTTTGTTGTTTTGGTTTAATATGGATAATGACTAATGATTTCAGAATAAAACAGCAGTAAATGTTAACGAGAGTATTTGATGAATGCAAATATACTGTTTCTGACATCTGACATCATCAACGTATTGCTCTTCAGACAGCATGCCTCGGAGTGATTGTAAATTAAGTGTCTAATTCGGCTACACGCTAACCATAGGGTGACCACATTTTGAGACCCCCAAACCAGAACCCAGGCAGGATTATATATTCTCCAGAATGGTTGCTAACTTCAAACTCAAATCAAAACAGTATCCCTCTGCAGTGCCGCCCTGAACATTGAAACGCATTGTGAAGCAAAGCGTTGTGCGGCTTTGTTGCTGTGAGCGGTGTTCGCCACTTCATGTTCATGTTCCATGTTCAAGTACCAGATTATTTTTTCAACATACACAGAGAACGGTAAAATAGCAAAATGTGAGAAGATATTTGGTGACAAAAAAGTGTATTAGCTAACAATTAGCTTGCAATAGCTGACTTTAATGTTCCACACATTACTGAACGTGCACATTTATGAACGTATTCACGCACCATAGGCGATTTCACAAAAATATGACACAATTATTTAGTTTAATTAACAATAAGCAGGATATTGGGTTGATGTGATTTGTCAATGGTTTTGTGGGGCTACAATGTAGCACCAGCCTAGACAATAACAGACAAATCAGTGTTGAATTCAGGCCTCATTTTATACTTCATTAATTGTGTTCCTTAAGCTTTGATGAGAATTATTGCTTTGCTTCTATGCAGTTGTTTGGTTCCAGTGTCATGTCATGTTTGGTTATTCATGACATATTGTACATATATTTATTGTGGTGAAAACTGGGACAATTTGGTAGTGAATGTTGAAAACCGGGACATTTTAGTGTTTTACAGACCCAGGACACCCATCTTGATATTGGGACAATCCCGGGCAAAGAAAGACATCTGGTCACACTACCCTAACCTGACACGCCACATGGACTGTTAGGGCTGGTACATAGTCTACGCAAGCTACGCGGATGCTATACAAGGAGGGTTTGATGCATACTTTCGTAGCAAAATGTGTAGTCCTCATTATTGTAATGCAACGCAAGCGCGTCTGCCGTTTCATCTTAAATGAAAAACTTTTCATCTGAAATGAAACACCAACTGACACTATGTGATGAAAATATGCGCGTAGCACTTACGTTTTCGGTAGGCTATGAACCAGGCCTTAGACACAAATCCATCTGGGGATCCGTCCATTGACACTGATCTGTGAACTGTGAACTTTCAAAAAATACTTGCAGTTGATTGGATGAACCAGCTTTCTCTGTCATCACACCTAAACTACACCCGTAGCTATCAGTACAACGCTGCTTGGTAAAGTTCAGCTGGTACTCGGACTCTAATTGAAAGGATTCCCACGGCAAAGTCAAACTGAAGCTCGCAAGATCAAGATGGTCTCCAAGGCTAAGTACACCCCTGTTTAAGGAGTAAACAGTACTCAGTTTAAAAATATTATAGCTGTTGGTCCCAGGCCTTCTGGCAAAAGCTCATTGTTTAAACAATTGTAGTTTTGAAAAATATTTAGACAGACACCACTCTGACTCCACATCTTACTGGAGAGTGACATCGGCGATGTTTACATTATTGTTGACATCAATATTTTATGCTTTTCCTGGCTGAGGCAGAGAACAAAATGGTTTGGGCCTCTAAGCCAACATATCCAGAAGCGTTCTGTTGATACAGTAACTACATAAAAGGTGTCGCTGCTGCTTCGCTCTACAGTCAAATGTTGCCGTAAGTGGCTTTAATAACCAATTAGAAATAAAACGTTTTTCTACATGGCTGGTACTACAACATCCGTCACATCTTTGCCCATGGTCCACGAATGCTTTCGGGTGGGAAGACCTTGCATGACATGAAGAATGTCTTCATAACACCATCATAATGCAATGCAATGATTATGGACATTATTCTCCCATTATCACATCTGTTGGGGAAGGAAATTGGAAGTCCGTAAAATAAATAATGTTTTCAGTTGCCTGACTGCCTCGCTTGTAATCGGCTTATATGCAATTTACATAACATTCAGAGTCCAACGCAGTGAGGCTGATTATTTTCCAGCAGCCAATGGGAAAGAGACTTCGAGTCCAATCCCAGGAAACCTGCGACAACTTTGTTATTCCTGCTGCGAAAGAAGGCAGGGCGACCTTAGCGACAATACCCTCGGGTGCATTGCGACAACGCCGTGGAAGTTAAACGCTCCTGACAACAGTCACGACATGCTATTACCATGGCGACTGAACTTGACAAGAGCCTCCATGTGTCATTAACTAGAGACGTGGGACCAATGGAAGTTAAGAACAAGGGGAACGTGGGCTTGGACAGTCTAACCCGCGAATTCTACAAAGAATTAAATTGCTCTCTCTTTAAACCTTGTAATAGGCAGACCAGAGCTTCTTTGGAAGTCAATTAGAGTGTCTCACATTGGCTCTCTGATCTCGCTCTCTCTTAGGGGAGAGGTACATTAAACAAATGTACATTTCCAGAGTGAAACTATTTCTCTTTGGCAGGTGGCTGTGTGGGCATGGCGATGAAATACAGTTTATATAGTCGTTGACCCACGTGCATGCATTGCATCCACTGCATAATGCGTATTGTAGTTTATATAATAGTCATTATATTACTGTACTGTATGTCACAGCTGCAGGTCAAGCAGTAAAATAAATGCCTTCCATTCTCCCCCACGACTTTTTCCCACATCGCGCTTTGAAGGTTTCTCACATAGACAACCATTATGATTCCTGTGGTAAATGCTTTTGAAAGAGAGGGAGAGAGAGAGGGAGAGGGAAAGAGAGAGAGAGAGAGAGGGGGGGGAGAGAGA
>JAODUH010000008.1:1214889-1222389 GCA_027564835.1 Typhlichthys subterraneus | reverse complement strand
TCTTCAATTTAGATATCGTTATGCTATATGTATTTTCAGAGTTTCAAAAGCAACGTTTTATTAACACTGTGCGTCTTCTCATCCACAGGTTAATATGGTTATCGGGATTCTGGTTTTTAACAAACTGGTGTCCAAAGATGGAATCACTGACATGAAACTGAAGGAGAGGGCGGGGTATGGCTCGTAGCACACATCCATCATATCGAAAGACCTATAACCAGCCTGGGAGCTCACGATAGGGGGCGGGACTAGAGTGATGATTGGCTATATTTTGGAAGGGAATAAAAAACATTATTACCAAAGGAATAAGAGTTGATAAACCATAGGTAATAAAACAAAACAAAAAATAAACACAATAAAACATGGCTGTGGCCATGAGGGAGAGATGTGACGTAACACATTGAGACGATAAGCGAAATATGGGATGAAAATCAATGTTTACATCAAATGATGTCATGGCAGCAGCAGAGCATTGTCACGCCCCTCTCTGGATAGAGATGAGGCATGAAAATGCAGAACACTGTCTGGTTATCGGTCCTGCTCACAATCGACAATGAGAAAATACTCATTTCAATGCTTCCTTTAGTTTCATGTTGGTTTGACACATTCCAGCGGCTCGTCATTGGCAGGTGGTTCGCTATCGATGTAAAACATTTGTGACATTTGTCCTCCATTGTCTATAGTCTCCAGTTTGTTTCTGTAAAGGGAAGCAGGGCTCCTACCAGCTGACAGAACAGAAGGCTGCATGGTGCTTTCACACAGGCATGCAGTGAATGGAGACAGAAAAGCCAGACAACAGTATACATACAGTAAATGAGACATATTCCTTCTGCTGCCAGATGCATATCATAGTCAGTTGTCAATTGACAGCACGGCCCCACACACACACACACACACAGGCGCGCACACGCACACTCCTTGCTTCCCTTTGCCTGCGGCTGTTCTGTGTCCATGCCATCGTCGGCGCATCCTAGTGTTTTTATTTCTTATTATTTTAATTCTCTTTCTGAACAATATGTTTGCCTTCATGAACGATGTTCTGTTTGAGTTCTGCACAGCCTCTCTCTCTCTCTCAGGGCTATCCAATCAGGGACACCTCACTGTCTGAGCCCGCCCCCTAGGTCATCAGTGATTGGGTAACAATATCTGCCCATCCCTGACCCCAACCCCGCTCCACCCACCACCCACCCACCTCCCACAGCCTCTTTTAGTGTACGGCTAGCAGCTCCGCCCATCTCCAAAACCACTGACTGATTGTCTCCTCGTGATCACCCCGCTGTCTGCTAATGTTAAGCGATGCTTTCCGCGTAGAGCAGCCTCACTCTAAACACACTGCATTAATTCTCTTTTTATTTGTTTGTGAATGTGTGTGAGCCTGTTATTGTGTGCGTGTGGGTTTATGAGTGCGTTTATGCAATGGCTGGTGTTTACGTCGTGACCTGTGTGTCTGTAGCCTACATGGAAACACTAAATATGTTGGTCTCAGAGCTGCGGGCTCCTCCAGCGGCTCCAGGTTCAAACGCATAACTCGTCTAATGAAGATAGATGTGATAATTAATGTGTGCAGCGTTTAATTAAGCACACCGGCATCTGTAGACGTGAGATTGCTCACAACCTCGGGGGCTTTATCCAAAATGTTCACCCAGAATTAGGTCGTAATTGGCTGGGAAAATGAAAACGGCCAAAAAGTCGTCAGACTGTGTGCTTTTGCAGTGCGTGCTACCATGTACTGTAATTGCAAGCTTCACCTACACAATTGCCTTTCTTGTTTACGTATCAGTAACTCTTGTGTATCCACACAACAGTAGCAGGTCAGTCACAGTTCTGCCTGGAACCAACTGTTAATTCCTTCAGAAAAACTAGCAGGTCAGATTGATAACCAGAAACCAGAGTCCAGAGCGTTTTAAGCAGGCCAAACGTCAGCGTATGGATAATGGATAAATGTGGATTGTCCCTCCTCCCACATGATGTTGGTTTGTCTCCGTAAGACACATCTCTAGCTCATCGCAACCCCCCCCTTCCCCAACGCCTCAAGATCAAAGATACAAGGAAAATGGTGTTGTAATTCAAAAACTCCTGATTGCTTTTTAATATCCTTGCCCGTGGCAAACCTTTTAGTGGTCGTATTGCCCTTTTGCCTGAAATTGAATTTCTTGATCATGTGATTTTCTTTTCTTTTCTTCTATTTCTTTTTTATTTATCCTGGCATCCCATCCAGGGGCCACACAATCGATTCCTTTGGCTTTAGTGCTCTAATTGTTGTTTATCAGGAGGCCATTTTGTAACAGATTGGCCAGTTATTACATGCCCTGCTCTCTAATATCTCCCTGCTGTCAACTGTAGTGACAGAAGAGGAACAAAAAAATAGACGAAAGTATTATTTTATAGAACAAAAGGCTACATTTGTTCCCCTGAGTGCTGTGACCTGAGAAACAACCCTAGTTCTACTTATGACCGCATCTGTAATGCACAGACGATTCATTTGCTTCTTCTTTATGAAGTCACGTTTCGAGTGAAGACAGTTGCCGTCAGGCTACATGAGTGTGTGCGTGTGTGTGTGTGTGTGTGTGGCTGGCTTAAAAAGTACAGTACTGTATCTACAGTATGTTTGTGGCGCTACAGCCAAACCAGTCAACCACACCGGAAACGTAATGATTTCCACTGGAATCCAACAAGCAGAGCTCCAAATAGAAACAAAATATGAAACGCCTTAAAATGAGATATTTAGATGAAGTGTTTATTGCGGTGAATAGGCAGCGGCACGACAATCCATGGAACCAATTTGCCCCCGCTTCGCACGCCTGTGCCCACAAAAGGAAACCACTCATTTGTGAAGATAATTGTGCATACAATGAAATATCCACTAATGTGCTCGGGGTCCCCCAAGACAGAAGCAACACACACACAATAATGCTGCCCCCGGCCCTGAGAGAGAGATAGGGACACGCACCGTGGCTCATTGTGTGTGTGTGTGTGTGTGTGTTGTGTGTGCGCGGCGTAGCTGCATATGTACTTGTTTGTGTGTGTGCCTGCCTGCGTGCGTGCGCGTGTGTGTGTGTGTGTGCGCGTGCGCGGCGTAGCTGCATATGTACATCTTTGTGCGTGTGCCTGCCTGCGTGTGTGTGTGTGTGTGCGCGCGCGTGTGTTACAGCGTGTTAATTTGACTTTGCAGTCAGATGACAGTTCCTCTGTACAATATGACGCTCAAATGTGCCAAGTGTGGAATTCTCTCGTCGGCTGATGTTTCCACCACAGCTACCAGTAACGCCATGTTAGTCCTGCTAATTATCTTAACCTCTACTCCTCCTGCCTCACTTGGTTTGTTTCCTCCCCTTACCTCCTCCCCTCATCACTGTCTCTACCTCTAGGCAGCCTCCGTACACGGGTGATGAAGGATGTGTGTGTGTCGGTGGTCAGCCAGCGCCTGTTTTTAGTTTCCTCAGGTCATGAGGACACGTTGTACAAGGGCTTAATGGACCATTGACTTGTACCACATCAATTAGTGTATGTGTGTGTGGTAAATTGGTAGATCACCGGGGCTATTGAAGTGCACAGACGGCAGACTGGAGAGGTGTTTAAAGTGTTCCATGTATTCGTAGATGCGATCACTTGAGTTGACAGCACTGTTGGTCTGGTTATTTCATCAGGTATAGACTCACTTTCTACTTTGAGGCAGAATAGTGTAACGGCAGCCCTAATTTGATTAGCATAATCATTTTGTCTATGTGTTAGCTTGCTAACAAATCTAGCTTTTTGCACTTTGAATATGAGAGTGCGTGTGTTCTCAGATTATTTGGTCATGATCACATGCACACGCGTGTCTTATGATGTAATTACAGTTATACCACGTTGTTTATGATGTAATTACAGTTTTACCAAGTGGTCTTATGATGTAATTACAGTTATACCAAGTTGTTTATGATGTAATTACAGTTATACCAAGTTGTCTCATGATGTAATTACAGTTTTACCAAGTTGTCTTATAATGTAATTACAGTTATACCAAGTAAAGAGAAGATTCTCTGAAACATTGGCAGTGTTTTTTTTTTCCAAACTGACGTTTTTCCTCCATCAAGTTCCTGTGTTACCAAGAAATCGTGTTCCATTCTGAACGTCAATTAACAAATTACATTTGGCCAGCGTGTCCAGCTATTTATAGATATTTTCTTTCCAAGTTCCACTAAAATAGAACATTTTCTGAAGATAACGTTAGTTGGCAGCATTACAACAAACCTATTCAGATAATCAACTGTAACAACACAGGCCAAAACACATTTCGTCCAATCAGATCACATGGTCGGACCCAACTGTCCCAACCGAGAGCAGAGCAAACGCAAACAATAAGGATGAACACTCGACACTAATTTCAGGCTAATGGGGGAATTCAACACACCTAATTAATACCTAATCCTAATGCATCCTAGCCATTCACTTCTCCATATGTATAATATGCAGTATAATGGGAAAGAAAAAAAATATATGACAGTGCAGCTTTAAGCAAATGTCCATCTATAAAATACATCATTAAGGAAAAGATGGATGGAAGGATTCTGGAGGGATATAAAAAGAAATGTGAGATTAGTGACCACTCCCCCCATTATTCCCTGTTCCTACTTTTCTCTGCCTTCTGTTTGCATTTTGTTTTCGCAGCATTTAATTTCCTTTCTCTCTCTCTCTCTCTTTTTCCTCCCTCCCTCCCTCCCTCCCTCCACATCACACACCACATATCTCTCCCCTTTCTGTTTGCACTCCACCCTGTTTGTTTGATGGATATGTCCTAAACATACATGCATGTCATATATGTGAATTATTGACATGTATATCTAGAGATTATGGATGTATGTTTACATTTGTGATAGCAGCATAATTATTTGTTGTAATGTATGCGTGGTTAGAGCTATTAGTCTGCTACCAATTTAATATCAACAAGAACCTTTTATTACTAACAGATGTTAGACTATTCAGACGTCATTTTGTAGCACTGTTATTTTGTACCATTCATGTAATAGGCACATAATACTGTATACATGATGCAGGAAATATACATATAACACGGATAGAACCATTATGTATCTCCTTGGTGTTTCTAGGTCATGCAATTCAGCAATAAATAAATAATGTACCTGATTTGTGTCTTGACTGCTGTTCCCCTCCTGGCCAACAGGGCGTCACTGTGGAGCTCGTGTGTGGTTCTGCCGCTGCTGGCCCTGACGTGGATGTCGGCGGTGTTGGCCATCACCGACCGACGCTCCGCCCTCTTCCAGATCCTCTTCGCCGTCTTTGATTCGCTGGAGGGTTTTGTCATCGTCATGGTGCACTGTATCCTACGCAGAGAGGTAGCATGGGCGCGCCCACACACACACACATACACACGTTACTCGTGTATACAGAACGTGCATGGATGGCATCTCCCTAACACGACCCATGTCTGCTATGTTTCCGGGACAACTGATGCATTCTTTGTGATTGGCTTTTTAACGTAGGGCGGATTTAACATCCCAGACGTACACCAGGCCAATCCATTGGCTAGAGCTAGGCGATATACCGGTATATACCGGTATATCGGAATTTTCTCAAAAGAGATATAAGATTGGACAAAATCGTTTATATCGATATAGTTATATGATGCGTTTATTCATTACTTTTTTGATTTGTTCGACTCGCCCTCCATGCCTGCACTTGGCCTGAGGAGTGGCGTCAGGAGCGAGTGACCACCACAGAAAGCTCACATGTCAATTAATGTCGCTAAAAATAAAAGATGTCACATTTCTGTCGGGTTTCCTGTTTTTTCTCTAAGCCTGAAGGATTTAGCCCACTTTATAGAAAATACCGATATATATATCGTGTATCGGTATTCAACCTAAATATATCGGGATATTACTTTTGGTCCATATCTCCCAGAATACAACACAAATGCATTTAATCTGTATGGCGTTAAACGTAGGAACAGTTCCCCTCTCATGAGCCTCGCCTTAAGTCACCAACAACATTTTGCTGAGGAGATACGTACGTCCAGTAGCACTCAGACAGCTAAATCTAGCGGTGCACGGCCTGAAACAAAGTCATCGTAGCTACAAAGATCGTAGCTACTTGGGAATGAATGTAGTAACCTTCAGATATGGGGATTAGCCTCCCATCTCCTCCTCCCAGAAGTCAGGTGCTCATTGCAGCTCCCTACGCTCACCTGTGGACGGCGTGTTCGCTGTGGTCCGTTTCCAGGTGCAGGAAGCTGTAAAGTGCCGTGTGGTGGACAGGCATGAAGACGCTAATGGAGATTCTGGCGGATCCTTCCAGAACGGCCACGCTCAGCTGGTGGTGAGAATGAGATTATATATCACTGAATGATGGACTATTACCGGTGGATGTTATTGAATATAAAATATATATTTATATATATTTTTTGCCATCCTCAGACTGACTTTGAGAAAGACGTTGACATGGCCTGTAGGTCAGGTGAGCATATTTTATGTTGCATAGATATTTAGTACAAAGCGTCTAAATACAGTATATATACTGTATGTAAAGTATGTATATATGTAATATGTGTATGTATGTTTGTCTGTACGTATACAGTACATTATTGGTGATAATGGTTAATTATTATTATTATTATTATATTTGAGAGGATTTAATATCGAGTATTTTACTGTAGTAAAGTTATTGTTTGCGTAATACACACAATAGGTCATAACAGGTAACAACTACCTCTGCTTGTTTGCAAATAAAGGGTGTTTGAGAAATGTTCCCGCCAAAAGCATCCCGAATGTCACCGGCACTCCCAGCAGCCACTGCTTCACTCCACTGCGGCACAGCTATGTGGCCTGGTTATAGCCAGGCCCACGATGCACTTTAATAGGGTGAATAGGGTCTGGACACGGCCCATTGGTGATTGTTTGCATGCTAGTGGCATCGCTTCATCTACAGTAGCTACATACCACAGCCCTCTACCAAGGGCTGTGGTATTAATCACATTTTATTTGAGATTCCAATTCTGGCAATTTTAAAAACAATATAATGGAGGAAAAACGATTATTTTGCACATTGCGTTTAGTAAGTAAACTCTTATACATGTATTTTGTCTTGGCAGTCACACGCTCACTTTTGCCCATTAAAGTGAAATATCAACATGAAAATTATTAAGAGACATTCCACAGTTTTCACTGTTAATTTGTTTCACTGTTTAGGTGCAGTAAATGCAACATCTTTCCAAAGTCTATGAGTAATCATATAAAATAATCGTGATTTCAATATTGACCAAAACAATCCTGATTATTACTTTTTCCATAATCGAGCAGCCCTAGCTCTCCCATCCCCGCCACAGAATGAGTCGCTTGACTTCAACGTTGTGGCAGCCCAATGGTCGCTGATTTGTCCACCGTCTAGTGCAGGGCTATTCAATTCCAGTCCTGGAGGGCCGCTGTGATGCATGTTTTAGATGTCTCCCTGCTCCAACACACCTGATTCTAATGACTGGGTTGTTATCAGGCTTCAAAATACCAA
>JAODUH010000008.1:1185698-1204244 GCA_027564835.1 Typhlichthys subterraneus | reverse complement strand
AACCGCTGGCAACAAAAGTGAGTACACCCCTAAGTGAAAATGTCCAAACTGGGCCCAATTAGCCATTTTCCCTCCCTTGTGCCATGTGACTCGTAAGTGTTACAAGGTTTCAGGTGTGTTAAATACACACACAAAGATTTTGTGCTCCATTTTAAAATGTTTTTGCATGTTAGTTAAAAACTTAATGTGGCCTTTGAAGTTCTGACATTTTCAATGTGGACCCCCCCCCCCCGAAGTGAAAATAATTGCCCACCCCTGAATAAAATGAATAAGCTCTCTCGTACACACACCTTGTTGAAACTCCAGCTCCAGGTTGTTTGGGCAGTTGCTCCATGCATCATCCGAGTCTTCCTGTTCCGGCAGGGAGCCCTGGGAGAAATACTTGGGCTCCAGGGAGGTAGACATGAGGTTGTAGTCATCCTCGCTGGTGCCGTCGGTGCTGCCAGTACCACCAGTTTTAGCTGTAGCGTTACCACAGGGCCCTCCCCTTAAACCCAGAGAAAACCTAGCGCCGTCTGCCTCGTCTACACCACCATCATCATGGGGCACCATCTAATAAGGGTCAAAGGTCAACACATTTAAATAATGTCCAGGGATCAGCCACTGAATTTTAAAAAGGAGCAAGAGAAAAACAAAGGGTCATTTATATTAGCCGCTATAGCATACCTGGGAGAGGTGGAAGCTGCTCTGGGTGCCCTGGAGGTGGCTGACGTTGTCCTGAGGTCTCCAGCTGCCAGCACCTTTCCTCAGGTAGACAGAATCCAGGCCTGTCTCAACAACAGGCCCCAACTGAGTGCTGTCCATGGCATCCTGACCAAGACAGAATAGACAGAATAGTGACCCCTCAGTCGTTTTACCCAATAAGATGTACAACGCCACTCAGGGTTTACACGTCATTAAAAATACATTTAATAATAATAATAATCTTGATACACTGCATCTTCACAAAACACCATTCGCCTATAATACGCAGTGACTGCTTTCTTCCAAACACAGAATACTCATGCTAGCGAGGAGAGATTTATATTTCAAACTAGTGAGGAAGGATTCATATTTCAGGCATGCTTCTGAACCCACCAGTGCCTCCTGTCGGTCCAGAGTCATGCTCCAGTTGACTGGGGACAGCCTCTGAGGGCCACCTGTGGCTTCTCCTGTTCCCACAGGACCCACACGATCACCCATCTGTGGCACACACACACACACACCGTCTTAACATACACGAGGAAGAAATTTTAAAAAATGAAAACCGAAAGCAGCTTAAGATGAGAAAAACATTTATAGGCCTAAACATTTGCAAATGGATGCCAATTGTTCACAAAATGCATCATTAGCACAATTAAAAAGGGAGGGTTAGTAATTCTCGAGAACTCTTGCCAACGTCAAACTCAAATATCCCTCCGCAGGGCGACCTCACATTGTGAAGCAAAGCGTAGTACTCTGGTAGTACTAAGGCTTTGTTGTGAGTGGTGTTCGCCACTTTGTTTGCATTTCCATTTAAGGTCAGGGCTGCGTAGACTTAGATATTTTTTTTTCAATGCGAGGAGATAGTGAATTTGACACAAAGCATATAGCACACCAATAGCTTGCAATAGCCGACTATGATTGTAATAAAACATACCTAAAATGTATCCACTAATTACATTAAACAGTACATGTTCGCTGGTACTCCACATGAAAGTAGCTAGTCTTCCCCTTCTTACCCACATTTCCCTTGATTCTGTCAACACACACACACACACACACACACACACACACACACACACACACACACACACACAGTGTGGTTTCTTACCTCCGTGCGTCTGGGGAGGCCATTCCTTCCTAGCGCTAGGAGCCCATTCGCACCGTCGTCCCCGTCTTGTCCGACGCCACTGCTCCCCACGATGCCGAGCCCCCGCAGCAAGTCGTATGTGGTTTGGCTGTAGCTCTGGGCCGGCACGGTCGACGCTCCGCCATCGCTCAAGCTCTCCTCGCTCCCACTGCTCCCGTCACCTCCGTCGCCTAGTGGGAAGAAAACCACATGCAGGTGGAAACACGGTGAACAACTTGTAGAGGATGCACCATTCATAAACATAAAAGCATACATTATATTTATGGTACTCCAAGGGTTTATTTATACCCTTCACCTAAAGCATATGAAGGAGAGAAACCCAGGGAGCAAAGCCATGGGTGGGAAACAGAACTAGAACAGAGGGGAAAGCCGTCTATTGACCTGTGACAGGGGGGTTGATGACTTGTCCCTCAGCAGAGCGTCTGTGTTCGATCCCAGACTGAGAGGGACCACTGCGGCCACTAGAGTGCTCGTCGTCAGAACTGCCTCCCTCCAGTCCTGGTCTGAAGCTGGGCCGATGACTCTCTCCAACCTGCCCACACACACAGTCATCTACTCTCAGATATTTGTGATGTGATAGCCTTCTTTACAGATTAATTTTATTTCCCTTTAGCTGAAACAAAAACCACTCCAAACCAGCAGTCTAAAAATTCTTACTAGCACTCTTCGCTGTCTGCAAATGTAGATGTAGACAATTGCCGTATCATTCTTGAATGATACTTGAAAGACAAATAAATACATTGCCATGTTTGCTGGCAACAACCAAATAAGACACTTCACATCCAAGACGATATGCCTATATATGCAATAGAGACTAGATCTCGTAGCCAATCTGTGTTGATCACAGACTGGGTCCAAATAAGGCCCAGGTCTCACCAGCTGTCTGGAGGTGCTGTGCAGCAGCAGCCTGGTCCTGGCAGTGCTGCTGCTCCTCCTGGCGGCCTCCAGCTCGTCCTCAGTGTCCTCGTCGCTGGCAGGACACGAGTCCATGCCTGTGGCTGCTAATCGCACATCCGGCATCTGGAAGTCACCCTGGAGGGAGACGGCAGTGGGACGCACGTTACAGAACTTAGTTGTAAGGCAGCGTGCGCACGGGAGGGGGTAAGGAATGAAGCACACGCAGACATAACAAGTGCCGTCACCTCATCATAGTCGTCCAGGGATCGTCTGCGTTTCTCTGGCTCTGTAGAGCTTGGGTTTGACATGCTGTCAGAGGCTCCTGGAAGTCCCTATAAAAAATTTTTTTAAAAATTTAAAAAAATGAAACAATGCAATTATGAAGGCGCCATTTAGGTTAACGACACACATTACGGGTGACTTGCAGATGACAGGTCCACTCAGAGGATGCATCTCAGAGCAGAAAGCGCAGGCTTACCGCTGCAGGAAGCTCCTGGCCCTCCACTCGACCCCTCTGCAATGCGGGTGGAATAAGCTTATTGAAGTAAAGCTCCAACTCATCATCGGGCATGTTGTTCATGTCAATGTCATCATCTAGGGGCACAGAAACATGAAGAGCGTTCAACGTGAGGGCTTTAACGTCCAAAAAGTGCCTTTTCGCCTAATGAAAAGCAGTGGATGTGACAAGGAAACTATTAGGAAACGAGGTGAAGGAGAGAAACCCTGTGGGTCTACCGGTCAGACTGGATCAAAGCCCTGTAACTTTAAGGCAACTGGGTGGGGAATAACCGGACCTGTGAGGTCACTGTTCATGCTGTCCACAGACATGAGCTTTTCATTAGCCAGAAAGCTTGACACACTGCCGCTGAAACGGTCGTTGTCTGCTCCCTCGCTGTCTGGACTGTCCTCATTATCTGGAGTAGAGAGACAAAGGGCCTGCAGGGAGGGTCCACAGGAGAGGAGAGAGTCAGTGAACTGACAGAAAGATGGCCAGCCAGATGTTAGTTTCATCCCAGATATAAAATGTTAAAGTCTCTGTGGCATATTTAATGGATATTGTTTGACGGTACTGCCAGAAAATGCATCTTCCCCCTCATAGAAATGAAAAATGCATTTATAAAAAGAATGAAATACCTTGGCATTTGTAAAATCTCTATGTCCAAATTGGGAGAATGACAACAGTCCAGTAGAGAGATCTGTCAGGAGAAAGATGTTTTGTGCATAACCATATCAGGTTGAACCAAATACTCTTACTGTATAATTGAGTTAAATTAGCACTCCATCTACAGCATCTTCACAGGACCATTCCTTACCAGTTCCTTGTTCTGTTGGTCGCCCGTGGACCAAATCTGACTTTGTTGGAGGAAGCACAGTGGCACCTTGGGTTTTTGATCCAGTCTCATCTAGATGAACCGTTAGCATGTCTGGGAAACGATGGGCAGCAATGAAATCATCCATGTTGTCCCTGTGGTGTAACACAATATTGTTAAAGCTACATACAAAACAGAAACTAATGCAGAAATTACTACAACTACAGTAAATAGAATAATTTAACAGCAAATGTGTCAAAAAACTAAATTTTTTTTTTTAAAGATTTTTTCCAGACTATTCTAGCATCATAAATAATTGTATCCATGTCCACATTATTACTGAATTAGTACTTGTAATGTTATAGTCAATATGACATAGTATTTTTAGAATGTAAGCTTGTAAAACAGAAAACATATAAAAGAGGTTGGGTGAAATACCCATAGGGATAAGGCCCTTAAAAGAGGTTGGGTGAAACACCCAGGGGGTCAAGGCCCTCTAAAGAAATTAGGTGGAAGCCCAGATGCCACTAATGCATCCACTAATGTTTTTAATTAATTCTATGGTTTTTACCTAGTTTTCCATTGTTTTTATTTCTACTTGTTTAATTTAATTTGTTCCCGTCATCCTTTGTTCAGATGTTTTTAACTGTAAAGCACGTTGAGTTGCACATCGTGTATGAAAGGTGCTATACAAATAAAGTTTAATATTTATTATTATTATTATTATTGCAAAATAAATAATGACAAGACTTCCATCATTTCTAATTTCATAATTCCTTATGTATAACCTACACACATCAAGACTACAGATACTCACAAGTCATCCTTAAAACTGAAAGCAAACTTGGCCTGTTCTCCATTGGATGGCTGCAAGTTTGCTAATGAAAGCTGCCCACCTTCCAGATATGATGCATCATCAGGGTCACCTCTGGGGAGAAAAGAAAATTATTATTATTTTTTTTTTAAAGTAATACTGAACAAGCAGCTTTGCAGTGTTTTTACTAAAGATGGACAATTAAAGTGTAGCTACATGTATTGTTCATGCTGAAATAATTCCCTGTGCAACTGAGAAGGCCTGCAAAAAGCAGATCACATTACTATGCGTAACAGTGGCCAGCAGGTAGCTGTGCAGTGAAGTTAATCCTCACTCTCAAACACCTCATAGGACGCTCTGGTGAGGCAGGCTAGGGCCTATGGGTTAGCCTGCCTTGTAGAGCAGGCCGCTCTCTGCGTGGGATCGGGGTTCGATTCCCAGAGGGGTACAGATGAGCTCTGTCGCATATGTACCAGTGTGTTAATTGAAAAGTATGTTGCTGTCTAATGACCTTACCTAAGTCACTAGCTGTAGTGCTGATTCAGTGCCTCAGCCTATATACACATACAGATTTTTAATTCAAAGCATCACACAAATCAAATTGAATATTTTACACAAACCAGCAGTGTGCAGACACATGGATGATAGTGAACTCTTTTTAGTATTAATGAGGAATTTCAACTATTTCACAGGCCAGTTGTCTTAGTGAGGCCATTAATGATTGAACAAGTATCCCTTAAAACCTACCGATCATAAACGCTCACGCTACCCGTTGATCCCAGTCAATACAAGCAAACTGGTTCTCCGCACTTCGTTTACCTTGTGACTCAAGAATGTTGCACTACCCAGTCATTTGTTTCTATAGTGATCTATAGAAAGCATCTCCAAACAAAGTAAATTTGGCACAATATCTGTGTTGTACAATGTCATTAGACCATTTAACTCATAGCTAAACAAAATATAAACGTATTAAGTAAAGAAATGTCAGTTTTAGCACAGTTTTAATTTACATGTCTGTATTGATGATCTTTCACTATTCTGAAATGTAAGGAATTGTTTCAAAATGTTTGTGCAACAGACACCAACGTATAAGTAGCCTTACAACAAGAAAGTCTCTCGAAACCACCACGCTAGTCCCACCTGTTATCTGGCCCAGCTCTAACTTTAGCCACAGTAGAGGCAGCCACTGGCAGCCCAGGGCCTGAACCCAAAGTCACATTCCCCAGGGTGGCACGCCCGCTGGTGCTGTCCAAAGAGCTCGAAAGGAAGCTGGGCAACACCTCATCTTCCAAGTTCAAAAAACTGTCTGCCATGGTCCTGAATCAAAGCCAAGTGGCTTGTGTTCCCTTCAGGTGAAGATCATTTGAAACGTCTTGGCATAGAGATAAAGACCAGGTTAGTGCAAGTGATGATCATATATCTTATAGGCTACAGATGATTGAGTGTGGAGTTTATTTAGTGGTTTCCATTTCAATACGGAACCTTAGTTTCCATAATATTTGTGTCACCAAACATACACCAGTGATACAAACTGGCATATATATATTTCTAAATAAATTAAATGTTTAAAAATTCAATACAGCTGACCTGGCTGTCTAGCTACTAGCTGTACGGTATCACAGTCACATATTTTGCTAACCAATGTCCGTTACAAAACACTACCGTACCGTACTGGTAGTCTAAAAAAACACAAACAAATTAAGTTATCTTTAACTAGTTATGCGTGTCCAGGAATTATGCACAATTTTAAGCCAGACTACATGAATCGTACGGTTACCGATAGTTTACTACGGTAGCTGAATTATATTTGAAGCACTGCTTCAATATAAGAGAGGAGATATTGGGTCTTGTTAAATCAACTTACTCACATCAAGAGTTGTAATGGCGCCGCCAGGCTACGAGTCTTCTCCAATGCAGAATTTACCCTTTCATTACATTTAAATAACGAACACGTCCTGGCTAACCCCATACACAACTTTTCTAGTGTTTTAGTGCTACATTTAAAAAACATACATACTGTATATCAAAACAAACAGAGCAACAGTAACTCACATACAGGAAGCCCGCGCAAACGTCACTTCAGGGAGGCGGGTCTTTATTTGACCAACCTGCTTTCCATTGGACAATCAAATTGACATGATGTGAATGACTTCATTGACTCGAATTTTGAAAGGAGAAATGAATGCAAAAACCAACGTTGATTGGTTACATTTTTTTTATAATGTTTTTTGTGCTAATTGTTACTGAAATAAAGTCTGCCAGCGATATAAACGTGATGTGATGAGTTCTAGCGAGTTTATTGCTGTAACGTGTTTCACTGAACAGCTGCAACATGTAGACAGCTGCTTGATTGCTATAACAAGCATTTTTGAGGGTGTTGAATCACGTGCTATTTTAGCAGCAGTAGCTGTACTTGGCCGGTCATTCATGAAGTGGATAGGGCCTTGCAAGTTTAAAATGAATATTTAAACATTTAGCATATCGCATGCATTACCATGACTGAGTTATAAATATAAAAATATTCATATAAATGCATTGGAAACATGCTTCTGCCTTCATTCTTCCTGTTATACAATAGCCTACATTATAAAAATAGCAACTTCTGCTTCTTTAATCAATTCATTACAACAAAGGTGTATCCGTCAGTTACTTTAGTTGAATATATGAATAAAATGTAATTGTAAAGTCTTACTAGATCGGTACCACATATGTACATTACCCTATTTCCACAACTGAAAGCAGTCATTATGTGAATAGTTCTTACAAACAAAAATAGCAATTCTTAGGGGAATAACAAATTAACACAAACGAAAACATGACAAATCACAAGGTTGATTATTATCAGAGCTGACACACCCTCCAGTCACTGCCCTTCACTCTCTGGTAATGGTGTGAGTGCTTTAGAGTACAGCCTGTGGAGAGGAAGCGGTGCCTGTGGCTGAGCTTGAATGGACTCAGCGTCACAATGCTCTATGAGGGAAGAGGGAGGCAGTAGGTGTCCATACCTGGACCCAGCTCTAGGTGGGCTCAAAGGAGGGAAGAAGTACCTGGGGCAACAACACGTGATGGAGAAGGGAAAACCAGAACAAATACAGGTAGACAGGGAAAACAGACCACAATAGAATACAGAGGGGAAAACATACAATGAATGCAAAGGAAAATTAGATAGTATATTTTCACTATGAAAATCAAGGTGTAAAAGCATTTGAACAGAAAATAGGGAGATAAAACTCCAGCTAGGTTACTATAAAATCTGTGTAATTCAATGTCCAAGTATAAAAAAAAAAATTAAAAAAATAATAAAAATAATTACAAACTGAAAAACAAAGCCATGCATTTACCATGCCATCATTCCTTGAACCAACAACACTCCTCTGCTACAGCCCGTCTTGCATTTTAAAAGCATGCACACCAATGCAAAAGGCATCAGCTGCTGCAGGGGACACATTAGTAATGTGAAGGATGCTGGGATATCTTTGGAGAGGTCAGCTGCCGCAGGGGCGGGGTAATGAGAGTTCTCTTGCCAATCCTGTATGCATTCAACAAGCAGTACAATATTCCATTCATTAAAACCCACACAGGTTTACACTGACAACATGTAACACAAAAAGCCTTTATAAAGAGCAATTTCAACAGCCAACAAAGTCTAAATTGACATGGTTTGGCTGAACTACATTGCAGTTCCTCAGTACGATTACTGAGGTCAACTAACCGGTTCCTACTGGATGTCCCAAGAGCCAGGCTAAAAACTAAAGGGCACAGAGCCTTTGCAGTGGCTTGTCCCAATCCTCTGGAATAGCCTTCCATTGCATTTTCGATCTGCACAGAAGACCCATCTTTTCAATATGGTTTTTGCTCCAAATTGAGTTTATTTCTTTTTGTTATTTGCGTCCTTTGAAACTAGTGTTCACAAAAGTGCTATAAATAAACTTGACAGACATTGACCATGGAAAATCATTTCACAAAAGTTAAAAACATGTTAGCACAAACCACCCAGTATAAGAAAAACAAAAAAAATAAAAACAAGCAGAGAATGTAAAGATGCATTGATTAAAGAAATATAAAGGTAATTAAATGTAAACTGCTATATATTGTTACAGTATCTCAAGAACAAGTAATTGCAAAGTTTTGTAACCACCGTGTGAAATGAGATAAGCGGAGCAGGGACTTTCACACTAGCTGGTTTCAAACCAACTAACAAGAGGAATGCCCCCTCACTTATTATTAAAGAGTCTGGGGAAATTCATTTTATGTTGAATGCAGGGTTTAAAAACAACCGCAATATAAATGTTTCATGGTTTAAAGCTCATTTGTCCATTGGCAATTATGATCCACAAAGCATTAACATTATATTGGTTGAGTAAATAAACTACATACATCATTGATGTGTGATCATTATCAAACTATGAAGTGTTAAGTAGATGTTAACTGTTACATTCTCAAAAACTCTATTGTAGTATGTTAATAAGGTTAACTTCAGCTCTGCAAAGAGTTTGGCAAAAGATTCTGAAAATGATTATTTAAGTGATACCATTTACAGTCGATTAATGAGAAAGGAGTTTCTTTTCTAGGCAGTTGGCGTTCTTTTTTTAATTTATTTGAATATAAATATTTACAAAATACATACCTTGAGGTTTTATATTCTACATATTGCCATTGTATGTAATAATAGCCATATATGGAATGCAAAAATATTCTTTATTGATTTTTATTTTAACACAAATAGAATTGTTAGACCAACAAAAATCTGAAAATACTACTCTGACAAAAAGGAAAACATCTAATGAACCAATAAGGAATCAATATTGAGAGGGCTATACAGTAGGCTTGTGTGCTTCTTTTATGGTAGAAGGAGCCAAGCTCTTTACACGAGCGGGGCTAATGGTCAGTTATGGCCCAGTCATTAAGTTCAGCCAGCGGCAGCATCAAGTCCGAGTCAGCGTGCAGCATTGTGTGTGCTCACATCTGGGGTTAGGCTGGGGTGGGCTGGGTGAGTGGCAAGCAGGCCCAACACATCACCTACCTTCCAGCGGATGCCCCGTTCAGAATGCTCTGGGAGGTCTGAACAGAGGAGCCTAGCACAGTGCTCATTGCCATGGGCTGGCCTGAGGAGCCAGTCAGGGGGCTGCCATCACCCTTCAGGATGCCTGTGCACTTCCAGTTGTCCATGTAGTTCGCTGAGGAAGAGAATGGTTAAGACAAAAAATTAAGAATTACATCAGGTTAAATTACCACTGTTATGTGAGTCTTATTCATGCGTTTTTGAGAGAGAGATAAATAAATTAGGATGTTGCGCTCACACAAACCGGAACAGAGATGAACTGGCGCAGACAGAAATATGGAGAAAGGTGAATGATGGACATTGTCATTTTAAATCTCTTACAGACGGCAAAGTTGATGGAACCAGTTATTTGTAATCACTGCAAAGTTACATTTTCTTATCACCAGAGTAGCCTATTAGCCTAACTTAAATGCAATACACACCCAACATCAACAATACACAGTTGATGCTAGCAAAATCACCCACCCAAACAAACAGTGGAGGGAGGAGTGTTCGAATTACGCTGAGGCCCGGGATGGCCCGGCCCCCCTGAGTTCTGGCCAGGGCATCCCTAGTTACATTTAAAATCCATTAATACATTTTCTTTCGTTGTCATGTGCCTATGAGCTGTCAAGACTCAAGAGCATGCAGCGTGTGGCAGAGCCCTGTACATGTCCGATTGTGTAGACTGCACCCGCACTAGCCTATTTAGCCAAACACCATTAACAAACTACAGTAGCCTATTAATACCGTATAAGACCGATCCGTCTTATACGGTAGGGAAGGGAAGCTTTTTGCCTAACCCAGTCTCATGATGTTCAGTTTGTGTAGCCTGCGATGTTCCAGGTGCGCAACCAGGATGTCTTCTGATAAAGCCCTGAATCAGAGGCTATTTATTATCCTATAGTGTTTCCCATTATTCAGATAACCCAGATTAGCCTATCTGCCTTCCTGTTATAAAATCATTTAATTTGGAGAATTGTCCGGTAGCCTAAACTAAAGAGTCACTATTTTTTGTGACTTGCGTAAATAAGAATAGGTATTGTCTATGGGGAAACGTAAAAATATTTTCTTTGTTAGATTTGTGATAAGCAAACAGCATATTTGGAAATTGTTTTATAAAAGCCTAATGTCTAAGTCTACCTAACAGCGCTATTGAACTGTGACTACAAATTAGGTTCATTGATGACCTTCCCCCCTACAGAAAGGGCACAGATTAGTGCATAATATTTGAACAAAATGTAGGAAATTAAGTGTTAGACTCTCAAAAGCAGACTACATTTTGTGGAAGAAGGGTAGCCTGGTGTACCCATGGCCATATTCCATTGGGAAATAGACCTCTGGTTAATTGTGAAACTATTGGACAGCGCTGAACCAATCGGCATTGCTACAAGTGTTTTGATTTCGAAACACGCTTGACTTCAACATCATCTCACTAACCCGAAATAAATTGAACTGAGATCATAGTCGGGCGGAGCCAGGCTAGGAGAATTAGGCCTATAAACAACAGCAAGACAAGCTGACAAATGCCATAGCGATGTGGATAGCTACAAATTGCAGGACATGTATTTGTTCAGAGGGGGGAAAAAATAATTATAAATGTTTACATGCTATTGTTCTGAAGGTAATGTTATGATTGTGGCTCTGGACTCTGGGGGTAACTTGTTTTCATAGCGAACTAGATGCAATCTTAATGCCCTGGCAGTGGCTTTGGTTTTATATTTTATTTTATTATTAATATTTATGTAGAGATTTACAAGAAATATAACTGCTGCTGTGTAAAGGGAATACGCTGTTAAACACCACCTTCTTTGTCTGCAAACCAAGTGCTTTTACAATAAAAGTGTGCAATACACATTTTTGAATTAATACTGAATTTTGCGCAAATTAAATCATGAGATGAATCACGATTAAAAATGTTAATCGTTGCCCAGCACTAATATAATAATGTATGTATGTATGCATACATACATACTGTAGTGTGTACACACACACACTGCATGTATGCACATCACAGTGTGTACACACACACACAGATACTTAATGTACACAAAAAGAAAAACAACAGAGGTAGAACACAGCGAGGATATTTTCGAAATAAGCTTGAGAAAGAACAGGTCGTCTCAGTGCTACTGTTCAGTCCATTTAAACAAGATAGCCCACAGCATCCCCTCTAATATGTTGTGCGCTACATTCCAAGGAAGCTGGATGGTTTGCCGCCATCTGCTTTAGTCACAAGGGCCTTCTCACCTTTCCAGAGGCGCACGCAGCCATCATCTCCAGAGGAGGCCAACAGGGTGCTGGTGATGTTCCAGCTCACACGCCACACCTGGGAGTTGTGGTGGTCAAACTGAGCCACTATCTGCACCTCAAACTTAGTAGGTCCTGTAGAGGCACTCTCCTTCCTGTATCACATGTAATATTTACAATTAGCTAGTTGCAATTACACATACAGTTTACAGAACACTTGGTGTGTTCACTCAGGAATATTATTTAAACTACGATACCTCATAGGCACCAGCTTAAAGATTCTGACATCTTTTGTTGCAATGGCAAGCACATGGAAAGATCTGCCCAGGTTTGGTGCGAATGCAATGTCGTGCACCGGATCAGTCACCGTCATCAAGGTCTCTGCTTTAGCATATTTTCTTTTTTGATGTAGAGGGGGAGAAATAAATAGATATTATTAATAGATATTTCATTTTTCCAGCTGTTTGTATGCTGTGCACAACACTGTAAACTAACCTTGTGTTTTCATTGTACTCATAGATTTGAACTCGGCCACCATACGTCACATTGCTATCATCACTCCCCACTGCAATCATTGGTGGGTGGGCACGAGAGCTGAGTGGGTAGAAATTAAAATGTCACACAGATACATTTAGACATAATTTTCTCATTCATTGTCTGAAAATAATAATAATAATAATAATCTTTAGCCAGAAGTAATACCAATGTCCTATAATGGTAATACAGTCTATGTTGCACCTCTTAAATGGGATGCAATACCATGTGGTTTTACCTGGAGGGGTTCCATGAAATGCAGCTACAGCTAAGTTTGCCTGAGATCTCATGCTGCAGGGACCACTGGCTGAGATTCATCACATCTGGAGCTTCATAGATTCTTACAACTCCATCCGCAGAGCAGGTAGTCAACATCAGACCCATGTGTTTAGGGGCAAACTTCACATCAGTCACTGATGTTCTACTATCCACCAGTGTGGTCCTCTTTATCTAAAATGAAGTGAAGCAAAACGTAACACATTTTTACAGCTAAATGTGTCATACTTCAAACTGAGTGAAAATGCATTATCTCATAGCAGTCAACTGATGTCTATGTTAAAATCACTAGCCTAATAAATGTTTTATGAAAATGCATTAAGCTTCTATGTTAAAAGGTACACTCCCTCAATGGCATCATTGAAAACCTCTGTATTATATTATACATGTAGAGGACCCAGCGCGCCGTCTGCGCCAGATGCACCAGTTACATAAAAATCAAGGTGCACACCATGGCTCGCAATAAGCGCACAGGGCCAACGCGCCAGGCCGCACCCACAAATTCTACATCATTTTTGGCGTGCGCCGTGACACTGTCAAGTATAAACTAGGCTTTAGGGGGAGAGTAGAGGAATTTGAGCCACTTTGAATAACCATTGGTGTGGGAAGGGCGTGGACACAGTTTTAAACAAAAACAACTCTGTTATTGTAATACTGATTTCAACCACATGAGATGCAGACACAAATTGAGGGGTGTACCTTTAAGTTACGTGAAGTCTCAAGTCTGGCCTTAACATTTTATAATATGTTATAGGCCTACTTACCCAGTGGTTCTGTCCTCTCTGTTTGTCATTCGATTCCCCTACAATCTCTTCCCAAACAGCAGCTGTCCTGTCAAAGGAGCAAGAGGCTAGCACCTGCCCAAATTCTGGATGAGCCCAGGTCACTCTCCATACAGATCCACTGTGCGTCTGTGCACAAGTTAAATGAAGCACCCTGTTATGCTATTTTTACCCTATACAAACACATTATATATATATATAAACTGTACTTTTGAAATTGTTAGCAAGGTACTTCCTTGTCTACCTTCCAACTAGCTGTGCAGATCCACTCGCCATTTTCACTTTTGTCCCAGACCTGAGGCAGGACAGATAACATATAGGATGCTCTCATATACAGTTATTAACAAGACTCACACATTAACGTGTTATAAGAGTGCATAGCCACAAATTGGAGTTCCTTTACATTCAACGAATGCCACACTGTCAGTTACTGGTAGATGAAAACTCAAATAACTTCTATTGATTATTTTAAACAGATACTCACTATTTACATTATAATATTTAGCATAGGACATGTGTATGCTACGAGAGAATGTCTGCTAAATCAGTTAGATCATGTTAAGGCAAACATTTAAAATCTATATCTAACTACTAATATGTGTTGTACTGTCAAGCAATAGTTCCAGAAGCGGTTTGTCAAATCAAAACAGCGATGGTTTACGCCGGTATCGTGGCTAACGTTATGCTACCTGCTACGGTAGCTAAGGCTAACATTAGCAAACATATTCCAGTTTACCTTGACACTTTGGTCGCTTGAGCATGTTGCCATTCTGCGGCCGTGAAAGTCATACGACACATCATGGATCAGATCTTTGTGATCTGCGGCAATGCTGCGAGCCACGAACATCTTAAAAACTACACTGAATTACTACGGTACGGTACCGTAATGTTAACTACACTCGTGAATTGTCATGTGTAGCTAGTGTGGTTGGCGGGCCCTTGATTAAACTCACATTGCACTGACTAATGCTTACCACGCTGTGGCGTACTTAGTCTTAATTTCAGATTTAAAAAAATAGTATTTTGATAAATTTTTTTAACAAATTATATATAATGTATATATAATAACAACGAAAGCACTTGACGCAACCTGGGCATTTTGTCAAAAGTCGTAATGGTGAACGACATTATTTCAAATGCAGCGTCTTGCAGCCTGTTGAGTGTCGATTCGGGTTGCCAGATTGTATAGATTTTAACATTTGCGTTTTTTGACATATCTTACTTAAAACACTGATTTGTGCGTGTTCGTGTAAATTAAATTACATTTTTCACCTCAATACATTTTGGGACAAATCATAATATAATGTATTTGGAACGATTGAGTATTGGACTGACCGTTACATTATAGGATGTGCTTATCTGGCAACCGTAGATGCCATGAGTGAATTCTGCCTAAACTCCGGTGGGATCCCTGGGGTTGATAGAGTGCTGATGGATGCCACGCTGGTTGTAACTTGGCAAACAGCTTTGTAAACATTTCAGGATTATATGTAAAGTGTCTCGGTGTGCAATAAAATGGAGAAAGAATTTGAAGACATAGATTCGTCCGGGAGATGGCAAAATCTTTACAATGTAAGTCGCGACCAGGCCCTCTCATGTACGGTATATATGAGGATGATTTGCTACGTACTACGGTACACTACCGCACCGTACTAGTACCGTACTGTAGCTAGCAAATCTGAGGACTAACATCTGATAGTTATGTAATGCGGTCAGATCAACACATGTATTATGCATTAAATTATGTGATACACTTGTATAGACTCTAATGGTAATATGTTAGTAATAGACGGTATATGTAATCCGAATGCCACATATTGTTAAGTGACTGAAGAAGCTAACAAACCACGGTTAGTAATACAGTACGGTACTGTACCTGACTTCCGTAGCTAATATGCTAAAACGTGCATCATAGCTTCCTCCGCTGATGTATCATAATGAGTGCTAAAGCTAACACCCATGTTAACTACAGCTTCTGAGAACTCACCAAGACTTCCTGAAAAACGACGCATGGTTTACCTCCATCTGTTGGCAGTATAGCAATGTCCATTTAAATATAGCATCCCAGTGTATAGTAGACGTTTTCTGAGTATTTCAAGATTTAAGTACTCTCTTGTTACATTAACGTTAGTATTACCGGTAATGACATTTTTTTGGATGATATTTGAAAACCGCAGTGGGTTTTGCTCAGTCAGACTAGCTGTGGTGGTCCTCTTATTACACAGTTTGTATTTATGTCGATTACAAACCCTGTCAGGGCAGCCAAACAAACCTCCATATTTCCAAAGAAAATCACGAGTTCTCTTAACAAGTATTAAGTACTACAGTGTAATACTATCTATATACAGTTTAAACATATTGTTGCAAGATCACCCACAGTTCAAAATACTCAATATATCTCAAGTTAAAGAGCACCTGATTATTTCATAAACACATAATCCTGTAGTTGCATTGGAGTTTATTGTGTTTTTAAATATTGAACAGGAAATACGCAACCAAGCAGGTGAATATCCATACAAAATGGCAAAACTTCCATGGAATCAGAACCTAAACAGATACAGAGATGTTAGCCCCTGTAAGTATAAAGTCAAATCATATATTAGTTTTTAATTCATATTTCTAATTAATGATCATTATTGTTGCTCTTTTTAATTTAGATGATCATAGTCGGGTAAAACTTGAAAATTCAGAAAATGACTACATCAATGCAAGTTTAGTCATGGTCGAGGAAGCCCAAAGATTTTACATTCTATCTCAGGTGAATGGTATTGTCTAAATCAAATACAAAATCGAAGAAAAACTACTGGATTGTGCACCGTTTTAGCGGAATTGACAACATGTTTCCTTGAATTATAGTATAAATGGCTTACCGTTTGTTTGTCTCATTTCCTATTTTGTGGTTCCAAAGGGCCCTTTGAGGAATACCTGTGGTCATTTCTGGTTAATGATCTGGGAGCAGTATTCCAAAGCTATTATAATGCTCAACAGGATAATTGAAAAAGGATCTGTGAGTACAGAGCTTTTGTATATATTGATAAAAGAAAAAAAATGTATGTCAATGTATGACTTTTCATGATAAGAAATACTCTTCACATGAAAAACCAATTTAATTAATGATATGCAAATCCATGTTTGACAAGACATTGTTAATCAGACTACTGTCAGACTTCATATAGCCTAGTTAATTTTCTCTCTCATAAACAGGAAAAGTGTGCACAGTACTGGCCCACTACAGAAGAACAACAGATGTGTTTCACAGACACAGGGTTTGTTGTGAAGCTAATGTCAGAGGAGGACCAATCCCATTTCACAACACGAGTGCTTCTACTGCAAAATACAAAGGTATAAGACACTTGCCAGACTTGCAGTATAAGTATTTGAATTACCTGATTTAAACTGCTTACATTTTGTGTGTAGTTCATGGTACTTTCTTCTTTTCTTTTTTTTTATATCCCCATATTCAGTTCTGTATGTGAAACAAATGAGCAAATAAGGGTGTTCTAGGCCCTGTTATCAGTTACTTTTCTTGTTTGTACAGACAGGCGAGTCAAGGGAGATCTACCACTATCACTACACTACGTGGCCTGATTTTGGTGTCCCAGAATCCCCTGCCTCCTTTCTCAACTTCCTCTTCACGGTGCGGCAGTCAGGCTCTTTGGGGTCAGAGCATGGGCCCTCAGTGGTCCACTGCAGTGCTGGAATTGGCCGCTCAGGGACCTTCTCCTTAGTGGACACCTGTCTGATTCTGGTGAGAACATTGGGAGCCGTATTGAGACATCAAATGTACAAGTACGTGCTGAATGGGCTGATGTTTCCCTTGCCACTTTGAATGCTTGACAACGTCATGGAGACTATATGTCTGCTCTTTACTTGTGATAAAAATTTGAATTTGGTATAAACCATAAGTGTCATTATGCTTAAGAAGTTGCCTTTTTCTAGGTGGCAGAATAATTATAGAAAATCTCAGCAATATCTCCAATCAATAGAATATCCAGTCCACCTTAATTGAATGATTTTGCACAATACACACTTTATTATGTAAACATCTTAATCTGTTGTGCAGATGGCCAAGAGGAAGGACCCATCATCTGTAAACATCCAGAAAGTTCTACTAGACATGCGGGAATATCGCATGGGTCTGATCCAAACCCCTGACCAGCTCCGGTTCTCTTACATGGCCATTCTAGAGGGTGCTAAACTCATTCTGAAAGACAATGCAGTTCAGGTAATTTTTAACATTGTAACAAGGCAGGGCTGAACGAGTAATCGCTTTTCAAACCGAAAATGCGATTTGAAACGATGTGTATGCACATCTGACCCAGTGTTTTTGTAGCATCAATGTTTTTATATGCCATGCCGTCCTCCTTGTTTGAGGTAATTCTAACTAATCAGCGCGGTGCTCCTCTACCAGTCATGCTCTGAAATTCATGACGACTGTGTACGTACACGACACGCCCACCAACAACAACACGATAAACACAAGGTAACTCATTTGTTGGAGGTCTGCTGGAAAAATTGCCACCGTTGAGCTATAAGCAACGTTAGAAAACTTTGGCTAATCCCGAAGAAAAGCAGCACTTCAGTGTAGGCTATTTCAGGTTTGAAACCAAAGTTGTTCATCTAAACTATTGTGGAAGGACGTGCTGGGTTAGAGAGGCAAGTCGCAAGACGCATTGTTTAAAAAAAAAATAAAAAGTAAGACACTGTTGGAATTTAGGTGGTGTCTTCTCACCGAGTTCCTGCGTGTTCGTTTGATGAGGATAAATTAGGAGACATTGTATCCAAGTTAACATATCAGTTTTAATAGTAGA
>JAODUH010000008.1:1162494-1185598 GCA_027564835.1 Typhlichthys subterraneus | reverse complement strand
GAGATTATATCTCCAAACTGGCCTGGGAACGTCTCGGGATCCCCCAGTCAGAGCTTGCTGATGTTGCTCGGGAAAGGTAAGTTTGGGGTCCCTTGCTGAAGGTGCTGCCCCCGCGACCCGACTCCGGATAAGCGGGAGATGATGGATGGATTGATGGATCATAAATGTCTTAGTGTTGGTGTACAATACATTATTATTGATAGCAACACCTCCTTACAACAAATGGAGGTACTAAAACTGCTAAGCCAAGCTTTACTGCAAACTGTTACCCTGCTGCGTATGATAATTTGCTAAGGATTCTTTCTGGGTAATCAAGCTTTCCACCTCAATGTAGGCTAGATTTGGCCAATTGTTGTAAAGGTGTGAAAACTCTGTTCCAATTCACACTTCATTTATATAATTATCTCTGTTGCATGCAAGGATACAGTTACACGGCAGGGCTCAGGTTTGGGTTTTCTTTGATAATGTATTGTGCATGAGTGTCAATTTGACATAACTTTCCTACTGATATGAAACATGAAAAAATACTCATAATTTACAAATGGCAAAAGAAAAGATACACGTTATCAGTTCAACAACTGAAGGTACTGCAGTTAAAGCAAATATCTATTTGTAGCCTACAGGTTGAACACCCTCTTCTGAGCTTGACAGACATATTGAGGGCGTACCACGCCTTTTTCCCAGATGACAGACATCCTGTCCTCAACACCATTGACTCCGTTAGGAATCTTGGAAAAGTCATCCTTGCCCAAGGCTTTCTGGCACACTGAGAAGGTGCAGTTGTCCGTCCCTGTTACACTGAGATCATCACTAGTGGAGGAAGAAAAACATAAATCAGTATTTAAAGTGACAAGCTAACAACACATCAACAACATCAATCCTCCCCATGGCCACATCAAACCAAATGTTATTTGAAATCACTGCTCCGTCTCGTTTACTTAACTTTTCAAAATTTGTATGTGTATCTTATATGTCTAATTTGTATGCTCTTAGTCAAATGTTTTTATATTAGGCTTTGTATTTGCAATGTAAGAGTTTCTTGAAAGGCGTCCTCAAATAAAAGGTATTATTATTATTATTATTATTATTATTGTTACTAATATTATTATTATCAATGCAAACTTCACATTCCATTCAATGACTGTGATAAGCTTTTGTTTGAAAAGTCTCATGTTGCTAAACGAAACAAGTAAAAACTAGTCAAGCCTAGTTTAGCCAGCCGCATTCTATGGAGCCAACATAGGCCAATACCAGTATGGGTTAGAAAAGTGTACAATAGATCCATTTAAATTTACCTACAGGAGATGACTAGGTAATAGCAGCAATATACACAACTTTTTTGTTACAAAAAACATTTTACAATTTTACTGATCACTTTCTAGATTCCCCACAGGCATGGTTTTCAGAGGATGACTGGCTCTCTCTCTAAGATGTGTCTCACTACTCTCAGGACAGGGGTGGGGAATCCTGGTCCTGGAAGGCCACTGTCCTTCTCCAACACACCTGATTCAAATTAAAATCTTGTTATCAGATTCATATCTGATTCATTTGAATCAGAGAGAGCAGAGAGACATCTAAAACATGCAGGACACTGGCCTCCAGCACATGGATTCCCCTCCCCTACTCTAGCACAAAAGACCTTCGAGTTATCAGCATTGAACTACAAAGTAGTGGTGTTTACTACCACAAAGTACTCTGAAAGTACTTAGAGTACAATTAAGTCTGATGAAGTACTTTAGTACTGAAGTACTAAAAAGTAGTACAATGTGCACATAATATGTAGTATTTTTACTCTTTTTACTATTTAGTACTCTAAAGTATCCTGAAGTACTATGAAGGACTCTGAAGTACTCTGAAGTGTTATTGAAGTACTAGTAATTACTATGAAGTGCATCCTAATTACATGAAATATAAAACTGTAAGTAGTTTATAAAGTAGAAGACATATTAGAATTCCTCATTCATTCATATTGGAAAAGTACTTCAAAATACTATGATGTAATATGAAGCATTAATATAAAGTTTTACCACCATCTTCTATCCACAGCAATACTACTGTCTACATGGTCTAGATGAGAATGTAGCCTATGTGCTTTTTAACAAGGTTAGTTAGTCAGGCAGTCGGTCAGTCAGGCAGTAAACTACATTCGCTCATGTTGGCCAGTCATGCTACACGCATCTGACAGACACGTATTGTCTCTAGCTGTCCTGGCTTACTTGGCCAACAGGTCCATCAGATAGCCAGGCGTGGAGGGGTCCGGTCTGAGAGGTGGACCCATGACAAAGCTGGCAGCATGGGCCCAGTCTGTATGCCAGTAGTGAGTACCGTCTGTGCCTAGGCCAGCTGCAATTGGCTCCCCAAACACAACACGCCCTGTTGGAAGGGAAAAACAACATCTGTATCTACATATAATGTAGTGGCTCTACATCTCTCATAGACTCACTGTTCTCTACAGCCACCTATTGTTGTTGACAGACATTTATCTTTAATGTCGTAGCACATAGACCTTGTCTTATTCTATTTCTGAATGAGTAGTGTAGCCTGTACTACAGCATACTAAATGTAATTATGTAATAGGACTTGGAGTCTATTGTATTGTACGGTCATGGCTAGAATGGTAATGCAGTCAAAGCACCTCTAAACACATTCTGCCACAAAGTCATTATTTCCTGTGCTTCCAGCCTCCCACCAGCATGTGGCAGTGAGCTCTCTCACCAGCGCCAGCCCTGGACGTTCTGCCGCCCTAGGCAAGACAAACAATGCCGCTTTGGGAATATCCACAGTGTAAAATAAGCGTTAGCCCATGTCAACGATCCGCCTACAGTATTAAACCAAGTCAATTGTCAGAATGCTGCCTCAAATGAATGTCACCCTAGGCGGCTGCCTAATGTTGCCTGATGGGTGGGCCGGCCCTGTCTCTCACCATCTCTGCGTGCATTGGCCACCACGCTGGCAGCAGACTTGCTCATGACGTGAACCACATACAGGGGGCAGTTGACAGCATGGGCAATAGTGATGGCTCTCTGGGTGGCTTCAGCCTCCACCTCCTCTGGACGACACAGCTCGTGACCCTCTGGGCCCGTGATACCCATGGACAGAATCTTCCTGGTGCCCTGTGCAGTGCCAGCAACAAGGAGGCAGAGGTGTCAGGGTCAAGCGTTCAGCAGCAGGAAGCATGCTCCTGGACTTAGTTCTAGAACTCCCAGAGCTGTATTTAGTTTGTGTGTACAACATGCGGACTGCAAGGAGATCATATTTGGTGAACTTGACAAAAAGTGTATCAGCTTACAATCGCTTACCATACCTTTTCCACACAAAACATGATGACCAATGTGAATAAACAATACAAGATTTCCTGATGGAGACTTTACTAAATTACAAAATATTTTTATATTACATTTTTTATCACATTTTTTATATTACACATAAAATATCTATGGATGTATTGCAACAGATTGTTTTAATGAATGACCAATTACAACAATATGCTATTATAGTAGGCCTATTACAGTACTATACATTATACAGTATAGCGCTATAAATAGTTTAAGCAGTATCAAGAGAGCACATTAATGAGCCTACATTTTCTTCAGGGTTTGTTTTTTTTTATTAATGTATTTCTATGATTTCATTAAGGCGCTGCAAACAATCTAAACTATCTGAGAAATTGTGTTAGAATATTGACTACAACATAAACTGTACTGTATACCTGCTTCAGATTAATTAAAGTAGTCACAGTCAACAGTAGAAGTTTTTCTATATACTTAAAATATTTATTAAAAACCTTATGTGTAGTGTAATATATATAAACATAGGGTCGTCTAATCTTTTATTAAATCTGGCAGAAGAAACTTAATAATTTCACTATAAAGCCATTGTGTTAACAGTCCTGCCTTTATAGAGAGCTAGGATAGACTGCTGTTGTATCATTTATATCATCCTTGTCATGCACTCTCATGCTGGTACAACAAAAATATGTGTTTATGCAGATTGGAAATGTAATATATTTGGATTATAACAGAATTCTGCTGTTGGCATCACTCGACCTCAGAGAAATTATCTTACAGTATGTTTCCAAATCGTATTACAAATCTATAATTTACAATATTACCAAGTAATATTGTATATTACTTACAAATGCATGATTAGTGTAAATTATGTATTTTTGAAGTTAAACTAACAGTGTCTGGGTGTGTGCTGTACAGACATGATCCGGGTTTGCACTGCTTGATACCAACCTCTGCAATAAGGTCTCCATTCTCAGCATGTACCTGAGCAATAGCTCCAATTTCCCTACAATGGGAAAAGACAGCATATAGCTCATGGTCGCGTAGCATGTATACATCCTTATAGGCCATGAACATCTTGAAGGAGTTGACACCTTTCTCTTTGACCAATGTGTCCATCTCTTGCTTAACCTAAAACAGCAGAGGGGATTCTGTAAGTTAACACCATGCTAAAACACTGGTGACCTCCAGAACTCTCTCTTAATATGCCCCCCAGTGGATAAATGGGTGTTAACATTGTAAGCATGTCAAAGGACTTATTTGGTTAGAAATTAAAAAAGTCCTACCACCCATTTATGATTACATTATGTATAGTGGAATCTATGTAATCTTTGGTACATGGGGTCATGAGCAAAAACAAGTCCCTAAAAACTCCCAAAATATGAGAAATGTGTGTTGTACTACTGGCATACAGAAGATGTGTACATTTTTATTTAAAAATGTTTCTTCTGTTTTTCTTCAACACGCATATCATCAGCTAGCCAATATATTCACAGAATTTGACAAATTTCACCCTATTAGATTACAGTATCTGATTCCTCCTCTAAGTCTCATTCAACTCTGTTGAATTGAACTGCAATACAGTGTGTGATTGTATCAGTGACTGTATAATGTTACTAATATATGCCTACAACACAATTAATGATTTCATGACAAGTCACTGCATATAATAGTTGTGAACCTCATCACTCCACCAGGTGACAGCAACGTGAAGGGAATAGTCACAGCACACTTTAGTGTCTGCCAGGGTCCTCCAGCGGTCATAGGCCTCTAGAAGAGGCGTACCTTTTTGGGGGATTACAAAGTCCAGGATCATGGTGGTGCCCCCTGCAAGAGCTGCCTAATGTCACACGCACACACACGCGCGCACACACACACACACACACATACACACACTTAGTAGAAGAACAAATCTCCAAAAAGGCCTTAGTTTTTGAGATACCTCCACCCGAGAACATAGCACCATGTTCCAACCATGTTGTCTATTTTATGAAATTGTTGTATAAAAATATTTTTACTGCAAAATTAGCTAGCGGGACATGAGCTAGGTAATATGTGCATGTTTAACATACACATATTACATGCACAATTCCGATAAAGCGTGACAGCGCATGTAAACACCAGACCCGATTAGGTGACATCCCATGTAAACAGGTAACCCGAAATCTTCAATCGGAAAGATTACATTCGGAAATACAAAAAAAGTGTCCATGTAAACCCAGCTAGTGAAACCATCAGCAAAGGAGTTGAGTGGGCGAAGAGGTTCTGACCCTGCAAGCATGCCATCTTCTTTGTCAGAGCTAAGGAGCAGCCAAGACATCCTCACCTCTGCAAGGGATTGGCAGCTGTTGGTGGACCTTGAACAGCAGCTGAAGTTCACCAGCCATAGTACAGCTACCACCCTACGGCCAGACATTGACCTTGTGTCTGAGTTCACCAAGCAAGCTGTGCTACCTTGGGAAAATGGCTTGGAGGAGGCTTTTGAAGGTGGAAGTGAAGAGTCATCTGCAGTACGATCATTGTGGCAGAGAATGCTTTAAGATGTCTGTGGCTTCAAAGAGGAGCCATGGAGTAACAAGTAGCTAGCCATCTGGACACTGGGTGGGTCACCTTGAGGAGTGTGCATGATGTTGAAACACCCGATGATTCCAGCTATATCACTGAAGATGTGTACAGAGGAATAAGTAGCTGTTTTGTATATATAATGTATTTAGGGGTTCCAGTGTGTACAGTAAAGGTAATGGTACTTTTATTGTCACATACATGCAATTAACCCATCCCCCAAGGGAGCAGTATATGCCACACATTGAAATCATCAATACTCTATGTACAAAGCAAAATGGCAACAACAACAACAACAACAACAACAACAACAACCCTTAAATAATCTATGACTGTAGTAAATATTTGGGCTAAAATGGATTAAGTTAGTGAAACCTTCTCAAAGCCAAGGTGCAGCCCTGCCAGAGTTCAACATTTACTCTGAAAACGGATGACTTACTACAAGTATGAGAACACAGAACACCCCATACTCCCTCAGCGCCTGCCACAGAATCTCTAAGATTTCTCCAAGTCCACATAACACATGAAGACTGGATCGTCAGACTCCCAGGTACCTTTTTTAAGAGGACAAAGAGCTGGTCCATTGTTGCACGCTTTGGATTTTATTTTTTTTTTATTTTTTTTTTTTTGAATAACAGCTGCAATCTCCTTTACAGCACCTTGGCATAAGCTTTTCCCGGAAGGCTGAGGAGTTTGATTCCTTGATAGTTGGTAGATGGAACACACCTTCCGGTTAACCTTTCTTAAAGATTATGACCACCACCCCGGTCTGCCATTCCAAGGGTAGTGTTGTAGATGTTGTAGAGACCTGTCAACCAAAAGTCCAACTACATCCAGCATCTGTTCAGCATCTGTGGATGAATCTCTTCTTGTCACTGAGGACCTTTTTAACCACCTTAGACACCTCTGCTAAATAAATATATGATGTTATGGTTCGATGTCTACCCCAGTCTGATTAGCTTGTTTTAGTTCACATTTCACTGTTTTCTGTTTTCTGTTTACGCAGTCCATGTGTTACTTGCCTCATGTTGATTGCCTGTTGGTTTCACTGCCCCTCATTATCTCTGTCCAATGGCCTTTTTTCTTTTCTGTTATTTAAGCCGTCATGTTTTCCCTTGTCTTTATTGGATCTTAGTCTACTGGATCTGTGTCGACTGTACCTGTCTGTCTGTAACGTCATTTGTCACTTGTCTTTCTGATTTGACGTTTGGGTCCATCTTGCCAGCCCGGCTTAACAGATTCAGACGGCCCAGGCGCCTCCATCCTTGCCTCTTCTACGAAGGGCACATCTCCCAGTTATAGGAGATCCTTAATATGCTCAGTGTGTTGTTAGCATTTCTATAGCCTTTCTTAGAACAGCCTGGCTGGTTTCCAGCCTTCCCCTCCTGAGTTGCCGAATGGCTTTCGAGAACCATTTCAAGGCCAGCTGAAAGATGTTCTCCGTGGTCTCTCCAAAGTACTTCCAGGTCCTATATTTTGTTACAACTGCAGCCTTAATTGCGACATGATACATTCACCAAATCTGGAACTGAAGCCACCAAATACGTTTGCCACCATGGCAGGCACCAACCATATCAAAATATGATTGGCTAATGACAAATCAAATAGAATTTGCAAGGTATTCTCTACACTCACTCAAGCCATGTATGGACAGTTGTTAAAGAATGGTCACAGGGAGTCACTGTTCTAACTATAAAAGTATTTTTTTTTTTACTCCTCCCCGTTTTGTGTATTTCTCTTAACACATCCATTACAATAATGGGCCCCATTGTATGTTTAACTGCAGTGTTGATGGCACGGGGTGCATTTTAGAAGTTAGTGACATTAGAAGGTTAACTGAATAGTCAAACAACTTGCTTGTCTGAGAAGAGAATATTCTGCAGTACTTGCAAAGTCAAAAGTCAAAGTCAAATTGCATTTTCTGGTGATTCTTTTACTTTTCTTTTTAATACCAGGCATATTGATATAATTAGGATTTCAAAATCATATTTTAAATTTCCGCCTATATTTACTGTATGTTCAGGGTATGTGTTTTCAAAATAATCTGAGATACTGGTGCCTTTCTTGCTTTACTGGATGCATCAACTGCCTGTGGACATACAGTCCAAATCTTGCAAGTTTCTGATCATTATTTTAAGAGATACACGTGATAAATCAGATGCTGCCCCTTTTTGTAGAATCCCAATTTTCACTATTTTCTGTTTTGGGTGGCATCCAAATATCATCCAAATAAACACATTTTACAGTAAAATATTTTTATACAACCATTCATTTCACAAAGTAGACATGACAAAACATGGCTGGCTTTGTTCTACCTCAGGTGGAGGTATCTAATAACTGGAGTTATTGGAGAATTGTTTCTTATTAATAATCATTTAAAATAATAACGTTTAGATGTCAGATGATAACTTCATGAAGCATAACATTTTATGCATATGAACACACAAGGGATCTGATTCAGATCAAACAGTGCTAATCTGCAAGATAATAAACACTGAAAAAATATTTCAGCTTCTCATGTGCAATGTTATGTTTAAGCCTAGCTTCAAGAAGATGTCTGTATAATATATTATTCAAAATGGACTTACAGTATCAATCCCACACAATACAGTAGCTAGTGACTGCCAGACAACATTTGAATATTGCAGTATATTACTGCCCTCTAGTGGGTAAAACATTACTAACCCTAACCCAGTCTGTCCATTTTAAAGATAGCTAAAATAAATGGTAATCAATGGCTATATTTATTACACTATATAGACTATATCATAAGTGATGTGATCTAAAAGTAAACATATTAATTTACCTCTGTTTTGACACATCACCAAATACACATTAACCTGTCTTAACCTGTATCATAAGAAAGAAGAATATAGTCAAATAGTGTATTCACCTTGGTACCAATATAGAAGTCATCTACTGCTGTGGTTCCCATAAATGCAAGTTCCATATGGGTATGAGTATCTATGCCTCCAGGAATCACCAGTTTATCGCTTGCATCAATGACTCGCACTGTCGCGGGTATTTGAAGATTTGATCCAACTTCAGCAATCTTCCCATTTTCAATATAGATGTCACCAATAGTAGAGAAATCTTCATTCACAATTTTTCCTCCTTTAATAAAGAGTCGGTTTTGGTCTGTCATTCTTGCTTAACTAAATAATATATAGTCTATTTTATGGTGAACCCAACTACAGCAGTGAACCCAACTACAGCAGTTGCAGATGCACAAGGTATGGCAGCAGATATTACAAGGCTACCATTAGAAATAATCTTTACTGGACTTTAACCTTTTTTCCCTGTAATGTGCAGTAAATGTGTGACTAGAAGTCTGTTGTACAGAAATTCTATTTGTTTTGCTTTAGTAGCATACAGTTCATCTGATAATTGAGGGTAAACTAATATGCTTAACAAGAAGGTAACTAACCAATATACCTAGGCTACTATCACTGAATTTAACCAGATGGTAATATAACTCTTAAATTACATCAAGAACCTCAATAAGCAGAAAGATATGTAAATTAAACTAAGATCATCAATTGACAAAATTAATAGTGTATATAGCTCTATGTGTGTTTCTGTTTTGGTCAATCTCTACATTTTGAACTCAGCTCATTATATTTGTAATAGTTGTCTATTTGATAGGACAAACAAACGATAATATGTGCATTATTTTACATATTGTTTTAATGAATGAGAAACTATAACGAATCAACATTTTGGTGTCAAACTACAGTATTCATTTGAAGTTACTACATTTTTACTTAGCAAGGTACCATCTTTAATGTTTATGTGTGGGGATGAAATATATGAAAATACTGCCCCGTGACCTTTGTACTGCTGTCCTGAACTTGCTATTTAACATCAGCCTCTAGTAAGTTCATGTTCATCATATAAATGTAGAACTATGTTAAGCCAGTGTTGTGGTCAACTTGCGTCGTAGGTTGTATAATACCGGCATAAATTGTTGCCATACTCTATTGCTATTTATTACTTAGTAAAATATGTGTCAGACCGCCATATACTCTAGGTATATTTGTTTTGATCAAAAAATTCACAGGTAGTTGACTATCCCCTACAGGATTTATATTTCTGTATGTTACTAATATGGAAATAACAGACTGGATTAAGACTTGCAACACCCTCCTTTTTGCCACTAGCCACATTCAGCACCCTCATGCCTCCACCTGGCCCAGAATGCATCAGCTCGGCATTCTAACACTGGCATTACACCAGCAGCATCCTGGATACTCTACATTCATTACATACAAGTCATCATATACTAACCATGCATAATGTCAAAACGGTGATACAAAATGTAATACAAACTCATAGTGTAAAACAGTACAAATTAGGAAAGATAGAGGTGTCATTACATTATGTCACATGCTAAGGCTACAGACTGTAATAAGACAGGAAACTACAATGACTTTTAATGGTAAAATAATTTGAACAAATACTCTTTTTTGAATGCAACTTCTTTGTTCTAACAGAAATTAAACTTTATATTATAACTATATATTATTATAGTTTTGTGCTTTCAAAAACATTTTTAAAAAATTTTCTATTCTAAAACAACAACTAACAAGAATGGGTAAAAAATGTGTATGTTCACTTCAAAATAAATGCACCTAGGCACTCTAATGAAGGTATCAATGATAGACATACTGTATCCATTATCTATAATTAAACTCATACATCTATGGTTGGTTCATCTGAGCTCTGATTTGAATGAGTTCTTCCGCATTCAGGGGATATGGACCTATCGCCTTCAAAATAATCTGCGGAAATGTATGCTATAAACAAACCAAGTAACAAGTAAATATAAGACAAATATTCTACGTAAATAGCTTCATCATAAACTATTATAAAACAGACGTTTCTATAAATCATCAACATAATATAAATAAAAGTGGGAAAGGAATGTAAAAGAGTACCAGCAACAACAGCAGACTCGTGATAACACCCAGATATCCCTGGAGCTTGCACGTGCCTCTCTTTCATGAGGAGATGTTAGCCAGTGGGAGAGATTAACATTTCACTGCAGTGGATTGGTTGTCGGTAGCGCATCAGTCCAGACAACTTTCCTCATCCATTAGTGTATTCTGAAAACAAGACACATTGGAGAGACAACCAAGCATGCACTAGTGAGATAAGCGAGCGCACAGGGCTTAGGAACACCTAACCTTCACAGTTGGAATAAACAATAACATGTGACTTAAGAGGATTTACATAAGATGTGAGGAGTAATCAGAAAGACTGAAAAAATTCCAATGAGACAGAAATGGCATCTCTTCTTCAACAATGTCTGTGTTGCTGAATTGAGGAAAGTTGCCTTTCCTCTGGATTTAGAGGGAAGCTGTCGTTATCATTTGTATTTTCTAAAGTGCTCAACACCACACACGCCACGTGACTGTGAGAAAAGCTGGTTATGCACTTGGTAAAGCTGGTATTAGAATGTTGGTAAAACTGGTATTAGAAGGGTATAACCTATATACCCCAAAGATGGAGAAACAGACTACAAATGCTCTCCGGCAGATTATTGGGGCTCAGATATATATTTTTTATGTTTGTATAGTATAGTATGATTTAGCTCATGTACCCACCACCATGTTTTGGATACATACAAAACAGTTGGACATTAAAAAACAAGAGATTAGCGAGTGTAACTTTTTAGGTTCATATTTGATCAGGCTAACCAATATTCTTTACAGCTTTTTGTCAAACAGACACAAAGAGAACCACCTCTCTGATGTCAATGCATGTTTTGTACTGTATCGTTGAACAAACAAATAAGAATCTACAGCAAATGGTGTCCCCTGCTTGGATGTGAGTCATGCAATATTATTTTTTGTCAGAGCTATCAAATAAAACAGAATATTCATGTTCACTGATGGTCCACATTTGCATTTCTACTCATTGCCACCAGGTGGCAGTATTCTCCATAACTTCAGACAATAAAATGCATCTTAAGCAGTTATTGTATGAGCAAGGACTTCTTGCCTATACTATTATACATTTAGTATGCATTATTTGCATGTTACTAGAATGTAAGCATACATATCAATCATAGCAAGGAAGCATTCTACACAAATTAATTGTCATAAAATGTGATTTTGTTTGTAATGAAGTATGTTCTCAAAATGAAATAAAAACACATTCTAAGAGAAACAAAATGAGCAGAGGTCAATTATCTCATTATGGCTTTAGTGCTAACTAATTAAATAATACATGTATACTATGTATATTGTGTCAACAACTGAAACAGGATTTCCTTTTCCTTTGGATATAGATCCAGTCGGCGGTCGTTGAAAAGTTTGTCAGTCATATTGTCGCAGGCCAAGCATCGCAAAGGCAGCTGCTACAGTACAAGCAGACTTGACAGAAAAGAATGTTAAGCTTCCAACAATGCAGGAGCAGAAAATGTGAAGGGAAACAATTAAATTACGCCTTGCATGAAGTTTGCTTTTCATTTTGTGAGGCAAATTTAGTGCTGCGGTTAATCATTATGTCGTTGAACATGATTTGCAAAAATATTCAAGGGCTTTCCGTGCCTCACTGACCCTTCTGTATTGAAAAATAATGGGCCTCTATCCAATTAAAAACTGCATTAAATCTCTAAAGTATTAACATGCACTTTACTGGTATCACGTTGATTGGAGCTTTTCTCTATGTGCAGATGCAGACATCCCACACACAGAGAAAGGCAGCTGTGATTGAATGCTCCCGTTTAAATAAAGTTCTGGATTTTTTGGATGCAGAGCATGCATCTCTTTCCAGTGAAGAACTGAGGCTATGCTCACAAAATCCCTAATCTGCCACAGATTGTTGATTTCTAAAGTGCATACATAAATACAATAATTATTCCCTATTTTACTATCACCGGTTCATTCCTCTCGTTTTCAGATATACTTTTTTTTGTTGCTTATTGTGGGCATGTTATTTGTAATCATTGTGTATGTTATTGAATGCTAGTGTACAATGTGTGTTTAGTATAGGTGGGTGGTATTTTGTATTCATACAACACTATTCATGCATGCTTTGATTCAAGCATGGATATGGAATGATTAATTGTTATGTGATAGGGGCAACAGTCCAACGTGTGAGTGGATGATTTATGTTACCATCTGTTTTGTCTGATCATAATTTGATCATTTTGTTTTATGTGAGGACTTCAGATGTCAGATGTTGTATTCACATACACGCACACACATGCACACACACGCATACTTCCTCCCCCCTGCTCAGTCACGCATGCACTAAAACACACACACGCTCTCTCAAAATGATGTAAAGTATTTTAGTTACTTTCATCTCCACAATTGACAAAGTAATTGACAAAGCAATCTATATCTATTTTAAAAAATTTTTTGGAACTGACCAAATATGATGGCAAGTAACAGGGTTGTTGCAAAACACATACACAGAGGTGTCTAAAGACACAAAGTCATTGCTTAAATAGATGTACAGATACGACTATTCAATTTCTGTACTCAAGTAAAAGTAAAAAAGTACAGGCTCTAAAATGTACTGGAAAGTAAAAAGTACTAATTTTTAAGCAACATTTTTACTGACTTGTAACTGAACCTTGATAGGACATTAATGTTTTAATAATATAATGTAATATAATTAAAATAATGTGAATATATCCTGATATAGTTTTTTTTACAATTGATCGGACCCAAAACTCTTCAAACAATAGCAGTACTGTATATGTGGGTTAAACTGGATTATTTTTCATTGCTTTGGCACAAACTGCATTCATCTTTTAAATGTCAAGGATTCTTTTCTAACAGACATAACCACAATCAAACTATATATAGCCTACAGGCCGGTTAGCACTTTTAAATACTATTTTCAAAACTGTTAAACCAATTCAAACCATAACATAACACTAAATACAAATATATTTAATTTGCATAATATCTGATAGAAATGATGTATATTACAATTGTATATGTAATTTTTTAATATACAGTATGTTATATTATTGGTTGGTCTAAACAAATAGACAAACCACATCTGCTTCCTATTGTATCTTATTGCCAGGGATGGATCAGGCATGCCAAAATATTATTTCTCAAGTTGCCCAAGATGACATTCAATGTGATGTGATGTAGATGATAACCTGTGGCTAAATGCAGAAGATAGAGTTGACTACCGTGGCTACTAAATATGTAGATGGTGTATACATAGTCAGATTTTCCACTTATTTTTCCGTTTCTCATTTATAATAGCCTATTCTGGTAAATCTGAATGAATTACAGTAGCCTGTGGAGCTCATGGTTTCCCATTTCTGCTTCATCTTATGTAATGTATGTAATATGCACCAATAAGCCTACCAGGTACAGTATTTTCTTCTGTATTTGTCTAATCTATTTAGGTTCAAATTGGTCTTGATGATATTGGGAAGGCACGTAATTATGCAAAAAGAAATAAACAATTCCTCTCAATTGTTTTCAAACACATTAGCACTAAAGTAACTATCCGCTATGAACATTTAATGAGTATAAAGTACAGATATTTGTGTTAAAATGTAAGGAGTAGAAGTAAAAAGTTGTCAGAAAAAAATATACTTTGTTACTTCCCAGTTGTGACGCACACGCACACAGACGCGTGCGCACACACACGCACGCACAACACACTATATAGATTAAAGATTTGCAACTAGTGTGTGCAGATAATCAAAATGGCTGTGTTGCTCCTATGCATCAGCACTGTGGATCATGTTTGTTAACATTGAATCAATCTACTCTTAGTTCATTCAATTGTGTTGCAATGCTACTCTTTATAATTGTAGTCAGATGCGGACAAAGCAATTACATTAAAGCAGACAACAGATTCTTATGAAAATTTGCGGCTGAGTGGAATTCTCAGGACGACCACTAGATAGCACCATTGAGTAGCAGTTCAACTCACCTGTCTGTTGCTTCAATTTCCATTTAATTAACTGGACAATATAGTCCTCAGAGTGGGTTTACATACACTTTGATGGATTGATGATATGGGGAGCCCATGACACACCCACTTGTAGATTAATGTCTGTTCAGCACTGTACCGAGCCACCAAAGGGATGATAGAATAAAAAGGTCAGTGTTTTCAACAAGTGCCAAAAGCAATATTCTGTATAAAAAGGGAAAAGGGATATTTACATGTATCTAGTTTAAATCAAAGAGAACATTTTATTATGTGTCTCTATGCCTCCCTGATTATGTTTAATGTGGTTTTTCACAAGAGATATCAACACCCTGTCCTTAGAGGGGTCTTTCACTAAATGTCAGGCTCTGTTTTCTGCACATGCATTTATTTAACAAAGTTTGAATAGTGTTCAGAGCACATTCATTTAAAGAAAATAGTTTATGTGATCAAACAGTGATTAAAAGCCATAATGCTAGAAGCATGCATTTAAAGTTAACATTGAAGTTTTCAAACTTGTAAAACCTTAGCCCCCAAAAAATATGTTGATATGGTATGAACCAATACATTTTTATTATAATACTGTAGCATAGAAAGACATATAAACTATAAATTCTAATAATTATCTCCCAGATCTCGGGGGGGTTACCCACTTTTTGTATAACAAGTATCAGAGAAAGTGAAGATTCTATGGTAAATTCCTAAAACTGTAGCCTCAAAAAATATTATAATTCTCATAATATCAATGGAAATAATTTGGAGAATTCCATTCCTTTATTAACTGTAATATTTTACAGTTCCTGGTCTATTCAGAACATTTTCATAATTTCATATCCTCAGCAGAGCTGATATTTCCTACTTTTTCAGTTTTATCTCTGACGATCGGCCCATATAGGTGTGACAGCTAAATAAATATGCAAACATTTAGCGCCTCACCACATTCACCTGAGCCACTCTATCATGCAGTCAGATTTAGAGAAGTTTATGTTGAGGTAACAATGGAGCTCTTATTGGATGAATGGGATTATATAATCTTTTGATAAATTTAAAGATATTGTTTCAAGCGATTTTAAAGCAATATTTATTTTTTAATTTAACACTAATTAGAAATCTGAATAAAGTTTCTGTTCAAATTAATTGCTTTCATAATTTTCACCTCTTCCAGCTCCTTTGTATTTATAAGATAACATACATTTTCTAAATCCTTAATATTGGTAAAATAACAATAAAAATGATTATTAAGAAGAATTCTGAAAATTGTATTTGAAAATAGAAAATATGTATTATATCACAAAAGAAGTAGAAAGATGTTTTAGCTACAGATTCAAAATAAAACAATAATCATGAAAAATACTGTACAATAATGTTAATTTAAATGTTAATGCTCTGTTTTGTTAAATCTTTTTTGTGCATGTGTATTTTAAACATGAGTTTTAATACTTTGGGCTATTGGCTCTTCATTCTCAGCAAGCTTTGAAACATGTACTGTAAGCCTTTGATACATCAGTCTTCTAGCATGGCATCGATATTGGCTAGATATGTGACAGAAAAGGCTCTTTGGCGCCTATTTGAGAGAACTGTCACACAAGGGGTTGGCTTGACCCAGCTTTTTTGTCCGAATGAAAATACCAGGCAATCAAAATAATGTTTTATCTGTTTTAATTAGATTTTTAAGTTTCCTTCAAGGAAATGTACCTTTTTTTCAATCAGTGAGCGATAACATAGGTAGCCTATTTGACCGTTTATTTTGTTTCCCATTTCAAATTCATGGCTGTTCTTTTCCTTTAAAAATCTATAAATAGATACAGTACATCTTCCCATGCTAGTAAATCTTGTTTGTGCTCAATCTTAGAGATTAATTGGAATAATTATTAAACTGTCCTTTTTTTACTCAGTGGAGGATGGTCTGTTATATTAATTAAAGCAGAAGTCAGATTTATTAACTCGGCGTGTGTTGAGTGTGGAAATCAGAGAATACGCCACACAAGCATCACACCGATTTTTATTCAGACACCCCACACTACACCAAATAAGTTGTTCTGTTGCTCCTACTGTACAAATACATGTTCCGTCATTGTTCCCTACTGCCAATCCCTGAAGTGGGTGAAAATACAGTACCTGGAGCAACAACCTCCAAGCTGTTATGTCTGAGATGTTAAAGATGTTAAACTGAATAGGATAGTGGTCTGATAAAACCTTTGTTAGATCGCTGACATACCAAGCCTACTGTACCTGCAATGAGATGCTTAACTCTTACATTAATATAAATAATGAAACTTCATTATTGTACTCGCTTTGGAAAAATACGTTGGATAAATGATATCTGTATCTGCCTTCTACAAGTTAAAGCCTGATAATGCAATTTTCTAGGTTTGAAATAAAGGAAATGTAAGGCATTGCATGAGGTGATGTACTGACATAAGAGGGTGTGTACAGAAAACAGGGGCATTTCTAGGACATTTTTACTGGGGTGGCACAGGGGTGGCAAAGAGATTTGTGGTGGTGGCCACAGAAAAACATATTTATTTTGTTATGGACACTATAGGTAATAAAAATAGGCTAAAATATAAATGTTACATGCTTGCATACACATAACTGGTGATGGTCAGTCTCCTATTTTGCTTAACCATTATAGACTAGTCAAGCCTAACAATAACAATCACAAACTTTTTTCTGATCTCATTTACAAATGTTAAGGTTATTAAGTATCCAAATACACACCAACAAAAAAAATCTGTATATTATTTACCCTACCATACTGTAGCTTACATTAGAGCATAGGCTATAGCCTTCTGATATAATTAACAAATATTACATTAACACATATATAACACATTTAGCCTGGAAGTCTTTGACATAGAATTTAAAAATGTCTGACCATATTTAAGGCTGTTAAAGTAATGCACTTCTTATCACTCTTATCATTGTTCTTATCACTGTAAAGTGTTAGTCAAGCTATGGTACACCAACATAATGTAGTCTACAGGCTTGTTTTAATCTAAGGAGAGAATAGCATGTGTGGGAATCAAATAATGATATGCCTTGTATTATGTACAAAGAACGGGGAATTGTAATGTTACTGACTCAGAATATACTATTGTTTCTAACTTTTTAACAATTTAATATACAATAGAAAATAACAATAACGTTCAGTATGGTTAATGCACATTAGACACAGAGAAACTTAACTCTATAAATCAACAGTGTTTATAAACTCTGTACATAACAGTGTTAAGATTGAAAACGGTTTATGTTTTTAAAATGCAATAAATTATAAACGCCTATATGTTTTTTATTATGTAAAGGATGGTAAAATAGTGTGCAGTTTTGAATGAAAGACATATTGTGATTCCTCCATGCCTTGACTAACTTTCAAACTGATCTGAGTTCAAATAAAACCACAAAATTAATTTAAATATAATATTGTATTTATTTATGTGCATGCTATCTTGTTTATAAGCCATGCGTTTCACTGGGTATACTTTTATCTATTTATGTCTATATTTTTTTATTTCTGTCATTTTAGTACCAAAAATGATACAGTTGTATATTTGATTTTATATTTGAGTGTATTTTTTGCTTTTAGGCGAGAGATTTTAGAGGCAGTGTGCCGATGTCTTGCCAAATAACACAAGCAATATAACAATCTCTTCAGCAGAGTTTGTAGATTATGAGTAAACAACCGTGAGCTTCTAGCCTTTATCGTTCTGAAGATATGATCTGAAATGTAAACTTGTGCCTCTCACTACATTCGAAGCTGCATAACAGCATTTTATGCATAACATAAAAAACAGGCTTTTTACAGGCACTGTTGCCATTGGTCTTGTACAGCCTCTATTATGCTGACAAACACGAGCCATACATCAATCTCTTCTAGCCTAGATTGTTTCTAGCCTTTACCTTTAGATATGATACGAAATATAAACCTATGCAATTTTCAGCAAAACTTTGAGAGTGCATTTTAGACGCAACTTTACCGTACAGCCAATGGGGGATCACATGTCTCTCTCACTGCCTCTGACAATGTGTATTTTGTACATTTCCATGGTGGATGTGATGTGCTTGTTAGAATAACGTGGGTTTTGTTAACCTTTAACTTGCTACTGCATTAATGGAGAAGATGAGGCATTCAGGGGAAAAAAGAGAGACAGAACCAAAGAAATAGGGATGAGATGTCTGTTACAGGATGTGGTGAGTAAAGGTTCACAGTGAGAGAGAGAGGGGGAGGGTGTGAATGGGATGGGTTCATTATATAAGAGAGGGAAGAGAGTTGATCATACTATAAATCAAAATGTCCACTCTATCTCAGTTCACATCTTTTGATAGACTATTGCCTGTTTTCTGAGTGCAACATGGCAGTTGACCTCCCATCAAATTCAGAGATAAACACAGTTAAAGATTCCATTTTCAATCTTTTCTTAGATGTTGTCATCTAAAATAAAATACAAATCTTATCAAAGTACTTGTTTTCAATTGAGACTTTGGCCACAGAAGCTCCTGTTTAAAAAATCCTTTGTTCTTGGAAAATGGCTTTATATTTGACTAAGATGTCCCATAGGCAGCCTATTTGTCAGATGCATTACAAACAAAGTGACTTAAGTTGACATTTTGTTATTGAAATACACTGTAAACTGTATGTATATTTATGTCCAAAATCACTGGGGAGGATGTGGCATTCTTGGGTGGCATTTGCTTCAGATAATTTGGAGGAAGATTGCAAAGTGATGAATGTATAGCTAAAAGACAACTGCATGCTCTAGCTTTAAAACATCTTCATGTAAATAAAAGTCTGTTTTGCTGTTATTTATAATTGATTGATGTAATGTTTCAGTCCCTTCACACCCATTCATTTAATGAAACCATTTCCAAAAATATGTGAATAGATAAACAGCATGGTTGGAAATCATTTTAGAGTAAACCAAAATCATGACGAAGTAAGCCATTGTTTGACTCCCTTGCAGATAAAACTACAATTCACTTTGTTAAAAGATCTTTGTCTTACTTATTTCTTGAGAAGTCTTGCTAACTTCAAGCTCAAATCAAAACAAAAACACATCTCCCTTCAAAGGGTGCTCCCTCAGAAGCTCTGCCTCACACATTGAAAATGCATTGTGAAGGTAGTATTGTTGTTGTGAGTGGTGTTTGCAATGTTTGTTTGTGTTCCTATGGAGCCTGGGCTGTGTAGAAGTAGCAAATTATCTTTTCAGCATGCACAGAGAAAACGGTAAGATAGCAGACCATGAGGAGATATTTGGTGAATTTGACTAAATGTGTATTATCTTACAGTATAATCAGTTACTAAGTTTAGTTAGCTTTCCTCATATAGTCAGTAAAATACTGTACATCGGTTTCTATATTGCAAGACATAATACAGTACACTGTCTAAGAAATGCAGATTAAGTAATTAACTATGTAAAGCTTCTGTACAATATGGAACTTTTTCTACATATATACTGTATATTTAATATGCCAGTGATATTTCTATAAATTGTGAAAAAACAAATCCCTTTCTATTTAAAGTTTTCGTCATGTTTATAATCTGGGTCTGTTGTAAGAGCGACATTTGTAGAAAACGATGTCAATGCCACTAAACCACATGGGCATGTTAGCTGCCGCACTGGCCGGTGTGCTGTTTGCAGTGTTTTAGAAGTGCAGTAATCATTACGTATTTACACTACATAGATTTTGACTAAACACCCTCATCTGGAAAGATCAATACCAATAAAAGGGGTCTTCATACAAACAAAGAGGATTAGAAAGTATTATTTTGGTTCTACGTCTGGCAACAGATTTCACATTACATACCTACAGTCTGTTGAACCCTGTAAAGACAATCTCTACATTCACATTTCCTTGTGGGTCTGCTGAGTGATGGTGAAAACTGAGTTATACTTCCCTCTCTGGTGCGGCCTCAGAAACATTCTGGCAGTGGGTTGCAGCGGTGGCGACACGAGGGCCTCAATACTGACTGACACCCCAGGGAGCGATAGCGATATCGTGCAGGTGCGTTTCGCTCGCATACCACTGATCAGCACACCGGTGCACTTGTCCTCTTAGCTTGTCTTTGTAATAAGCTGCTTCAAAAAGATCAGAACGTATGCCTACCCAGCCCCAGATACTCTCAACCCTTCTGATAAGATCTGGAGCGTGTAGTTCTTTATTCCCAACTCTTGTGGTTTTCTTAAGAAAATGTCAGTTTAATCATATCTTAATGCTTTGATAATAGGGTTCTTTTACACAGCTACAGAACAGTCACTTCACTGTCTTAAAAGCACAAGAAGGAGAGTCTCTAAATTACATTTGCTCAGGTCTTGTCATAATAGGGTGTGTGTGTGTGTGTATATGCGTCCGTGTGCGCGTGCGTGTGTGAGGGACTGCAGCATGAGGTTCTTAAACTCTAGTTTAGAATTATGTTGTGCATGACATTGGATGATTAATATAAGATGTACAGTATAAAAGTACATATTTAAATGTAAGCTTCATATAAGGAACTGTATTTTTAAATGGAAGGACAAAAACTATATTTAATATACAGTATGTTTTAATGTGTTCGACATTTACTAATTAAAATTATGTTATTGTGTTTAAAATTCCAAACATTGTTTGAATTATTAGTGGTGATTTTAACCTTGAATTGTTAGTAATGTATTAGTAAAGTGGCTATGTACAATAATAATCCAAACAATGGTAAGGAATCTGATGCGCCTGAATGTTTTTCTGTTCAAGAGTATGCAGGTGCAAAACCAGCTGTACCAATCCACCCTCCAAACCCAAAGCCTTTACGCACACACATCTTGCCACTGTCACTCACAATGACAGGCAGATGATGCCCAGAGTGACTTTCACATTTATTACAACTGTTAAGGTATGTGTTCCATTCACATGCCATGAGGGAACTGTACACTAAACTTATGTTTCTCCAAGTGTCAGCGAAAAAAATACAGTTGCCCCTGTTAAGTAAAGGCACTCAAATATACCCTGAAAGTGTTTTGCAATCTCGAATAGGCAAACTTGTCTATGCACTGCCACCCACTCTCAGCCATTTGAGCAGAGAGAGAGAGAGAGACCAGAGGGCATATTTAAACAGCCCTGTGGCTCTTCCGTGTTACTGTCACTCTGCTGTGACACACACACACACACACACTGCTGGCATTGCCTTGACCTAGTTGTGACTCAACACTGCATTGAATTGGTGAAATAACTAACAAAGAATGCACCAAATAATACAAAATATCATGAACTTAAGACAGTAATGCTAACAAACCTTTATTTCTGATTGTGTGTGTGAGCATTTGCGTGTGAGTTTGCATGTGCGTGCACCGTGCATGTGCGTATGTGTGTAACTCAGAACACAGAGATGTAATGGTGCTATTGATAAAAAATTAAAATGCTACCCGCTTCAAAAATGAATCCTCAACTAATCCTAGTGGTCTGAGCTTGACGTTTCCCAGACTGTGCTAAGCGAGAATGATGGCTGCTGCAAACTGTGGTAAGGAGAGGAGTGTAATGAAAATGCCACATTCCTCCAGTTTAGTCTTCCCTCAAGTCAGTGTTAGTTAGCAAAAACACTGGCATTTATTCTGCAGTGTGCAACTACAGATTACAGTCACTTTGCCCCCTATAGACCCCAACTGACGACAGTTACCTGCTCTAGATCCTTTTTAGCCTAACATCAGCCGTTGGCCAAGCACTGAACATTCCAATGTTAGCATAAAAAAAACACCATAAAACTGCATGAGGTTGTCTTCCTTTCATCTTTTAATTAGTTGCTTTGCATTGGCTTGTTCAGTATGTGCGGATTTGTTAGTTATTTGCTGAAACACAGGCTGCCTCAGTATTGTGTGCCTCAGACTGCTTTGATTCAAGCTAATGGAATCCTACCAAGCAACATAATATGCATGTGGCTGTATGAAAAGCCTCTAATTCCAAATCATCTTAAAAGAGCGATGTGTACAACAAGGGGGGATATCCACACAATGACACAAAAGCAAGAAAAAAAGAATGAAAAGAGGAAACAAAAACTCTGTGTGATTTTGCTTGGACATGAAACCATTTTGTTCAGAGAATAATTTTACACCATTCAAGTGAATGATTAAAGGGAGTCTACTTTACATTGATCTGGCTCTCAAAGCTAACTAGCTGTAGCTAACCAAAAGAATACATAGCTTTTGCATCCACTGCAGTGTAATTTCATTGGTGATTTAAAAAGAAGACGTTTTGGGTTCCCCCTTTGCCTTCCAAAGGGTTTGCGATGCTTTTGGGGTTTTTAACGCAATGCTTACAAATTGTCGCAGTTATGTGAATGAGGATATGGACTCAGTCTTTGAGTCTATATATAT
>JAODUH010000008.1:1130711-1142948 GCA_027564835.1 Typhlichthys subterraneus | reverse complement strand
TTAAGTTGTGTGGAGAACGTTTCTAGGCAATGGTCACATGGACCCCGAAATACTTTTGAATTCTAGTTATTTTCGCTTATTTTCTAGATCTGACTTACGGTACCGGTACTTTGTATTTCAACACCATTTGGAGGAACAAGAGATTAAACGAAAATGGTGACATATTATATACTATATATAATTTGTTCTTCTTTACTGCCAGACAATTTATTATGTCAAATAATAGCCAATTTGTTCTGTACCGGTAGCTTACGAATCAGTTGTCATATTAATTGCTTCGGCTATTTTCTGAAAAAAATCTGGAAACATGTCACAACTTGTGAGCTCAGCAATTTCAGATAATTTCCACTTACGATCTTGTGAATACCACAAAGGGTGGCATTCACTTGGACTCGTGAAAATTGTAAACACTACCCCATTTGAACGCGCCAACTTAGTCATTGACTAAATTTCTTCTTTTTTTTTTTTTTCTATATTTATTATTTATTTACAACCAGGAGCTAATACTTGCGCTGAAATTGCATGTCCATATAGCTAAAAATAAACTGGTGGTAACTCCGTAGTCTTGCCGTAAGAGTCAATGACCAAAGTCTTCTTCCTAAGACGCCAAAGGCTTTCTAACGCTTCGAAAATTTATGAGAAAGGCTATTGACCAAGCTGAAGTTTTTGACGAGTTGGGAATGAGAATGTGTTGATTTAATAACAACTCCCCAGATGGACTTTTGAAGGAGAATCCATCTGGCATGTCAGGTTTAAATGCAATCTGTGTCATTCACATACAGGCTGCGCAACTGTATTTTCTTTTCCTGGAGTGGACCAAACCATTTACATAAATTTTAAGGGGGAGTGGGGGCTACAAACAATATGTTTAAGTTGAAATGCCATACCTGATTATGGTTAATCATTAATTAAAAAAAAAAAAAAAAAAAAAAAGGATAAACTATGTATTATTCTAAAATGTAGGGGCCCTTACCAGCATCAGGCCCCATGAATCAATTCATGTTTTTCCCTCATAATGGCATCCCTGTACTTACTTTCTTTATTATTCATGGCTTTGTTTTGGGCATAACATACTGTACAATAAACCAATCACAGTGTCATCACCCATTTCTTTTAAAAGCTATTGCTATTTTAATGGCAGATTATTCTAAATTAAAACAAAGAGTGCTTCTCTGAATAGGAAACAACTCATCTGCTCATTTGCAAAGTGAAAGGCTGGAGCATGCCATCTACAGCAACAGCAGGATTCCACCTAGATCCATAAAATATGTAATTTTAACAGTACTAATATTATTTACATTGTACTCTTTTCATTTTTAATCCTTTGCATGTGCGCTCTTGCACATCCCTGTGTGTGTAGCAAGCAAAGTGTACTTGCGTTGTGCACCCACCTGCTACTATCTTGATAATTGACTAGACCAGGGTTTTGTTGGTCAATCGCGCAATCACTTTTCACTGACTCAAGATAGCAATGCATCAACAATGCGCTAGACCACACCTCATGTTTAGACCAACACACCCATAGGCGGTCAAATGAGCACAGGCACATTTACTATTTAAACAATGTGGGCGCTGGGAACAAACTGCATCATTCTGAAACTAGCAAAGATACTTGGGTGTTTTTTGTAGTTCCACATTATAATCACATAATATTCAGTGAGGCAACTCTCGTCTGGCATAAACAATATAATGTATAAACATAAAGCAGAATGCCATTTTGCTGTTCAGTTATGTTTGGCACATAGTTTGGTTTGGATTTTGTCCCGCAATAGTCCACAATGTCTGCTATTGTATTATATACATGCCAGCGACATTAACAAGTATTTGACAACACTGTCAGTTCGATTGAATGTGCAAGGCCTGCAAGGATACAAAATAAGAAAATGTATTTCTATAAACATATATATCTATAAAAACACCCCTACGCTCTATAAACAATCACCTGATGCATCTACAGCGCAGAACCACACAGGTATCTTTCAATTTATTCCTATCAAAAACCCTTGAGAGGTCTCTAGGTTTCCCTCTACCTTTCACAACACAACCTCTCATCGTCTGGCTTCAAGGATGCTCAATCCACAGAGACTGCTCTTCTCATGGTGACTGGAGCCCTCCACACCGCCAGAGCCTCCTCACGCTAATCATTCCTCATCCTCTTGGACCTGTCTGCAGCATTTGACACGGTAAACCACCAGATCCTTCCATCGACCCTACCTGAGCTGGTGATTGCACACTCTCTCCTGGTTTGTCTTATCTGACAGATCCTCCTATTTTCTCTAGAATGGAAACCCTGCCCACTCAACACTGGGGTCCCTCAAGGATCTGTTTTGGGACCCTTACTCTTCTCCTTATATATCCGTATATCAGATCTCTTTGGCCTGTAATCTTATTTTATGGATTCTTCTAACACTGCTACACAGATGACACCCAACTCTACCTCTCCATTCCTCGATCTGACACACAGATCTCAAATTGTAGCTTTGAATGTCTCGCTGACATTAGTGCTGGGATGTGCACACATTCTTGACCAAGCTAATGTAATCTACACTCTACCTCCCAGTAAAAGAATGTCCTGAAGTGGACCTGTCCATCACCCCTGAGAGTTGTCCTGGACATTCTGTAATGTGCAGTGAACATTTCCACGACTAATTGTGCCTGTATCAGCAGGATAAGGCCATTCCTCAAAGAGAAGCGGTGCAGCTACTGGTCAAAACTGTAGTTATCTCTCGTCTAGACTATTGCAACTCTGTTCATCTGAACTGTAGGACTACTAGATTGCCAGACACCTACAGTGTGTACAAAATGCTGCACCAAATCTGGAATTCAACTAACCCAAGTTCTCCCATGTAATACTCCTTCAAGACCTTTCCCAACACGGCCCACATCCACTTCAAGACACTGGTGTCGGCTTACAAATCAATGAAGAGAACTGTTCTTAGAAATATGAGCACATTTTGGTAGTTTGAGGACTGCATTATATGTTTTGTATTGTGTGTTAGCCCTGATGACACAATGCTGTCATTATTTTAAAAGAATGTTGTTTACTTACGATTGCTGATGTATGACCAATTCAGCTATTGACACAAGTACTGTTGGTTGCTTTGGATAAAATTGTCTCCAAAATGCTATAGATGTAATCTACTTTATTACTAATAATTATACATATTGTCATCGCAGAACATAGTTTCTCTGAAGTAATTCATGCATTGGAGAGTGTCACTTGTCCTCAGTGAGGGTGCATATAGCTTGAAGTCTGCCTGGTTCTCTTGTGTTCCCCAATCCATTCAGAATGCCTGCCAAAGGTATTGAATGGAGTCCTAGTTGGTAAATTGTGGTCAATATCCTTCCAAGCCATGACCAACTAACATTAGATCTATGATACCTCATATTCTATGGAGGGGCAGGATAGCCATTAGGGTGGCCAATTCTCATCTGAAATATAATAATAATAATAATAATAATAATAATAATATTTATTTGTATAGCACTTTTCATACATAATTGCAGATCAAAGTGCTTTACAAAGAGGGACTACATGCACAAGCGTCCTTCCCTTAAACAAATACAGAATACAGAAAAACAACATAAATAACCATGGTTAAATGAATCGGATTCATAAAAAAAGAAATTTAAATAGATGCATAATTGTTGCTACATCAGATTACCATTAGCAACATAAGGGGTATAACAATGGTTAAAGGAGAACAATAAATGAAAGGATGTACTTTAATAAAAATGGTTAAAGGAATCAAATGAAAGAACAATTAGAGAAATTAAAACTTTATAATTTTGGTTGCTATGTCAGAATGTCAGCACCATGCTAGAGCAAAATGCTAATCCGTTGGAGGTGCCAGATGTTTATTGCAGTAGCATTTATTAGTTATCAGTACATTTATGATTATATCCCCTTGTACCGACTAACCTCAGTGAAGGAATTACCAAGACCCTCTCGTACGCATACCAGGGTGCTGTATAGCCTCAGATATACAGACCCTGCATGTATATTCACCAGACAACTACATACTATTAGACTATGCTTGTTTGGTGGGTTTGATACACAGACAATTGAGCAATACAGTGGTCATACATTTACCATAAATAATCTCTCTCTGTGATCACCGTTCCAAATGGGCCTAACACAGGTCTTTTTGCCACAGCAACAACACCGGTACGGCGAATAGGCCTCCCTGAGATCTTTTTTAGCAACATAAGGGGTATGGGAATGGTTAAAACATTGAAAAGCACTTGTTTCATAAATTGGGGCATATATTGTTGCTATATCAAGCTGGCCCAGCACAACCCTATACGATAGTAAATCCACCACACCGATGTAATGTAAGGTCACCCTCTACCATAACATCCCCATCAACCCTTTCCATTGACCCGATTTCTCAAACATGCCACAGGCACACACACACGAGCGCACACACATGCATGTGCGTGTTCACACACACACAGGGAACACACAAAAATTAGTGTTTAGAGCAGAGGAAATAACATATGATGGAAGACATGACACTGGGTGGAGTCTAGCCGATTAAGTGATTGGGACCATTCTGTTACTGAAATGCTTTTTCCAATCCTCCAGATAACATCATCCTTGGTCTTTATCTGTGTTCTTGAACTTATTTTAACTATTCTGCTCTGCACTCTCTTTATTACACACTGTCCTTTTCTTTTGGCATCCAGTTTCATTACTGGGAACTTATCTCAAACATCCTGCCTTTCTGTCATTCTGTTTATTGTATGGCAGGGATTTTAAGATTAGCCGTTTTCATAGCTCTTAACACTATTGTATAATGAAGCCTCTGTTCACCAAACCATTCCTGGCCTGCACAGGAAGGAACTAAATATGTATTTATGTTAGTCAATTAATTAGACTTTTGAAAAGGACGATAGCAGGGGGGAAATGCTGTGAGTTTAATTTGAAATGTCATATCTGCAATGCAATTTTGTATTCCATAATCCCATAGTAAATACCCTGTATGCACGATATGATAGTAAACTGTACCATTCCATGCAGATTATTTGCATATGCTGTAGGATGCACATATTTGATGTTATTTTGATTGAGGAAGAAAAGCGTGCATTGAATCAACTAATATGGAGTAGGCCCATTAGAATATTGCCATGCTGCCAGCCTGGGATTTAAGGCCTGAAGGACCTGTATCATACAGTTATCTAAGAGATGAAAGCTTGGTCATGAATGGTCTCATTCTAACTCCCAATGTAAGCGTTTCCGTGAGTATAAGGACAAACATATACTGTAAAATGTTGGTCTCATGTTGTACTTAGGGCTGCCTTTAGGGACACCTTTCTTCAATTTATTCTCTGAAATATGATTTCATTTTGGGTCAAACATAACATTACAACAGTGAGCTTCTGATCTATCATTACTTTATCTTCATTTAACTGTATGTATTGTTTAGATTATGTCATGATAATGTGTTAATGGTAATGTGCATAGTTTTCTTTGGTACAAATAAATGGAAGAAAATGTAGGTCATCCCTTTGCTATCAACAAATGATACCATGAGTCCTGTTGCACTCTCTGAAAGCTGTGGACTTTCAAAGCTTCCGACTTGCAGCCAAAGTAACCGGGTGTCTTTTTCATCTCCATTATATCACCCCTGTCTGCACTGCGAGGATGTAATTGCATCACTCAACAAGCAGGTTAAGAGACGGGGTTGGAGAAATTAACATATTTTTTTATAAAACAGATTTCCCCAGTTGTTTTAATAACCCATCTCAAACCTGCGATCTAATCTACAGGAACAGGAAGTAATTAAATTTTAAATTAATTACCGTCTGTGCCTGATATTCTAATAACAGGCTTTGAGTTTTGTAGCAGGAAGTTGATATTTTGTCATCCACGCTTTATCTCATGTGGCTGATTGTCTGTTCTTACAGATTATTAATGCATCCAGGAACGGAGAAGGAAATGACAGATAAAGGAGAAGAGATTTTCTTGTGCTCATCCTGACCATAACGGGCCCCGTCTTGACAGCTAGCCCCTCCCTGTACATGCACGCACGCACGCACACACACTCACATACCTTAACAAATCCCCCTTTTTTATCATGACAGTATTTAGGCAGGGAGATACCATTAAGACCTTATGACGGCTTTTGATTTAAAATAAAATATAAAATTAGAAAAGGAAATTACACAATTGTTCATTAGCGGTTAAGATAATGCTCCCATCCCACCCGCTGCCCCAAGCTCTTCCACCATCCTCCCTCGGGAACTCATTTGAGAGCCATTCGGCGTTCAGCAGTGCGTACCGGTGAGGGCCATGAAGAGAAGGTGACACCACAGAGGACCTGGTGTGGACAGTGCTGCAGGAATGTGTCACGCTAACTGGAAGGAAACTCCACACACTCCAGTAGCAAGGGGCACACTGCTCCCTGTTGGGCGCGACGGGGGGGAGGGTTGTGTGATGTTCTCGTTGCCCAGGTTTGTCACTCTCAAAGTAACTACCGTGTTCTTAATCCAAAATGGCCAGATGAGATGAAAAATTCAGATAATTTGGAGCTTTGAAAGGTTGAAGAATCTTAGGATAATAGTTCCTTATTTGCACGTCACTTAACATTAATGTAGAAAGATACACTGCTGCAAATGATTATGAAAAAGTAGTTTTTATGTCTAATACACAGACACAAAAAGTGTTCAACTGGTAGTCCAGTTTTAGTATATAATCTCATTAGCATTTTCTAACAATAATGTTTTGAGTAGTGTTAATATATTTTGTGTATACATTGTACAATACTGTATGCCTAATCAGAATCACCTGAATCACCAAGAAATCGCTCAGCCAAGTGAAACTACTTTCAGCGGACATTACACCGCTGAAAGTATTCTGTTTGAATGCAACAAATGGGAAAAGCACGTGCACATGCAAACAATGCCCAAGCCCATGAAATGCCAGGAACACACTACAGGATAATTAACCTGTTTCTGTTCCCGATTTCCCCGTTTCGATGCCGGTCAGCAAATGCCTGATTTATTGGCTCTACTGATTATTACTGACTAACAACTGATTATCCTGTAGCATGGGGTATGTTAAAAGTGTGTTTTAACAAAATGAGTTGCCTCACCGACGCGACATCGCAAATATTAAAATGTTCAATATTTACGATCCAAAATGCTGCAGTGTAAGGCAAACGACAAGGACAGTTGATTGTCATTTAGGAAAGACAATAGACATTGGGAGACACGCTGACTTAAAGCGATACCAACAGTTAATCAAAAGTAATCACAACAGAAACCACAGCAGCAATTTAGAAGTGTGTGTTTTATTTAGATCGCCTCTGCAATTTTGTCCACTGCTTTTGACGTTCTGAAGAAACAATTGCAAAGCTTGTCCATTAGTGCTACGCAACATAAGCAGCTCTGTGCTGATACATATACACTTTTCATTGGCTGATAGCGTTGTCACTCACAAAGTCTGTATCCGGAATTCCGGTGCGACAATAGTTATGTTATTTGTATTTGTATTTTTTATTTATTTTTTTATTACCAACCTCTCGAAAATTTACAAACAGGCATAATCAACATTCTAACTCTAATTCCTAATTAAACAAAACACAACATAGACATGAACGTATACATAACATTGATAAGAATAAACTAAATTACTAAAGAAAAATAATAAATACGGGATATTTCTAGAGGTCAACGAATAAATAAAATTATTCTATAATCAGGTAAAGTCTTTTGGCAGATCATTTCTGCTTCATAAACTTCAGTGACTTAAAATAATATTTTAATTAATGATGAAAGGCAACAAATATAGGATAAGTATTAAAGACTTACATTTATGAATATATAATTTCCCCAATATTAAAATCACATTCATGACTAGATCCAAATACATACATCATTCCAAAAAGAGTGAGTGTATGTACAGTGGATAAACAGGCGATCTGTTGTTTCACCATCATTATTACACACATTGTGATCCAAGTTAAATCTACATCTGAGAAATTCACTTGTGGGATAAATATCATTAAGTTTTTTTAAGTGTAATTCTTTCGCTTTAGTTGGTATGGGGAGCAACAAATAATTTGTCTTAATTTTCTTAATGTCTTCTTTAGAATACCTTGGTGTATACCATGAATCCTGTATTGTATTTTGGAAACTTGGTATGGTAAGCAGAGTGCATCCATGCTCTGCACTATAACTATATTTTTCACCAACATAATCAATGCTTTTGGAATATTCTTAACAACTTTCTAAAAATCTTTATGGTTACAATAAAAATCATGTTTCGACAGAGGTTTTCATATACTAGCATGTTCCCATTTTAATCCATTAAATGAGCAACAGACAATATGTTCTTCCCCAGCCAATCTTCAATATATAGAGATTTTTTCTAAAGAAAATATATCTATTGTTCCAAATTGATGTGTTGTGTGGAGTAAAATTATGTTTGTATATTAATTTCCAGTATTTTTAGTATTTTCCAGTTTTTTATTTTTAAAATAAAAAACTAACTTTTTTCACTTTGTTATTATGGGGTATTGTGTGTATCATTTTGAGGAAAAAAAGTATTTTAATACATTTTGGTATAATGTTGTAATGTCAAAGTGAAGCGCTTTGAATACTTTTGGACATGCAACAACACAATATTGCAATTAGGCCTACATGTGATGTTCAGATTGAAATATTTAGTTTTATTTTTGTATTTAGACACCTCATCTGTGCATTTCTGTACGGAACAACATTGTGTAAAGCAAATGCCAAGATTTGGAAACAAATTATATGTTAGAAAAATATTATATAGAAAGGATAGATATAAAAGTTTTTTCTTGCCCGAGGCTTAGAATTAAACCAGGGCTAACCTAAACGCAAGGCTACACGATTCACACTGCACTTTCAGCACAACATAAACAACATATATTAATTTACCTTTTCCAACAATGGCAAACAAAGGAGATGTTGCTGTTTTTATATAAATAAATAAATAACATTAATGTAGAAAGATACACTGAAAATTAAATTAAGAAACATACACAACCAATTGCCTAATGGCGACTTTAGCCGAGTTTTCAGCTCGCTGACGAGTTTTTGGCGAGTTTAAATCCTGTAGTATGAACGGTGTTGTGACTGGTAATGACAGCAACACCAACCAACAGCCAATGAGAGCGCAATACAAGGACTAGATGAAAACAAGGGGGAGCAGTAGAAGCTTTTGTAATAATTTGAACTGCCTGACGAAACCCGCAAAGGAATGGATTAATTAAAGTCTCTTGGAAAATATATCCCTTGTCGATAACACTTTTTGATTCAAATTACTTGAAACAAATCTAATCACATCAATGGTGGTAAATATTGTGATTTAAATAATATGTTGAGAAATGTTACGCCTTCATGTTAACGAGGTGCTAACACTACGGAATAAAGGTCTTCACGGGTCCGCTGAGTCCCGAAGTTCAGAGACCCGACCCGAGACCCGACCGGGTCGGGTCCAACTTTGAGTGTTTGACTCGGATCTAGGTCGGGTCTGACATAAATTCTATGATTCTCGGGTAAATGCGATTTACCAACTGGCCCCAATAATTAATTAATACATATGTTTACATTATTATATGTAGCTTAATATATATAAAGAAGATTACAAAAAAATGTTGTCATGATTTGACGAAGCAGCAGGTTCAGTGGCACCGATGAGTGAGCGATAGCCAGTGCCCCTGAACATATAGGCAACTTGTTTATACTTTTACTTGCTTGCGAATCTGACCATGGTTCATGCAGGGTCCGTGATAGGAATTACAAACTGAAACATCAAAAAGGTCCAGCCTTGGCTTCCATTGGTAAGTCTAACTGATAATAAACCCTAGCACAAATTCCAGGAAAAACGCCTAAAATGTAATACCACAAATAAATCAAGTACTGTTCCTCAACCATGAGGCCTATATACACACTGCTGGACTCATTTGATAGGGCAGAATCTATTGAATGTGAATACAGTATGCGTAAACTGATTTCTATTACCATTGCAGAGTATATAGAGATGGAAAACAGTAAACAGTTTTAATTTTTAATATTTCTTTTAAAAATATACTAGATTTTAGAGTAAAAACCCCCTTTGGGATGATGCAGTTTCAGCCCCAAACCTCCAGAAAAGAAAAGCCCAACATCTGAATGTTTCCTGTGCAAAGGTTGATTCTAGTAAAGTGAAGCTGAGCAAATAGAGAGAGGTTTTTTAGAAACATGTCAGGTGGAACCTCTATTTATGCCATGTTAAAAAAAATGTACACATTATGGCATATTTGAAATATCTCAATTACCTAACTGTACAACTGATTGTGATAAGAGTTCCATTGGACTCTGTATATCCTGGGCTTTCATATGATATGAGGCATGTGTAGGTAGCATAAAGTAAGATAAATTGCACATGCACTATATGTGCACATGCACCATGTGCGCATAGCGCACGCTAATTTGTATTTATGAACATATGCATGTTTAGATGCTTGGTGTTAGAATTGTATTATGTTTAGGTAAAAAATTAAATAATTATATTGTAGTCGAGCTTCTTCTCTTTAAGCGGATGTGCAGCATACCTACGTAGCTTCATTTTTAGCATTATCAAAAGCGGGCGTGAGCTGCCCCCAGATACTGGGGCTCTAGGGTTTAGGTGGTTAACTAAAACCTCAGACAACTTTTCTGCACTATTCCTTGACTATTGATGGCGACATGGTTCTGTTTATTCTTTTGGTACTCAGCGGGTCTTTTGGACATCTTGTAGTGTATGACCCCGTCGCCGGTCAGTCATGTAGTGTGAATCAAACAACGACGTGGTGTAGTGTGTGCTGCACATTGACCTAACGACTTTGAAAGTCGTGTAGTTTGAACTCGGCATAAGGGGCGTCATGTCTGGCGAACTAATAATACCACCATCCAACAGACACCACCAAAAAGTGACAGGTGGTGGCACTATGTTGTTAAAAGATTCTGTGATGACGTGACGAAGAAGCTGTGTGATTGGGCACCACGTGATGCAACATCCACTGTTTACTTGGCCCACTGGCATCTTTTAGCCTCGTGTTAGTGGATTTTCAGGAGCAAACCCTGAAAACTCAGGGCTAACTGCTCCGGAGCAGGGACAGCTAGCCCTGGGCTAAAGTCGGGGTTATCACACTTTGGAGTGTTCCAGGATTGTGCCAGTGTGAACTCTTTCTTAGCCCGGGGCTAACTCACCCTTAGTTCTGAGCTAAGAACTTTCTAATACTGCTGTTAGCCCCGGGCTAAGCGCGGTGTAAAATGTTGCCAATAGTAACAGCACGTATTAAACGCCAAGCAAAGCTATTCTCTAGTTTTTCTGTCTGGCATGCAACCGCTGCCTCTGACACATTACAGTTGCCTGCAAATATAATGTTCCATATGGTGTTGATATTGTTTGGCTGATTGTGGCTGTTTTCTAGTTGATATGGCACAATATTAGAATAAAATAGCAATGTTGTTGGCTCTCAGTGTTTTAGCAGTTTAGTTGAATTGTGCTATTCATGCCTTGATGTTATAAATAGGCTTAAATAACCTTTTAAGCCTATGGCTTTGTATGACTATAATATTAGACAGTGTGTGTGGATCCAGTCGTCGATTGATTGAGAAATTGGGAAATAATGGAGAAGATGCTCTGAGGGGGAGGGCGACCTAACAATATTCTGATGAAATGCTGACCCCTAATGGTTTGGAGAAAGTACACATAGCACCTTTAGGCCCCATGTCCACAGCACTTTTTTTCTGGCAGTTTAGTGCTGGCAGGGCGCTGAGGAGCGATTCATCCCAGCGCTCAGTTCAGATATATTCAACTTGAAGCGCTCAGAGCTTTTTCTCTCAACTGCTGCATGCATATGCTCTATTCTCATTGGAAACAACTGAAACAAGACGCTGGCGCTCAGAAAAAAGTTTCCCATGAATTAAGTAGTTTTATTTAATTATTGTTTTTATTTGAATTGTAGTTGATTGTTGTTTAAAACCCTTGAAAATGTCTGCAATTATTGCAGGTGGTGGTCTGACATATCCGTTGACTGTACCTGATGTTACGATTGTATCTTGAATTATTTTATATCTATCAAATTGTAAGATGTATAGCTTTCTAATGGTATATAGTATGAAGAACAACTTTTAAGTTAAACATGTCAACAACACAACACCGTCAGTGTTTGAAATATTTAATGTTTTAATTCAAAAGCAATTAAAGTGTTTAACTTGCATTGTCTGATGTTTTTA
>JAODUH010000008.1:1110600-1130611 GCA_027564835.1 Typhlichthys subterraneus | reverse complement strand
CCGTCAGTGTTTGAAATATTTAATGTTTTAATTCAAAAGCAATTAAAGTGTTTAACTTGCATTGTCTGATGTTTTTAATTTGGTATTTTGCACGTACACCACATGTTGTATAACACTTGCCACTTAGATTTTAGCTTAAGTGCAAATGAACACCATTTTTATACCTTTTTAGATTTAAAATCATAGAAGGGTAAATGTTGTATTGTAAGCAACAATGCTACAAGTAATTCTATACATTTTGGGTGTGTTAGATTTACAATAGGTGTGCGAATAATCAACCATGTACAATAATAACTATTATTGGTGGCGCCGAGGAATTGGTGGCGCCGAGGCAGTGGAGGGCCACCAAAATAATTATGCTTAGGCTCCTCTATAAGGCTTCGGCCAGCTATGTATGTGACAATGATAGATGACTAAAATAGCAGTCCTTTTCTAGAATGACAAACCATGTAGTCATCAAAATGTAATTACTACATCATTGGTTCACTGGTCAGTTCATGACTTTGGACAAAAAGGTAGAAATTTTTTTTTTAAACTTTTCTAAACAGCCAGAACCAAAGTTGGGTGATAAGCAGCCCCTCCCCCCCTTTCCCCAGCCGCTTTCCTGGATCAAGTCTAAGACAATTTCAATGACATGCAAAAGATCAACATTTTGGGGGACCAGAAAGGACTGTGAGACGAGGGCTTAGAATCACGGCCGGATCAGAATGAGATGAACACACAATCACAGGCAAAGCTACGCAGGCTTATCTGCCCTTTTGCAAGGGCTGTTGTCGTTTGAGAGAGTTCCCCCTCGACTGGTCCTCCGCCAGAAATGAGAGGGAGACGAGCAACATAAGGCTTTCTGGCATAGACCTGAAAAGTTTCTCTCTCTGATTTTATCTGGAAAAGTTAAGTCATAAAAGACTTGCAGTTTGGCCCTCACAAACGAGCAAACGAGCGAAATGGTGTCTACAAACACCAAATATGAGAAGTCACCAGTTGTCAACCTGGGTGAGAATGGCAGAATCAAACATAAGCAAGATACTCTGCTAAGCCGTATAATAAGATTGAATAATGCATGGATCAATGGAGACTTGACTGTGAAACACACTGGAGTTTAAAATATACAGTTTTATTTTGATAATTTGCTTTTTACTTTCTTTCTTTTAAGATTTACATTCTTGATTACATTCTTGAGTACATTCATACAAATTAATACATCAATTAATCTATGCATATGGCAGAAAGCCTGACAAGGGATATTGTACATTGACATAATGTGGCTTTACGTCTTGCTCAGCAATGTTCTTCCACATCTTTCTCTCTATAGGCTTTGGCATAAAGCAGAGCTGCTACAGTATATATCAGAGTTGATGGTGTTTGTGTAGGCTTCTCCTACAGTGTGAACCCAACTATGTGAGTTGAATAGAGGAAAGATGGAGCTGTCAAATACTTTCTAGAGTGGCTTTTGAAATTACAATTGTGATGGGCTGGGTTCATGGAGAACATTTAAACAACACCACTCAAATAACAACTAACATGTAGTACATTTGTCATTAGTTGGACAGGTCATACAGATCAATTGTAAGCAACCTATATATCAGAATAGTTAAAGCATTTTGTCACCATGTCTACTACCACGTCAATATATAATGAAATCATCCAACAAAGATCCTAGTGGCCTGAATAATAAAGTGCCTAATACTAACGTGCTAAATAAATACAGAGCATACAATACATTTTTATTAAGAGAATAGAGTAGAGAGAATAGTAAACTTCTTAAACTGTCTTGAGTCTCTTAACATGTTTTCACATTCTGTGACACTCCCCCTTGAGTAGGACAAGGCAGGGATAAAAATAATTATTTAATTTAGTGTACAAACAAGACTTTCATTCTATCAGTAATATAAATAAGCTCTTAATACATTATGTTCATGTATGTATACATTTTTGTCCAGCCATGCATGGCTTTGTGCTGTCACTGCAAATATTTGATTCTGTATATGATCACTTTGCTAAAATGTGAATATTAGCCATTGTTGAATAGATCCACAAGATGGTATTTCAAAGAATTCTCATCTATCAATATAAAGGACAATATAGCTATGGGGTTTCTAATGTTCAAATACTCATAGAACACATTTATAAGACTACATTGAACAATTACCATGAATGTATTACTTTAATTAATGAAGCATAATTCATAAATACCCACCACCTACTAAATACCAAATATATTTGACCTAACAATGTATTTCACTGCATTTTGAAATTTTGACAAAATTAATTAAATTAAATTAATTAATAGGACTAATTTGAATATGAGTTTTAAATGTTCTTAATCTGGAATAAATACTTTTGTATTAAATTCTTTTTAATAGGTTGAATTTCATACAAAATTATCTAGACAGAAAATGTCCTATTTTATTTAACGAATTTCCTTTCAACACTACAGGGTTCAGCCAACCTGAAAAAAATACTGTACAATTGTATCCCATCATACAGAACTTTATTTCCAGTGTTTATATTCACAGGTATTGTGTAAGATTAGCATGCCTTTAGATTATAATTTCCATAAAAATGTAGTTTTATTTAGTCATTTATTTTTATTTTAGTTTACTTAATATAAGAAAATAATTGCTTATATTTCATGACTTTCAAGAGAATGTCTAGCTTTTGATTATACCTTTCTGTAAGTGAAGCTTTTTAAAAATGTCAAGATATGCTGTAGGTTCACAAGGCCAGGTTCACATATAATAATTCATATACCATTATCTTATTACCTGAATTGTTTGGATGGCTTTTAGATATTTATTTTCAGCAATACATATATGAGACAATAAAACAAATAATTTTTTCCTGAGCCAGGTTAACGGCTCGGGCTGGTTGACTTCAAACCAGTCCTGCATTAACATTTTGATGTGATGCTGAGTTGAGCTGGCGATATAATAAAACCTAATTTGGGTTAGTTGGTCCATTTTGGCAGCAGCTGAGCAATATCATCATTACAGTCCTGAACGCACCACCTCTGCATCCGCCTTGCCTGCATGAAGCCTGGATGAGCCCTGCAGGCCAGAAACAGCTGGCCATCATTTGTCTCACTTTGGCATGCGGGCCGGCAATATTCTTAAGTTTGGTTCTGAATTTCACAACGATTCGAATCAGAAATGAGACGTTGTGTTTAAGATTTCACTTCCAAGCACTCTCTGCCTGTGGGACCTGCTCCTTAGGCTTTTCATCAGCTGCCATTTTCAACGGCATGCAGTAATTTCATGGCTCATTGCAAGCGCTGAAAACCTTTGAAACTGCAAATGTTAACTTTCCCTGGCCTAGAGCCATTTAGGAAGCGATTAATTTAGCAAACAGAAGTGAGCCACTTTCTCCTTCTAGCCTGTGCATAATTTTGGGGGGCTTCTATCTGTATTTGAGTAAGAGTGAGCAATGTAATGATGGTTCCTGTAATTGTGGTGGTGTGAAAATGGTTCCTACCTCTGTCGCCATGCACATACAGTAGGCCTATCTCCTATACCATCTCCTGTGGCTGAGCCTTAAGTTATAACATGGCCAACCTTATTTCTTGTCGCAGGTTGTTATAGCGTAACAAAGCAACATATTTGTTTGTGAGTTATGTGTTGATTTAGTCAGCCAGTGAATAAAGAGCACTCATTGTGACCTTTCCATAATCTTTGAAATCACTTGCTAGTACCTTGCTGCAGCTTAGATGGGCAAACATCTAAAATAACATAATTAATAACTTTATCGGGTGTAAAAGACGTCAATAACTTCACTCTGTTGAGATGTTGAAACCCTTTTTTATGTGAATGTTTATTTGGCTGAGGATGGTGTTCCCAGGAAGTAAGGCGCCGCTCCCAGTGTGAGGATTTCAGTGTTTGCCCAGCATTCCTGGAGGCTTGTTTTGTCACTGACTCGGTGCAGCAAGGCATATAGGAGAGGCAGAAGGCGGGGGGTCGGCCAGCCATCCCCTCACAGCTGTCCTCTTCCGTCCTGGCACCCAGCATCAACAACCAATATGAAAACAAATCCTTGCTTCTTCTCTGCAATTAATTTCCCTTTGCTACAAATAAGCTGTCTTGACAACATAACATATAGCAGGTTGTGTACAGAAAATCTGGCTGTACATAGAGGCAGAACAACCCTACAAAAATCTGTTTGCCCCCCTCCCACATTCCAAATAGTAATTTTTCACTCTGCTGGGAGCCGTTGTCTAGCAGCTAACACTTCTCCTCCCTGTCCATTCAGATGAATGCAGTCAAAGAGTTTAGTGTAAGCGGTGCTGTTGTGTGGAGTAAAGCCACCTCAACTCACTTTCTGTATAACGTAAATATAGAGTGCTGTGCTGAAATAACAGGGTAACTGAATGAATGTAAGGACCTACAATAGGTAGGATTGAGATGTAATTGCATCTGCCTACAACTCCAAAGTTATTTACTCTACTTTTATGAAGACTTACAACAGTACCATATACTGTATTACTTTTATGAATACCTATTTGCGGTGTATAAAACATAAGAAAAGTTCACAAATTGTTTCTGAAGTTAACAGTATATATTATTTCATATTAATTTGTGATTTCTTTATGACAATTTTTATACAATGTGCAAGAACTAAAAAATAACGTAAGAGAAAGTCAGCACACAAAGGTAAATGCACTGTGCCCACTAAAATACAATGTATATTTACAGTATATTTTACAGTATATTAACAGTGTATATGCTGATTTATTTGTATAGGGTTTTGGTAACGGTAATGTACATTATGTATACTTTGTGTTACAATCATGTTTGACATTTCCACTCGCATCTTAACCACCTGCACAATTATTTACAATATACAGACACGTAATGTCTGCTACTGTATGTGTTGTATTGAGGGTCTAAGATGAAAAATAAAGAGAAAAAGCAACTATTTGTGTGTGTTCACTGCTCCAAATATCTATTTAATGAATGTTTCTCTCTCTCTCTCTCTCTCTCTCTCTCTCTCTCTCTCTCTCTCTCTCTCTCTCTTTGTGTACAGGTGTGTGTGTGTGTGTGTGCGTGTGTATGTATGTGCACACACTACATTTAGAAAATGACTGCTTCCTTACCTGGATGCCCTAATACCCCATCTGCATCCTGTTTCACCATGGTCTCCTGCAATCTTCCCCAACACCATTCATTTTATTGAAAACCATTCACACTACCAGATACTGGCCAGTGGTGTTCAAAAGCGTATTTCTTCCTCTTTCTTATCATAAAGGTTCCACATGTCTTAGCAATATCCCCAAAATACAAAAAAAGATAATTTTTTCCTAATTATGTTCCTCGAACAATGTTGTTTGACAGCCAACGACATCAAATTAAATACTATTTTGATTCCACAAAAGTGGTGTCAAGGTCTTTTATTTTCATTGCAGGTACACTGACTGATAAAAACGTAGAGAGAACAGTAATTACAGGGTGGAAATTACATCAGAAATTAAGCACATTGTGAAAGGTTTAGCCTTTAAATGGGTTTGAGCCATGAATTAAAAAGACCATTAACTTGGAACAGACAGGTGTTGGCCAAAACAAAACAAACATACAGTAGTGTCTGTGTGTGTGTGTGTGTGTGTGTGTGTGTGCGTGTGCGTGTGCGTTTGTGTGCGTGTGTGTGTGTATGCACCTGTGTGTTTTTGTGTGTTGTCTTTATCTGCAAACATTCCCTTGCTATTTCCAAGTAGAAATGTAAGCAGATTTTCCACACCATCATAAATTTGTAATGTATTGTCTAGCTGCAATTAACTAACAGGTCAAATGATTTAGTGTTTGTAAATGACCTAATAATAATTATTGCCAGGATTAAAGTTATATTTTTGTTGCTTCTACAGCTGCACACATGCTCATGACAATCTGATCATCTCAATAACGTGTAATGTAATATGTTTATTAATCGATTCTATTTTAAAAGGGAGTCAGACTCCACTCAGAAATTGTTCACTATCATATTTTTATATACAACAGTATCATTGAGGTGGCATGGTAGTTTTTACAATTTCATGACTCTATAAAAAGTTGAATGTTCAGTGTTTGCCCTCCTCCACAGTGCTATAATATATCTCATTCTCAGTGTGTGGTTTGCATAAATTGAAATTCAAAGGCCCCTTGTAAATTATACGGGAAGTCATAATTTGCGTGGTCACTCTGCTAGAAATCAAAAGGCAAGAGTAGCATTCTATTTTTTACTACATTCTTTCTTATTTTGCATTTTTTATATAGTCAGTGTCAGGTCTTTTCATAAGGCCAGAGAAATGTTTAGGTGATGATAGGTCTTCTGCTGGATAGAAGACAGTGGGTCGGTGTGGTGATAGGACAAACTTACATCAAGACCACCCCCAACCCCCCTGCTATGCACGTCTTTTTTCATTTAATCAAAGTTATTCCAGCCTGACGGTGCCCTCTCTGTGGGCCAGGTGTCAAATGTTTTCCATTGATGTCAATGCGAGGGCTAATCACAAAGTCTATCCACAGATGCCTGCAACTGTGTCTCACTGGGGCATTGTATTCTCCACTCAGCACCTTTGAGGCATGCAGGCAAGATTATTTCCACCATCTGAAAGCCAGCGTAACCTCCAGAAAGGCACAATATAAAGTAATTAAGCACATTATCAGCATCGAGGTTAATTAGTGAGACCCTTCTTCCTAGCAAGTAGCATTGCAAACAGACAAATGCTTTTGTTTTTTAACAGCTTGTGCCTGCACACATAACATGCCTGCACGTAAACATGGTAATGGCAAGGGCTCACTATTAAGGCTCTGAAATTGATTAAACAACTTGCAATCCAATTTAATTAATGAAAACAATATGTAGTTGTAGTTCAAAGCTATTAAACAGAATGTTTTGCGAATATAAGGCCATTGGCCTTATATTCCTTTTCAACTTGTTTATAAATTGAATTCTGGAATTACTGTATAGCATAACCTGAAAACAATCTCTGATGTCATAGCTTTTATTGAAGTGTAAATTCTAGGAGTACAAAGTACCTGAGAGTTGGTATACTGTTAGCTAGTGTTCTCTATTAACATGAAACCACACCTGGGCTCAAATCACAATAAGTGGGAAAACGGCATGCCTGTGCAGACTCTATATCTCTGAAGTGCAGCTGAGTCTGAAATGGCATGTTGACAACAACACACATAGTTGCTGCCTACAGACAAAAGGCGAGGCATCCCTAATTATTGACAAGCAACACACATTTATTTTTCCTCATTTTAAAATGATAAGTCCTTCAATCTTCATTCAGCGTTTGCAATGTGGTGATGTCGCCTATCAAAAGCTACAGGCATACATGTTTGTTCTGGAAGACAGGCAAAAATAAAGCAAAGCTTCTATAAAAAAATGAGTGAGGCTATTGGCTACTAAAGTTTAATTTGTCTTTTTTATAGATATACAAAATGTTAAATTGTTCCCTTTTTACAGTTGATGAGGTTGTTATGTTATGCGATTATAATAACAGCACAAAATGAAGACTTGCTTATAACATCAAAAATGATTATGCTTACTTTAGTATTGAACAGACTTTGTCCATATTGCAAGTGTCCATTTCATGTAAGATATGACACCATCAAATCGTTTAATTGGCATATAGAGTTTCAGAAAATGCCAATACTACAGTATTCAATCTTCATCTTTAACCTTTCTAGACACACCAGCCATGTAAGACAGTTTCATTGCTTTTAGTAATGTTTTGCTTTGCTACAGTAATTCATATTCCTGGGGTTGTAAGCAATAGGAGAATACACACTATTCTCTCTCTGTAAAAGCTGACAGCACCCTAACCTATGAAAACACATTCAAATCACCTGCCCACTTGCAGGACAAAGCTAAAAGAAACATTCCCTCTTTCTCTTATCCCCCATCACCCTACGGACTTTCTTTCTTCAATTGCATGAAGGTTGTGAAGACCAATATCAACTTATTCTGGGCCTCCCTCCCTCTCACACAGGTCTATAGAGGTCTATGTGAAGGAGATGTTGGTGGGGCAGCCACCTGCCGTAGTGACATCACTGCGGCTGAGGGCCTGGCTCAGAGGCACGCTAGTGCACTCACCAGCTTTTCACATATCATGTATCACATGCAGCTCAATGCCTGCAGGGCCAAAAGGAGACAGATTTCATCTGTCATCTGTGAGAGGATCTCAATATAATTTACTCGCTGATCTGACATCCAGAGGAGGAGTTGAGTTGCCCCGGCTAATCTCGTCTGACACAGAGTCTCCGTTTGCTGCCTAGTCATGTCCTCGTGTACATTCATACTTTGGTTGGTTGGGGGAGTGTGTGTGGTGTGGGGGGGCATTGAGATATCACATGTAGCTGTTATTAGGAGGCAGCATCTTGTGTTAATGGATTTTGCGGTTGGATTTCTCTGGAAACCGAATACAGTAGAGTGAAGTGGACTTAATGCACCTACCAAGAACTGAACATAAGTTACAGTATGTTTCCATACTTGAGTATACATACTAGACAAAAGGGTCAGATTTGCAGTGACAGTACATTAAAAGTGAGAACAGTAGAAGTCAGTGGGCCATAGTGTATCCTGAATTATCAGTAAGGAGCTGATGGAGCTTCACAGATGTGCTCAATACATTTTTTATGAATCACACTGAAACAGCTCAGCCCTGCTCCTCATGACCAAAACAGCATGCAATTACACACTACCACTGTAATCTACACTCAACACTCAACAAAATAAAAGCACTTTTGTTCCCATTTTTAATGCATTGAAGATATAGATCTAAAAGGTGTATTTCTCTAAAATGCTCACAAATGTGTTAAACATCCATTAGTGAGCACTTCACCTTTGCCAAGATAATCCATCACCTGATGTGTGGCATATCAAGATGCTGCTGATTAACAACATTATACAGGTGTGCCTGCGGGAGCAAATACATATTTGAGTATATTTCTCAAATAGCAGCATACAATACAGAGAATATATAATATAATATATTGTTACATTTAATAATGTAATGATACAAAATATTATATTATATTTTATTATATTATATGTAAAATGTTATATATAACATAACATATACATATATGTGTGTGTTGTATTATGTGTCTCCAATTCCCCCATAGTCTAATTTCCACTGCTGTGGAAAATTGTATAATGAAGATGTTTGTCATTCTAAAAGCTATGAGGAAAAACAGTGCTATCAAAAAGCATACCCTAATTAAAACGACTAATCAAGGTTAATGTCTTCATATTTAAGGGAGAGGGGTGGCATAATTAGTGGGGTACAGTCTATTTTACTCAGTCATGGTACTAACAGGAGTTGTATAGAATGGCCACCCACATATATTAGCTAATTGCTGGTCTTCCCCTAAAGCAGCCCTCCAGTCATAGAGACAACACGGAAATTGGCCATTTCAGCTTTGCAGGGTATCATTAATAATTAATGTCATTTTTAATAGTTAGAAAAGCCCTACAAATCTTAGCTAGGAGTGTGTTGGGAGCAACAGCTTCAGCATGCAGTGTTTCATTCGCTCTGATAGCAAAAATAACTAATTCTATCTTGTTTTCCCAAATATTTCTACCTTCCTAACAAATTATATTTTTATCCCTTAAAATGTTTTCTACCATGAGATATTGCCTTGAGATTTGTCACATTTCCACAAAGTCCAATTAAATATCCTGCAGTATAAGAAATTGTTTTTGCTTAAGCACATATGGAGCTGTGCAGATCATTCTCTGGAGAAATTCAACTAATCCGATAAGTCAATATTGATTTACAGTACTGTCAGTTCAGACAAATAAAACATTAGCTCTTTGAAATAACAAAATTACACTATTATAATGACAAGACAAGAGTGCTAAATTACACAATGTGAATTGTATTTATAAAATCTAAATGTTTAGTGAGGTAACACAGTGAGGAGCATCTTCTTTTTACCTGCTTAGATACATGATACACAAGCTAGTTAATAAGTATGAAAGAGAGTAGCCTACGATTTTGAAAACCAGTTACCCAAAATCTAATCTCCTCCTCTGCTCCCTCCCCATTGCATAGCACACTGCCATTGCAAAGCGCCATTGATAAACCTTTGCAGCTGTTTGCGGCAATCATGTGATTGATAGGCAAAGTAGATTCATCAGACCAATCAAAATTAATGCATCACATTTTTCTGATTGGTCAGAATTTTTTTGGCCGGCTGCCAAAATGTAAATGGATTTATATCGAGACAGGGGCTATCAACCATAGCAGAGCATTGACTCACTGCTGACAGATGTCGATGATTTCTAAGAACTCAAACAAAATGGATAGCTCTAAAAACATACTTAGAACAACTATATATTTATGAATATTTTATTGAGTGAGGTAATTGGTCATTGTTAAAAATGACTATCAAAGAGGAGTTTTTTTTGGAAATTCTCAAAAACATGATGATTTCCTTAGCAGCACAATGTTCAAAGATGATTTTCTTCTTATAAAATCAGAGACAGCAATGTTGAAGGATAATTAAATCTCTCTATCTTTACTAGTTTTTCTTAATCTATGAATACAGTATATACTGTATGCATTCATCACCAAAGCTCTCTTATTAAAGCTAGTAGCAGAGTGCATTCTGAAGAATCCATGAGATAGAGAGTTAGTAGTAAGAGAGATAGTGTGGACAGGAGATTTGTGACAGAGCAGTGCATGAAACCCATCAACTGATGACTGGAAATCCCTGCTTTCTAATTAATAGAGGTACACAGGCAGGCCAGAGGGATAAGGGGGGATCAGGGAAATGAAATCAGAAGAAAGATAGCATCACTCAATTCTGAGGCCTATTGTCACACTTGAGAATCTGCTGTAATGAATCACTCAAGCATTCTGCAGATACATTTGAATGGTTGGAGAAAATTCATTGTCCAGCAGAGAGCATTTCGATAAGATCTTTTCGCTGTCTTCTTCTCCGGCCTCTTCTTTCGCTCCTTTGTCAAAGGAGCCTCTGATCAGAAAACGAAATCAAGGCGCAAGCAACAGGTGTGCTTAGGGTGAAAGCCTGGTGGAATCTGCAAGTGAATTGGAAACCTATCTCAAACGAAAACGTTGCTTCCAGATGCTTGAGTGGATTTACCCTTATGGGTCAGTATAAAATGTTATCAAAGCAGAAATGATCACGGACAGGACATGAATAAAGCACATATTAGTTAAAATTGACTGATGATTTAACTTTCAGTAGTAATATGAACAACTGACCAACACACATTTCAAAATAGTGCAAATGCAATATTCACCCAGTGATTTTCATTGTTTTAGAACATTCAACAACAAAAAAATGTTGGTGTTGAACTTATCTTTGTCAAGTTGTCTGTTATGTGACTTAGTAACAGTATGTTATGTTCAGATGAAACATAAAATCTTGTTTTTGATTACCACAAATCATTATTTTTTTTTTAGGGAGATGCATATTACTCTTTGAATTAAATGGTAACATGACCATAATAAGCTATGTAAAACGGTAACGGTAACGGTGCATATATATAGCAATTTTCCAAACTTCCGGCCTGGAGATGTCAGTCATGCAAAGCACCATCTAACCACCGGGAGTGGTTAGGTTACTGTCTTGCACAGGGACTCTTTGACACTTGGTCAGGAGTTAGCTGGGATCGAATCAGCAACTTCTGGATAACCTGTTGCCCTGCTCTAACCACTGCGCCACTGTCTCCCAGTGCCAAAGAAAGGAAAGGCTGCTCCTGAGCACCATGAATGATGACAAATCAGAAAATGACAACATGGCTGTTTAGTTTTCTTAGCGAGGCAGGATTGGAAGGTGATGGTCCATCGCCATCACGGCGAAATACATCTAAAGCTTGTAAAATCAGGATGGTGTCGCGAGGCTAGGCCCATGGTGCTCTCTCTGGCACAATGTGCTGTATGTTGCCAACCTCAATGTGTACACCATCTTCACTGCACAACACCCTGATTACATTGGTGGACATCAATGCATGGTGGCTGTTCATCAGGAGTCAGATTTTCTTTCATCAGTTACATTTTCTTTTGTCTGTTTATTAACTTACAATGTAGATACATTAGAGTTCAATAGTTATTGGTTATGAGTGATACAGTATACTGTATGTTATTTCTTTTTTTTTTTTTTTTGTTGTTCTCTATGTTATTTCTGACAAATAACTATTTTTCAAATAGTAAATGTATTGTTTGGTCCTAATCACTGCTAAAGTCATTATTTTAACAAAATTATTATTATAGTATGTCTATATTTTCATAAAAATCACACTTACATGGGTCGTTTTTCACCCATGTTTGTAAATTGATTGAAAAATTATTTTTGTTCAAAAAGAAAGGAAACATTAAAATAATGATGTGTAGAAATCAAAAACAAGATATGTAATGAATACTTTAAATTATTTCCAAAAATATAGCAAAGAAACTTTGAGTATACATAAAAATACAGTACATAGGAAATTAATATGGGTAATTTTTGACCCATTTTGTGCATTAGAAAAGGCTTGTTTAGCTTGTGCATCAAAGGGTTATAATTACACTTATTGTTTTATTAATTTCTTCTATTTTACTCCCACAGTGCAAACTAGGCAGATCTCACACTGCTCTACAGTACATTGCATGTGCCAGACTCATGTACAGTGGCAGATATTAGTTGACTTGCCCTGCAGCGATGTATTACATCTGCAGGTTTGTCCAAACAATATATCTTGGAATGAAACAAACCCATAGCAGAGCAGCCGGGATTACACTATTGGTACTTGTATGAAGACTATACTAATTCAGCTCTGCAAACAATAGTGTCAGTTGTTATGTTCTTGGTAGAGTATGGGTATCCTAGAAATTTCAATTCTGGTCTACAACCAATACTATAGATATAGAGAGAATAATAAGCATAAGAATAATAATAAAAAAAACATTTTATTTGTAGTTCAGGGCTGCGACAGTACAGTAGGCTAACTGTGTTCTAAAATACAGTGTGATGTAAGAATTACATTAGCATTACAAATCACACCATATACAATTTTGTACCATACCATAAATCTTCAGAGGGGATTTACAAAGAATGTTTTTCAGACATTTTTACTCTAATTTTAAAAATGTACATTCACCAAGAGCATGACTCAAAACACAGTTTAAACTACAAGCAAATATAGCTTCAGCCCTGTCTTTAGTCAATGTCTTTGTTTGGTTCTAAAGATAATTTCGCTTTTCAGTTTCTAAGTAGTTCAATCCAACCCATGGGATCTACATTAACCCCTGTGGAATAAGATTTTTTTGTCCTTTTTTCTTTACTCAACCCTTATATGCCAATAAAAGTATTTAATATACACCCACTCATAGTCTGCATATGAGATATGAATATAATTGTATGTTACTTTTTAATTACAGGAAAAATCTAACTTGTAAAATGATGGGCTGGAAGGTGCCATTGCATTGTTATATATTTTTTTTCATCCTCGTTTTCAGATTATGTGAGCTGGGCTTCTTTGCTAAGCGATGATAAGCAGAATTTCCATGTTAGCTGCATAATTAATCCATCTTTGCCTCTCTTCATGCCAACTCTGCTGTTATCGCCTGCACATGCCTGAATTGCAAAAGAATCCTCTCTTCAATTGGAATTTATTGATATTCCAAGAAAAAATTTGAAATCCTTAAATTTAAGCCACAGATTGTTAAATGGATTAATTTCGCGGCAATCTCAAGCATCTAACGCGGGAAGACAGGCAAAGCAAATTGAAAGTGTCTCCTGTTTGTGGAGTTTTAGTCCCAAATGATAGGGTTTATTGGCATGTTTTTCCCCCTCCATAGTCAAAAATTACCATTTATTTGCATGCCATAAAATACTTTTATATGGTTGAAAATTCTGAGGAATTTCTTTCAATGCCTTTCGTTGGCTTCATGATAACAACTCCAGCTTTCCACATCTGGACGCTTTTGATACTGGGTGAAAGGACCGTCTGAATATTTAATATTTTTATCTGTTTTCATCGATGGTTTCACCATTAAGGATGCCTCTGCTATTTGCATGGAGCCTGGCAGATGTAGATTTATTTTCTGAGCTGTCCACAGCCGCCTTTCTGTGAATATATTGATGCATTTTTTCCATTTTGCTGTGCACTGATGCCTCTGCATATGTAATAAACTGACAGACACAGTTATAAAATACACCAACAGAATGTATTATAGTTTGGTGGTCAGATGTGTGTCTTCAGTTGCCAATGCACATAGGCAAAGGGAAAAGATCCCCTGCAAATATAACATAAATCCCATATTATCAAAACACATGAAATGCTCACGTATCTTGCAATATGAAATGCCAAAAATTGTAAAAGCATTTTGCATATGAAACTCTGACTTACAGTGGCTGCTACACACATTGAAATATGATGATGATCACCTCAGTATGCCATATTGTGGACCATAATGCACTGCATATGGTGGGTTTATGGGATTAACAGCCTGAGTGCAGGCTATGGGTCTCTGTTGCAATGCTATACTGGTATTATTGTAATTCAGTTTAACTTAAGACAAAGGGATATACTGAAGGCCTATGAGGCTGAGTCAGATACATTTAATAACAATGAATTACAGTAAAATTGTGCTGTGCTCAAATACAGGGCACTCTGACTATTTGTAATCTTAGAAAATGATTATGATGATATACAGTATAATCAAGAATTCATTAACCAGTAAAGATTATATTGATACTCACTAAAATTGTATATACTGCAACACAGAGTTAGCGAAACCTTCCACTTTGGGAGTAAAACCAAAGCCCAGATCTGCACAAATATAAGCACATTCTTAACCTCACACTTTTTGCAAAACACTACACACAGTGATTTGCAAAGTACTACAGTAAATACAGAATGTACGGTCATGGTACCGTTACAGTATTTTAGATTTTTGGTTAATATAAAATCAATCCCATTCTTAATCAATGATGCCCTCCAAACATAGGACATTAACAAGCTAAAATACAATATGTACAATATTTAAAGAGTGTGAAAAAGTGTTGGATCTTGGTTCTGTTAATTAATTACTTGCACAATATAAATATTAAGCAGGCCAATAAATAATTTTATTTCATTATAACTGTTAATGAGTATGGCTAAAAAGTGTTTAGGTTTTTATGGACCAAATTGCTTGCCTAGGTTCCTTACAACGTTTTTTTGATTGCTTCACAATTATTTCTACTTTTCTAAAATGTAAGTGTACATTGCTATTTAGATTATTTAGGGGGTAAATTGTTGCAGTTAAATTGTTAAAATTAGTTTTTTTACATTGTTAGAGGTATATTGTTATTTAATTCAATTTTATCCAGAAATAGGTCGTGGTTATCCTGGTTATTCTAGACACAGCCTCAGTGTTCAAACAGATTAACAGACACTATCAAAAGGAATATACATGTTTTCCTTTCCTCCACCTCCTGCACAAATGTCTTTATTTACATATTAACACACTCCCATTGGAAGGAGTATAGTTTGTTCATCCGGCCCACTTGAAGTTTTTTGTTTTGTCTATCTTAAAATGCTTTCTTTGGGGGGAAGGGGCTGGGGGTATGTGTGGGGGGCGGGCGGTGGGGAGCTTGTTTTGCACCATCCGTCTTTTATCATGCTCTTACTTGGTTTCAAAACACACCCAAATTCTAAGGACCCAGCAGGGAAAAAGTTGATCTAATCCTAATAAACAGGAATGGGGGAAATGGGGGATCTGGATGGAAGTGCGAGAGCCGATCCTCTCTGGATGAAACTGGCAGCAAGGCCTCCAAGGGCCCCGGGTGATTTTGGCAATGGAGCCGATGGAATGGGCACTCTCTCAGACATCTGTTTGCTCACTGCTGCTGGAACTGCTGGCTGTATCGATAGTTGGAGCATTCACCCACAACTGTCACCAGTAGAGGCAGCAAGCAACAGCAGGAGAACACCTTGCCATGGATGGCCATAACAACAATAATAACAACAACAAAGGCACATAATTGTCATTCCAATTCAAGAATATTGATGCAGAATTATGCTATTTGTTGGGCAGTGATTTTTGATGCCTTCTTGTCCAGCAAACTTGTGATGTTATGAAATTAGCCGTTGGAATATAGTGACTTTATCCAGAAAATAATAATAAAATTCACATGTATTTGATTTCAAGAAAAGTATGTTTTTGTGTAAAGAACAAAAGTATTTCCTATTTACGGTATATGGGTTTGTTACAATAGTGTCCAGCTTTCATTATTTACCATAGCCAGTACTGTAGACCTTAAATAATACATTGGTATTATTTACACACATACAAATATGTGTATACAGTACTGAATGTGTATAATGTGTCAAATTGAATGAATCTATCTATCTATCTATCTATCTATATATATATCTACTGTATCTATCTATCTATCTATCTATCTATCTATCTATCTATCTTGTATTACTGACCATTCCTGCTGACAATATCAGGAGATATACTGTATTCAGTATTCTTATTTATTCTTATGAAAACAAAGCACATAGCTTATAGGTTCCACCTCAGTTCAAATGTTTTAATATTCAGCTATTGTTAACTTTGTAAAGATTCAGACATATTTCACTTGCTAAATGGTGTATAATATAATTACCATTAGGGCTGTTAATTACAAATGCCTGTTTAATTGTCACATGTATGTAGGAATGTGAAATAGCAATGTGAAACAGCACTATTATTATATAGAAAGTGATCACAACAATTTTGTGAATAAGAAAAAACAAACATTCTGAAATGCATTTATTTCATTGCTCTAAGGCCTATAACAGTGGAAAAACATTGTTTGCCAACTCAATATAAACATTATGAGCAAGTCACCAGACACCTATCTCTGCCTCTATCGTAACATACTACGTCACGTTACATATAAGCAACTCTGTGCTGAACGCCTACATACCCCTGTAAGCTCGACAGCGTTGAAAGCGATGTTGATTCTCATTGGCTATATCATCACTCACAAGTCTGCATCCGTAATTCCACACCCAATTAGATTCCAACAAATCTAGTGCAATGCTGTTTTTCTCATTTCTCATCTCAGTAATGCTTCAAATAAATTGGAAAACATTTTAATGTAGTAGCCTACATATTCAACATATTTACAAGACCTGCAAACAGCCAGAGTCGTGTCGTTATGTTTCCTAACAAATTCCTCTGTATAGGTTTAATGTCGGATTTGGTCATTGAGTTACGTAATTGGGCGGCATGCATGTCAATTAAAATATCTGTCTTGTCAAGTAGGCGAGGCTAGCCAGCGATGTGTCCCATAATTTACATAAGTAAAGGCTGGCTCTGCGAGACTACCAGACACCCAACCGCCACGTACAGTACCTTGCTAGTGAATGGCAGGTCCCAAATGTGACTTGGCAGCTGTAGTAAAGTGATTTAGCATAGCACCAAATCAACCTTTCCCCCTGTAATCAGATTATGTGAGTAAACTGCACTGTCTCAATGCTATACAGTATACTTTAACCTATTAATATGACCAACCTTGTGTCAGTGATTTCCCCTGCGATGAAAAAAGTATCATGTTAATTATCACAACCATCTGGTCCAACCAGTAAAAAAGGGCTTTCTCTTCCTCACACAGATTTGTACCTGTCAATCAGAGGTGGCTTCAAACATGCCACTGGAGCTGAGAAGCAGCACAGAAGAAACATGCACCAGTCTCAGGGGATTTAGGAGTGGCGTTAAATTAATCTTCAAATGGAAATGTGACTCTCTGCTCTGTTGTTGCTCGTACCACAAATCATTATTGATTTTGGGGGATTCTTAACAAGGAAGCAAGTTCTATGTGGATGTTTACATGGTAATTATATAGAGTTTGTTACTTCTTCAATTCTCACAATGCAATGAGGGCAAAGTATTTTGCCATATGTTAGTGTGAGTTAGTGTGTCCACTGGGCTTTACATGGTGTAACAAAAATATGCAAAATTGTATTTGATATGCAGTTTTGTGATTGAGGTCTTCAGGCCTATTTTTCTAGGACTCTGTTGGTTTTACTTCATAATTATCCTGATAATAATAACTACTCTGAGCTCCCTAGTTAACAGTGTGAATACTATGAGCATGGATTAAAATTGTGCACTATACTTGGCTACTGCAATTAAACAATATCCATGTTTTGACCATGACTAAAGCGGCATACAAGTGCAGTTTAGCCACCAGAGAATGAAGGGAGAGACAAAATTAGGAATTTCGGCAGACAGATGTTTTCCTCAAGGTGAACCTTCAATGACCCGTTAGTACCATCAATTATTCTGCAGTTTCAGACTCCATTCCAAAGTTGTGGAATTGGGTTGAAAAGATAATTTCACAGGCCAGTTGCTTGTCTTACTTGGCAGTCCAACTGGCTAATTGAAGAAAGTGATTTCCAGTTTGGCAAACTATTGAGAACATGATAGTCATAATCAAATTCCTTTTTTAGATATAATTGATTTGACTGTTGCAAAGAAATAATCACAAAAACCTGCAAGAATAACACATACATAAATGTACATAGTGTACATAGTTATTTTATGATTTCTATTAATCTGCAACAGAAAAATACTTAATTTAATACAGCAATTTAAATATTATATTGGCCTACAACATCAGACAGGGCTATGACTTTCAATGTAAACTATAGGACATCAGCTATAAGGCACCAGCAGGCTGATGCCCAAAAGGTCAAGTCATTTGAGGTCAAGCCATTTGAGGTCATGGCATTCTTTCAAAGGGCATTTCCGGGTGTGTTCCAGCAAGATTCAGGAAGCCTTATAGTCCATTTAAGGATCTCAAACCTGATATCACAAATGTGACACCCCACATTACCTCACCTATTAAAATATTTTCATCAAATTTAGATTTTTTTTAAAGTAGTTAGGCTAAGCTATTCAAGTTCAGGAGCAGTGGACAGTTGTGGTACCAGGGAGGCACAAACCTTATCTTCAAACAAAAGCGCGAAACGTTTTCACCTCCTCACTCAGTCCTTGTAGGATCGCAGCGAAGGGCAGCCTCACCACGGATACAACGCTACTGTAAAGTGAGCGTGAGAGGACGGCGCGTGTGTGTGTGTGTGTGTGTGTGTGTGTGCGTGCGTGCGTGCGTGTGTGTGTGTATATGTGTGTGTGGCAGACACGGAGAGAAAAGGGGATAGAGAAAGAGCGAGAGAGGGAGAGAGGGGAAGAAAGAAAGAGAGAGCGAGGGAGCCAGCAATAGACGTGAAAGATAACGGAAAAAGAAGACGGAACGATATCGACCACGCGTGAAAGTGTCCAGTTTCGCGCCCTTTCTTTTCTCAATTAGCAAGCAAACCACAAAATCGGCGCGTGGATGAACCAAAACCTACCGCTGTATCAGTACTACACCTGGATTCAGTGAGCGGCCACAGCAGGCATGTCCCGAAGGAAGCAGAGCAATCCAAGGCAGATTAAACGTAAGTTTGAACTGTTTTATCGATACGGTGCTGTTACAATGTAAATCTAAACGTAGATTAACACTACAATGTAAATTATGATCTTGACGATAGCGAAGGTGCCTAAACAACAGTGAACAGTGCTGACATGTCACGTGCGCAGGCTTTACTGTATGCATTGCAGTTTTTCTTATTTGCCACGAACATGTTTTGCAGTGCAACATTGAAAAGTTTTTGTGGTGTTACTAACTTCTGGGGAAATTACTGAGTGCATGGTTTGCAATGTATTTTCATTATTATTATTATTATTATTATTACTATTATTATTATTATTATTATTATTATTATGAATGAGAAGAAGACAGGACTACGTTTCATACAGAATGTCCTATGCCTCAGCAATAACACTGTATATTTCAGGCTTATAATACAAATAATGTTATTATATAGTGTGTAGAATATATATTTTTTAAATTTATTATTATTTTTATTTTTTGGCACTGATGTACTCACATTCCACAACTCACACACACCCCCTTGCATGGCTGTTCTCGCGTTCCCTTTCTCTCACACACATACATGCACAACTTGATCACAGAGGATGGCTTAGGTATCTTATTGATTATAT
>JAODUH010000008.1:1088839-1108839 GCA_027564835.1 Typhlichthys subterraneus | reverse complement strand
TGTTTTTTTCTTTCCTGTGAAACGTTACATGTGATTTTTTTTTAAATTTTTTTTTACGATTTGTAGCCAATTTTTCTGTGTCCCCCCTCCACCTTGTTTCTCCAAGAAATAAAAGACCCATGCACTTTTATTGTAATATGAGCTTGATGGAAAGAGGAGATAGCACTAGGGGATGTTTTGTGTGGGAACACATATCAATGTTATCGGCTCATCTCTCAGGGCCAGCTGCTAGCTGCTGTTGTTTTTAGCCTTATCACCTCATGCCAATATGCCAATAAATTGCCTAGATTGTTAGCAATTCCAAGGCGGGTCAGGAGAATTTGACAGCGATGATGAAAATATCGCTGATGCTTTACGGATTGCGATTAGCCGCTGTAATATGATGGGTGAATTCCAGCAAGCTCCTTCCAACCTATCCTCCTCCCCTCTCCATTGCACCCACGTCCTCCCTTCTCCAGCGTGTGCTGCTGTTAGTGGCGTCCATACCTCTATTCTTAGTGGAGAAGGAGAACATTTTGATGCTTAATAGTAAGGAAAGATATGAACGAACGGAATTGAAAGCAAGCTTGCTCTGAGTCATTATTTCTGTAAAATTGCCCCCCAAACTTTCTCAGCGTAACAGGGATTCTGAATAGGGAGCATACTGTACATCTCCAGAGTTTATGAGAATACGTTGGAATAGCCCTCATAGGCTGTGTATGGACGTCTTATGTCAAATGTGCTTATAAAATGGACTAAGTGCAGTTCCCTGTCCAAGAGCTTGTGTTGTTTCTCCAGGCTCCATGCGGTCCAGCAAGGCTGTGTTTCATAGAGAATGTTTCTACAGTTGCTCCCTGACAGCAAGCATACCATATACCCTACCATTTTACAGAGGATGTCATAATCTACTCACGTGACACTAATCTCACATCTGTTAAAATGCGCCACTGCATTTTCCAGCATTATATTTATTATTATTTATCCATAATGCTTCATGGACAATGTTGGGTTCAGATGTTCCTGGTGTGAATCTGTACAGTGTGTGTGTGTGTGTGTGTGTGTGTGTGTGTGTGTGTATCTTAATATAGTTTGCCACATTAATAGGGCAGAGATTATTGGAGTACCATAAGAAAGTGTTGAAAATAGTTGTACAGTATTTACAGAAAGACTTTTAGTGTCCCTGAAGACAAAGGTCTATAATAATGTATTGTGTACTTTATGTAGAAGCCTGTTATTCCCTTAATTTATATGTAATATATATAAATAAATATGTTTATACTGAAATGGTTTTCTATGGTTACTGCTTTTTCCATCTGGGCTTTACAGTTAATCTCTCCCCACCTCCCACCCCCTTAACATAAGGCCACTTTATGTAATGTTAGCATGCTGTTATCATATCAGGTGACATTTCTATCTTTGAGAGGCATTTATCAGAAGCAGATTACAGTGAATAGGATAAGGGGAGTGTTTACTGAATTGACTGCCAACATCCTGCATGTGTTTGTGTATAAGAATTTGTGTACTTATGCATGTGTATATCTGCCCGTATACAGTAGTATGTGTATGCATCAGTGAAGGATACATATGTGGAAATATGCATTGTAAAGAATCTGAATAGCCTAATCTTTATGTCTACATCTAGTTCTGAATTGCAGGTAGAGTTGGTGTACAGTATCTACATTATACCTTTCTCATCATCTTCCACATAAACGTTACAGCAGTTAAAGCAATATGTTTTGGCATGTCAATTAAAAACAATAAAATAGCATAAGAAATTGCAAGCCAGTCTCAGTGTATATTTAAGGGCCTCTCTTTCATCGGGGTGACAATCACGGCACGTCTCTGTCAGAGGAAGAATGGTTGTTGAATGCCAGCTTTCCCTCAAACATCTGTTCCCAGCCAATAACAGCTTGTGCTGGTGCCTTGTCTTAGCTGAAGAGTCCCCAAACGACAGCTCACTTTTGACACAAAACAACAACGCAGCTCCCATGCTGACAATTGTAAACTCCCTCATACATTTTGATGTTAAACCTGAATCTTTTCATTTGTGACAATTTGCTTTGAAGAGAGAATATTAGTGGTGCACCTTTAAAATACCAAAGGAGTAAGGCAAGTCCACCTTTGGTAGGACAGCGGGTGTTTCCTTTTTCCTCATCGTATGCTCACATCTTAAGGGAAACGGAGTGCTGTGTAATGTGTTGATTAGCTGGTGTTGGGAGTCAATGGACAAATGGATCCTTATCCTGCCCTCTCTTTCTCTCTGCATGCACACAGTGCCCGGGACGGCAGTATGAATTGTGGGCAGGGTTTCTGCATTCCAAAGGTCACTTCCTTGCACAGCTTCCTCTTTATCATCCTCTTTCCTGAATTCTTCTGCCTTTATACCATGAACTGCTTTTACAAGCGATACATTGTTATTGCTAACATGTCTGTCTATTACAGATTTATTTTCAAATTTGTGGAAGTTTTGGATGTAATTTGCATGTAAAATTTATAATAATTCTTATTCTTATTCTTATTATGTATTTCTTATTTTTATTTCTTTATGTTAGTTTGCATGCCTTAAACACTCAGGTCATTTAGGTTTTATATCACTGATGTCCATTGAGCCCCCAGGTAACAATTGACTTTCAGGCTTTAAGTTAATAGCCTTGTCTCTTGTTTGTAGGGATCAATATTTGTATTAATTAATCACCATTATCAATAGCAGGATCTAGTTCCATTTGTTGTTACATCAATGAAATATCAATAGAGAAAGTGGACTCCCTGATCGTCATGGCAACTTCATCTCTCAGGTCAAAGAGAGTTTATCTTATCTTGCTGCCTAGAGTGGCAAACTGCTTAGGAATCTAGTTTAGACTCAAAGATCATTGATTTAAGCCCTTTTCTCCCCACCTTGGAGTTTCAGGATGGGGGGTGAGAATGGCAGCATTCTAATCACAACAGAGATGTAAGATTTAAATATTGATGTCCAAAGGCCATTACAGAGAAGAGGGCCTCTGGTCTTGCTGTTGTTCAAGTACGTCCTTTTAAGACCCAGACAAAGCTTTGATTATCAGCAGTGTCACCGTGGAGTATGTCTGTATAGCTGACAGTGCGTGACTGCAGGGAAGCTCGGTTTCCTGCAGCCACAGCCACATAATGTTACCACATCACTCTCTATATTATGACATTTCACCAGGCATGGGCCATCGGGCCTATGGCACCAAGCATGCAAGAAGCAGTCCCCTACTGTTTTGGTACCACATACAAATGTATTGGATGGTATTATTTATAGAGGAATTTACTACACATTATAAGATACAAATGTTGAATACACTTAAAATATATGCCTTTTGTACGCAGAACCAAATGCTTTCTTGCATACATTACATATTTCCACATATGTTCATATATATTCAAATGTTCTGCCTGCATGGTGGAGGCTTATGGGTGCTCAGGTGTGGTTTTGTCAATATGGGGAGAGACTAGACTGGGCAACATGGATATACAGTAGCTCATCTCTAACATTTGGCCACTGCTAGGGGAAATGGCCACACATCCGGAATTCTTCTTTCATTTAGTTAGCGTGGTCGCTTCTCACTTCTGATTCTGGAATACAGATCGTATCTGATGTATCGGCTGATGTCGAGGTGCTTTTTGGTGTCACCTTTATGTTTTGATGTAGCACGGATAAGGTTCTTGGATCATTGCATTTGTTTGATCCACATTTGAGTTATATGTCAGAGACAGATCGAGGCCTCACATTTAGTCCATGAATTGAAGGTTCAGTCCGTGTTGCAATGATGTCAGTTCTTTATAGGTCATTTATAAATAAATAATATTTCAATCATATATATGTAAATTAATATAAATATCAGTAAAACCTAATGGTATTTATTTATATTTGTTAGGCTATCCTTCAGCATTCTGAATGACGATTGACAGCATTTTGGCGTTTTGGATGAGAGAAAGAAATAGGAGTAGTGTTGATGAAGTATACAGTACAGAATGACTCAAATAGCAGACTGAATAATTATCATGACGTAATCATAATGCACTCACCAATAAAAAAAAAAACAATACTTTGTTTTAGTTCAAATGCTGAATTATAATATTTTCACTAATGAACATTTTGTGAGAACCCTTCTTGACTAAGATAGAAGTTGGCACACCAGAAAGTGATGCTGTCATAGGTGCTGAGTTTAAATCTCCGTTTTGGCAGGAATTATGAAGGATGGATTTGTGATGGGGTGGCACAAGGCAGAACTTTCAATCCCAGTGCATTAGGATGAAATGCACTAGACTCTCATTTAAGATTTAGGTGGCAACAGAAGATTAACTAACAAGCCTTTCAGTTCAATTTGTACATCAGCATTTTCCTGTAGTCCAACCATACAAAACCAGCCCAAATTTAGGCTTGCGTGGAAAATCACTAATGTCAAAGCTTTGTAAATAGATAAACAATTTATGTAAAATACGCTGCAAGTATAAAACAAACTTCAAAACATGTTATTACTGTGTTACAATTTGTGCCACTGCAAAGCTGATAAAGCTGTTGACAGCACAGCTTACACATCACATGATCAGAGCCCATATCTGCATACTCTATGATTAGTAGTGAAAGATGCAACATAAATAGCCATAATGATGTAATGTTGTATCCACTGGGCGATGTTTATCAAGAATATAGATATTAGATTATGCAAATCTGATTAAAGAAAGTGTGTCAGATGTATGACAGGTTGTAGAGTATACTTTATGTCTCATGATATATTATCACACACATGCGTTCTAAAGCCAGACAGAATGAGTGCCCAGAAAGAAACGCAGACCCTATTATTTCAGACAGACACTTTTCCTACTCTGTGCATTTCAGAGAATGCTTATCTAGTAATTACTAAAAACTGTTGACAATGAGCAATGCTGTGGCAACGCAGCGCGCCTTATTTTCTCTTATTATATATCAGATGCCATTTTATCTTTGGTTCACCCAATCAGGCCTTCCTGGAAGCAAAAGATAACTGGCTAAAGTCTCTCCTTTTTGGTGGCGCGATTGCAAAAAATTATGAGTCTTGGTTTCTCGCCGAGCTAATAACTCAATTGATTGTGTCGTCTGCCATTTGTATTAATTTCAACCAGATAAAGTAGCAATGATTTCCCCAGCTGGTTTACACCCATTTTTGTGAAAGATGTGCTTGTGATGCTGTTGGACATACATTTGGCCATAATCAAGTTTTTTAAGCTTCAGAACCACCATAACAACTGGGTCAGATGATAAGCTGCAGCAAAACAGCAAAAAAGCTCCTCTGATAGAAGGGGAGAAAATCTGATTGATTGATTGATGTCTGCTGGCTTTGCTACCATCACAAGCTCGTTGACAGTTAGTTTGGGATCAGATGATTTTATTCTTAAGATTGGGGTTGAGGGGAAGCTAGGCAAATATGAAGGACACAAAGGTCAATGGCTTCTCTCCTCCTCTCTATATATCTCTGGCTCGCAATAGCATGCTTTGACACACTGTAATATGCTGCTAAGCTTTGTGGCAACAGGACACATGGTCATAGTTTGTAATATCCCACTGAAGTAATCTCACCAGAAATGATTGAAAGTGGTGGAGGAATCTGGAAGTTGCAGGACTCGCTGACATCATCAACTGCTGTGGATTGGGGAGATGTGTCCTTACTTGTTCGAATGAATCACCCAGCTTCCTTTTGCCGTGTTGAATCAGTAAAACATTAGCTTTGGCTTAAAGTGAATCTGTTATTGTAAGTAGGATCTGATAAGAGGCTACCATGGCTTTGTGAAACAAAGAGGCCAATGGGACTTGTTGGAAATGGGATCAGTGACTGTCTCTCTGTGGCTTTGGATGGAAATGGAACATGGAACAGTGACAAAGAATGATTGGATGCATATCGTAAATAAAAACCTAAGTCTTCTGGTATCGTGTTTCATTCCTAGTCTCTGTATAAGCCTCTTCGAAAAATATCTTTGATGCTAAGTTTGCAATTGGCATAGGTCTCGGCTGGTTGTTCTGAGATTTACGTTGACCTTGTATGACTCAGTACTCATTTTGTCTTATGAAACTAAATGAGAAATTTATTTTAGGCAGGCCGTTATTCCTATGCAATGTGTCAGAATTTTGCTTGCACACGTGCACGTGCACACATGCACACACACACATGCATGCGTGCGCACACACCCACACACACACACACACACACACACACACACACACACACACCATGGCTCTTCAGGCAAAGGGCTCCATCTCCAATAGTCATAATAGACATGTCCATTAGCTTTGTCTTGGGGCTGCTTTCAACATCAAGGTCCCACTTCTGATGAAGTGGTTATGCAAATGGGAGTCATATTTGACTACTGTGAATCGCTTGTTTTAATCAAGTTTACTCTGAAAGAAATGCACTCTGTATTCGGAGCTACCAACATAACAATTAAAATGGATAATCCAAAGACAATTCCAATCCAAATGGAACTGGACATCATTTAGGGAGAGTGACAACAACTCTTTGTTTGTTTGAAGTGGTTGATATGACCTTCTTGTCAAAGACAGGCAAATAAAAGGGATTTGTAATTACCATAATTATATCTTATATGTTTTCACGTAATGATGTCCGTTGAATAACTGAGGCTTCATTTAGAGCCTGCCTCAGCATACACTGGCAGCCATTGACTCATAATACATTGTATAGTGTAGAAGTACTGTAATTAACTTCTTTCATCAGTGATGTTTATCATGCCATGCTTCTGGGGGAAAAGCCCATGTATGTCAGCTTTTTGGTTACAGTTGGATTATAACAATTCTCTTAGTTCCTACTTATCTTTTATTTTTTTTTCAACATGTGATATCAACCCAATTGTCTTCATGTCTAAACTGGATGAGTCTCTAATCTAGACCACTGTTCATTTAATGTAAAACACCTCATTCTGTGGCTCAGGCTGCTGACGACCTTATCGTTATATAATTCACCCCTGGTTTCTTTGCTAATTCATTTAAATTCCCCCATGTTTATATTTCTTGTATCTCCATTCATACGGATTTCACTTTATGAGTTCAAAGGCTTGTCTTGAAGACTTTTGGGAACTTTCTAGATAGGAATTTACATCGTGCCAAGCAGGAAACTCTTGTCCATCTCTCTCTTTCAATCCCCCAAGCTCATAGTTTGAACAAGCTTCTATCAAACAACAATATAGCAACTACCGTAGACATCAGCAGGTACTGTATTGCAAGAGCTCATTGGCTCAAGGCCTGCACTGTTCCACCATGGCCTGCACAGAATGTGGCTGTGGCCCCACTGTTGCTTTGGTCTTTGTCCGGAAACATATCAGCATATCTGCAGTGTCTCTGAAGCCCCGGTTGTATAATGCACCGTTTACGGCTTTGCGGCGGAGGTGGGTGGGTGGTGGCGGAATAGCTCCAGGCTTTCCCCTCAGTGAGTGGATTAGAGGTGGCCTGCTTTAGCGCACTCCACCATGGTGTGAAATCAGCCCTGCTTCGGCGCCCGGTGATGAGGCTCTCTCCCCCGGTGCCTCCCCCACCATCTTTCTCGCTCTCTCTCGCAGTCTCCTCACCCGTTTAGCTGCAAAGCCCCTCTCTCCCAGCCATCTGTGAAATGTGGAAACTCTGTGTTTAAGTTGAGTTCAGAATCCCTCCAGCCCCTCTGTCTCGCTCTCTTCTCTCTTCTCTCTCTCCCGTTAAGAGAGAGAGAGAGAGAGAGAGACCGAGACAGAGAGAGAGAGAGAGAGGGAGAGAGGGAGAGAAAGGGAATCAGCTCATTGATGTCATGCCGTGTGTGCAGGAACCCTGCCTGTACTCGCAGGCGAGTTGGAGGAGGGTCTGGGCCTGGGTGCGGGCCGAGAGATATGTGGTTCCTGGTTCCAAACCCCTCCCCCCCCATCCCCCTCATTTGTGTGTGTGTGTGTTTTCAGAGGGAAAACGGTGGCATGGCACCCCTGAGCTTCTGCCCAGCCCTTTGAAGATAAGATGGTGATACAATCCCTTTCAGTATGTCGCTTTAACACTTTTAGTGACATCCCATGTCTTTGTTGGAGCCTGCAGCTAAAACACCTATGATGTCTGCTGAACAACCTCAGGTCAAATTAGATGATGAATGGCTGATGAAATACTACATTGTGTGTATGGTGTATTTTTTAAATATGGTTTGGAGTCATCGCTTGTTAGTTAGAGAAAATATACAAATTTATTCACACAACAAACTTAAGTTTTATATATTTGGTTATTTATATTTATTTTATATTTATATATTTGGTATATTTGGTTATTAAAATGTTGCGCTTTTGCAATTTACTGCTCTTCCCCCATCTCTTGACAGCTTTTAACCAAATTTGAAACCACAATCCATCTTATACTGCATTCATAACCACAATATGTTACCCTCGCTCGCCAATTTCACCATGTTTGTCTATCCTTGGATGTTTTTGACAAGAGTGACCATCATAATCAGGCTTTTGAATGATGCACTCAATATTCTCTTTATTTACTGTACGTTTCTAAATCCTGTGGCTTTGGGGTTCAGATCTGTGCATAATGTCTGTGATTGCATGGCATTATGCTGGGTTGGAAAAGCTGTGTCTGGGTCCAGCGTCACATCATCTTTCCACAGACAATGTGGATGTGTGTGTCTCTCTCTGAACTCATCAGGGATGGGGCGTTGATTGCTTTTTGATACCCCTCCAATGTGGAAGGGGTCCTGCATACATCAGCTAATTAGAATGTCCTTATAGTGTTTGTATGCATGTGTGTGTGTGTGTGTGTGTGTGTCTACTATAGCAAAGACAGACCCTTACACTCATAATCAGATCCTCAGCCAGATTGCTGAAACCACACTTAACTGAATGCTTTATCAAATCCCTCATGATAAACGTAATACGGTGCTACTTAAAGTGTGTTTTTATTGTGTGTGTGTGTGTGGGTGTGTGTGTGTGCGTGTGTGTGCGTGTGTGTGTGGGAGGGGGGGGTTATATTAAAATGAAAAATAAACCCCTCTAAAGAGTTGAGGTAAAGAAATGGAAGCTGTGGAGTACAACAGTCTAACAAAGTGCGGTACATTTAAATGTTGTCCCTTTAATTTGAAACACAAAAAGGAATACAATCACTTTTGAGAGAAGCCACCTGACCATTGTTCCAGCTCACATACAGAAGAGTCTATCATACAGCAGGTTTTGAGTTAAAGACATTCTAACTAATGATGAGGGCTTTGTGCGAATAGTGAATGGATGGCCTGGCAGTAGAAGGGAAAGTTAGCTAATTAGACGTTGCAAATGAGTGCATGGTATCAGTCTTAGCACCTTGATGATGTTACTGTTGTCGTGCAACGCAGACATCCAACACTCCACATACATGCATACATTTACAAACATGCATTCACCCGCCAGGTACCTCAAAACATCCGCACTCTGCTATGATCTGTGGATGATCTCAGAATCAGAAATACTTCAGAATCAGAAATTCCTTTGTTACAATTGCTCAGCTTGCACTGTATACTTCATAGACACATTCTATTATATCCCGTGCCTTGTGGGTAACATTACACTGTGGCCTGGTCCCCAAGCAACCGAAAATGATGTGTGGGACGTGGCACTGGAACAGAAATCATACAGCTGGTTCCTCAGGTAATCTTGAGTTGGATCTTAATTCCAATAAAGTGTTTTTTTCCTAGTATAAGCCAGATCCAAGAAAGAACACTCTACACAGTATTTCTGCGGTCATACTTTATTGAATATCATTTCAGATAAGGACTGTAATCCTTCTGGGGTGGGGGGGTTATTGACCAGCTTGATGATAGCATACTGTAAGTGTCTCCTAATCTGATGAATAACGATTTGTGTCTTCTGTTCAAACCAACAGTGTGGAATATTGAAAACTGCCCTTCTGTTACTGTTACTGTATTATTCCCCAACTTTTCCAAGACAAAGTCTGAATCCCTCACAGTAAAAAGCTTAAATCTTTCATCAATTAGAAAATGCAATAAACAGATCAAACAGATGAATAAGGGAACTAGACTAATGAACAGTTGATGAACCAATGAGTTCACAAATCCCAAATATACCAGTGCAGACCATACAAATGATACAGTCCATGATACTGGGCAGCTAGCAGCACCATACCTCTCCATAAACAGAGCGTGGCCGAGATCAAGCAGCCAGGTGGGTCACCCAGGTCAATACGACACTTTTACAGTCACACCTCTCAAAGTAGTTCTCTTCCATCAGTTGGTGGCAGCACTCTCTGCTAGCCACATGGTTCATTTCATGGGGATTTCTTTTATCTTGGCTGGCCAGGCCCACGACCCTTGAGCACTGATAGCCCTATAGGGCTGCAGCAGAACATCACTAGTGTGTTGTGGATTAGAACACAGGTTAGTTACAGTACTTAGTTACTTCCCAAGCACCACATTTGCAAGCATATACTGTATGCGTGTGTGTGTGTGTGTGTGTGTGTGTGTCCTGTATGTTTATGTCTGTGGATGTTCTTAAAGCCTACTGTATATCTGTTGCTGTTGAATTGTTTGAATAGTTTTGGTACTGTTGTGAGGTTTTTTCTCACTGGAAAAGCAGCACACATGAAACAAACCTCAAACAGAATTACAAAAGCATTGAAGATATAAATATTTTTTTGGTGAATTATGTTTCCTGAAATGCAAATTCCTATGGTATTCGGCTAGTAAGTTTTAATAGAAGAGACTATGTGCCTAAAACAGGCTGCCAAAGGTGCATAGACCTAACATATATCTACAAGTCTGAGACAGAATAAAGCAAAGGACTGCTCGATACGCTCAGAACTGTTCAATTTCATGAGCCAGCAAAGAGTGACACGTTTCCTTTCCTTCTGCACAGAGAAAAAAAAAAAGGATTTTAACTCCCTCTAAAAAATAAAGGAACATGAAAGACACTACTGAGGGTCCTTTAGAACATTTCTCTTTTGTTGTGTGTAATGACAGTTATTATACCGCCTGGCTCGTCTTTTGCCATCTGACTGTTGTTTGAAGTTAGCAGAAGTCCACAGTATTTAGCTTTTCAGCTATTTTTACTCGTTGTGACTCCCTGCCGAGTTTGAAGGCAAAGCTAGTGTAGACTCCATATGCAGTACTTTCTCCATGAGTTGCTTGCATGATTGTTGTCCCAGGGTGAGACGGCTGGGAGGCTTGGTCAAGTGTGCAATCGGCCTTGCAGGGTGGGGGGTGTTCCAGGAGCAGCGTGGCTGTTAGGGAGTGGCAGATGCCCTCATCATAGACCTGCTGTTGTGTGATCTCACCAAAACCACCATGTCTAGGCAAATCCAATTTACTCCAAATGTTTTTGGATTGGACTAGACTGTTTCTGGAAGAAAGCTTGATGGAGATGGTTGATGGAGACAGACATAGAGCAAAGCAGTGGAAAGGGAATGGGAGACAATAAAAGCGCTGTACAAAGCAATCAGGATATAGATTATGTTCTCCACTGACCTAGTATATCTTAATTCTCTCTTTTTCACTGCCTGAGTTTGTCCTGTTCCATTGAATTACAACTTTCTAACAAATGATATGTTCTATACAGTATAATACAGCAAACCCAACCCCACAAAACCAGTGACTTAAGAGAACTTGCTCAACAGATTCCTAACAAACAAGTGCATCTTCTCAGATTAGAAGCATACAGTGCTATTTCTAATGCCATTATACCACGGGTGTGTATGAAAGCAATCTGCTTTTCTCTATTGCGGGTGGGAGAGGGAGCCTTAGCGTTATCAGCACCAGATGCAGGTTGACTTGAGACTTTGAATAGAAGGTAAAAAGAGAAAGGGGGAAATTAATGAGAGCCATAAAGCCAGCAGGATAAATAATTAGCCAAATTCTCCAAAGATCCGTCCCTTCATTTGCAGCCAACAAATTCTTCACTCTAAGTTTCTTGTTACTTTGTTAAAATTGCAGGCTAACAATATATATGTTTTTGCTAGTGTGTGTGTATGAGTCTGATCCAGGTTTATTTGTTGCTACTGATAATGCTGTGTTCACTGTAAACAGTTATTTTGTGTTGTCCTTTTTTCATTTGTCATAAATATCCTTGTGACAGTTTATCGATAATTGTATAGACAACTGCGTTCCTTCAGATGTTTGTAGTACAGACGGGTGGAAGGCCTATTCACATTTAATTTGTCATAATGTTCTTCATAAATCAATTGTCAGAGAGAATGCCATATATATGTATATGTATATGTATATGTATATATATCCATGTCTGTGCAGAATAATCACAGACATAATGTTGATACTGCTCTGTACCTTTATGCTGGACGTGTGATGTTATTCCATTAAAGTTATTCCTCCTCTGTTGTCTATTCATCAGGGGAAAATATATTTTCATAGCATTAGACAACTGTTGTGGCAGTGTTCATCTACAGTGTTTACACGTATTTCCTCTCCCAATGGATTTCACATTATTGTTGTCACACTATATAGAGCACAGCCACTGGCATTGTTCTAATACTTTTGACGGTAGATGTGAAAAAAGCTGAGCAATCACTGAAAGACTTACATTATCCGCTGGTCTTTGATCGCTATTCATGCGTCTGCGCTAGGTAATCTCCCACTCTAATCTCATTCAAAGATATAAATAAACAAGTATTGCTGTAAATGAGAGAAGCACATGAGTGAACATCCAGAGGATTATGGTAATTTGTGGATAAGAAGAGGTATTTTAAAAAGTGACTTTTAATGGACTGCTTATTAGTTCTCTGGATTTTCTTAAAGATCAAGTACAGAACCAGTCATATGCTATAGGAGGACATTTGATATATATATTTAATCTCAAATATTAAATGAGGTTAGCAGACCAAAGTATTTTTTCCACGTAATGTTTTAGTGTTAAATCTCAATATTATGATTCATTCGTTTTTGTTTAAAATATTATTCCCTTGGGGATTCCTTTGTTGAAATACTGTACTTTTCTAAGCATTTATATAGCCAGTGACTTTGCAACTACATAGAAAAAAGATTAAATAAATGCACCCATATTGCCAGATGAGGTTTTTTTTTTTTGTTCTTTTTTCGAATCTCGTCCAATTTGACATTTGGGAAGTCAGAAATCAATTATGTCTCCTACCTAGACCAATAAAAGGCCGAAAATCTAGCATATGACTTTAAAGATAGCCTAGCTCGCCTTTGACATGGCACATTACAAAGGGAAAGGGAAATCACACTGCATACCTGATCCACAAAAAAGCCTTTGAAATGGATTGCTGGGCGGGATCCAGGCTGGCACAAGTTGTGGCATTGATGGCACAGCCCCTGGGCACAGGGATACTTGGCCTGGACACGATGGTTGCTGGGCTTATATCAGTGGGCACTCCTCCATCCTCTGGGAGCTCCTAAGCCATGCTGTCTGAAGACGAACTGATGGGGTTGGCAGCACATATGGGCATGCTATGGTTTGTATTTCAGTCAAAACAGCCCCTGATGTTATCGCCTTCAGCCACCAAGGCAGACGAAACGATAGAGCTTCACTCAAACTACTCTCACAGATGAGCTTCAAATCAGGGAGAAGTTTTCCTCCATTATATTTGTTTGATGCTGCGTTCTATATACAGCCCAGGTTCTGCAACTCCTAATTACCTGAATGTTTTCACCTCAATTCTTATCTTTTAAACTAAAGTGAGGTGACAACTTGTACCAGCTAATTGGAAATCCATGTTGGCCTTCAATTTTCAAAACCTCAGTGTGTCACAATGGCATTGGTATGATAATCACAGATCCTATCTTTATTTCAGCTTTTGCGACTTGTGTAGATACAGAATCGTGACAGTCACAATGGTTTTCAGCATCTACAGGGTAATGAAAGCTGTTTAAAAGAGGGTGTTTTCTGTGTTGCTTTGCCAGAACATTAATTAGACAGGTATGGGTGGGGAGGGGGTGCGGTCAACAGCCGGTTTTTAAAGAGGTCTAACCAGAGATGAAAATTTCCCCATATGTAGCCCAAACCAAAGACTGCCTGTACATATCTTCTGTCTTTAATGATATGTATTTCCTTATTATTTCAAATAGCCAGTGTGGGCATGTGTGTGAGTTTGTATGTGTTTTTTTCTTTCTCTAGAAGCTTTTTTGATATCCATTTAGATTGGAGCTTCATTAAAAACCTCAGACAATGGAGTGACTTCTAATTAAGAAGCGCCGCATCTGGCCCCTGGCACCCTATCCCGTTGTTCCATCTATTTTGCTGGGGAGAATTCATTTGTTTCTTAATTAAGAAAAACACCAATAGTGTGAAAAATCTGCTTATGGTACCTGAATCCTAATTAGTTAAATAGTGAGGGGTAGACATGGAAACACATTCCAGTAGCCCTAGAAATGAACTCAGAGCTGATAAACATGGACTAACTAGCCTTGCATAAATCCATGCTAAGGAGAAAGTGTACCATCATTATGGTTAAGACAATATGCAAACTATCTTCAAAGAAATCAAATTGCCAGAATGTTTTCATTTGCATGTATTAACCATTAACATAATGAGGAGAAGTGACATTAGACCCGGATTGTGTGTCTGTTCAGATTGATAACTGCATCTGCAAATGGTCTCCTCCTGCAAAAATTATGCTAACCGTCAAATCAGTGTTAAACAGTGGAGACACAGTGGAAACACACAGTGAGAGAGAGAGAGAGAGAGAGAGAGAGAGAGAGAGAGAGAACCCCCCCTCCCACCCTACGTTTTATCAGGGAAGCTCTGTGCAAACCTGCTGCAGTGTTGAATCTGAGCCATCACCCTCTGACAGCTATCCTTAAACAGGAAACGCCTGGGAGTCATTGTCTCAGAGGCTCTGCGAAAAGCTGTGGAGGATGGGGGGGGGGGGGGGACCAGAGGGAGGAAATGCCCATGTGGCTGCTGGTGGCTGCAGCTGGACTCAGAATGGGCACACTTCACACAGCAGCTTGGCCTCCCAGCCTCCCACACAGCTGTATTCAACACACATACTGGCTGCACACACACACACTTACCTAAAACACAGAGAGTCACACATGCTACACAGAAAACACATTCAGGAGATAACATTAACAAGCTTGCATGCATACAGAGAAACACAGTGTTGGTCACTTACACACACACACACACACACACATATTTACAGTATATGCAGACACAGAGGGTCATACACGTATCCCTCATCTCCCCCACCCCCACCAAACACATTGAAATGCACGCACATAAGCATACACAGGCACACACCTCAATGTTTCCAGGACACCAAAGGCTCACTTATCTATTCTGTAAAGACTCACCATGTCCCACATTGACACGTCGGTGCATGGCAACCAGCCAAACCCACTGTGTTTTCCCCATTGCAGGCATCATGCAAAACACTAAACAGCTTCCCGTTTTCCAAATAATTTTACCCCAACATGCTATTTCCCATGGATCAGCCTCTTAGGTCAAATTATTCAATTAAGTGTCTGTTTATTACTGATACCAAAGCAGGGTGGCGCTTGTACTTATCACCTTTTTTGCAGATTGGTGTTCTCACAGAATACCACCATAAAGATTGCTTTGGCTGTAATTAAAATGGCACGGAGACAAATTTGGCGCAGGGGCTAAGACATGAGGAAAAGCAGGAGATGGTGGGTGGGGGGGGGGGGGGGGGGCAGTGGGGGCGGGGTACTATATTCTGTGTCACTGAATGAAAAAAGTTGCTGCTGTAAAGCGTTGAAATGCTTCTGTACAGAAGCAGAAGCATTTCTACAGAAACACAGCATGGTGTTTATGTAGAGAAAATGGCTGCAGTTGGCCTCAGGCAACGATGTCTGGTGGTCTGTGTGGCAGAGATGCTGTTTGGATGTCCTAAGCGACAGCCAGCCACACTACCATCCATTCACAGGACCTGGGTGTTTGATGAGCTATTGGCAAGCTTTGGGGACACGTGTTCACGGGCCTTGTGGCAGACGTACCTTCCACTGAATGACTCTGTGAGCCTGTGTGACATCTCAAGGAAAAAAAAACACAAAATCAAAGTGCCAATAAACTCAGGACTTTAAGCCAAAACTCACACATACACACACTCACGCGAACGCGAACACTCACAACGCGAGTGACGACTTTGGATTTGACAGGATCTTAACACCCGCTCTCTGAGGAAAGAAATATTAATTCATATTGTTATCGCAGATAGCTGGTGATGTTTTAAGTCGCGCATACAAGGAATATGTAAAATGTAAACCAGGTCTCTAACGTTTGCCTTAATGACGTGGATCTTCGTTTCTCTACCCCCTGCGAATCATGTCTTAGTGGGCTTCTGAGTGCCGGGATGTCTGATATGTGAATATTAAAAGGGACTTTCCAAGCTCATCTGCAAATGTGATTTGCACATATCACACTTCTGCAGTCATCAAACCTCTTCGTTGTCGGCCAGGCTTCTGAGCAAGGGGTGTGGGTGTTGTGTGTACTGTATGTGTGTGTTGGAAAGTGAAGCGTGGGGGGTTAGGGGGTGGAAGGAGAAAGATGCACATATGGGGCTCTGTATTTATGTATTCTGTTTGTGACTGATTTAAATGCATACTGTACATTTGTTAAATTACGGAGAGTAAACCTTGCTGATCTCACGGCAGACAGGTGTAAACATCAGTGTTGTCATAACGTACCGGCAGTAAATATGATAATGACGACGTGCCGCAATAGAGCACAAAATAATTTGGACATCATGTTGATGCCTGCCAGGCCCGGGGAAATGCCCTCCAGTACGAAGGTGGTCCATTGACATGCCATACACGCCAAGATATAATTATGGGTGCCTGTCTTTGTTCCTCCCAAAGCTTCCTCTCAGAGCACTAGTAATTTGCTTGTGATATTTTGCTATTCTTTACAATTGAGATATTCTCTGTGGACTTGAGTATTACACGACAGTAAAATGGGGAAACAGAGTAATGGTGCAACGGAATTCCATGTCAGCCACAGGGCAAAGTATATATCATGCTCCAAATAAATTAAAAATAGGTTTGATTGAAAACAGCTGCTATTGAAATTATTGGATTATAATAAATGATAGATGATGCAAATCTTGATCCTGTAGTTTTTGGACCCTGCCCGTAAGTGCAGTGTATCGCTGTCCATCTGTGTTGCACATTTCTGATAATAAGGGCCAATGCCAGAATCTCTTAAGGGTATGCGGGTATGCGGGTGTGTTGGACTCTGGTTTGTTGTCATGATAATCCCCTCATTTGTAATGTCGGGATCAGCAGGTTACGGCTCTCCGCTTGCCTGCCATGTCAAGACTCGGGACTGGTGAGGTGGATTGTCATTTCTGAAGCAATATTTTGACAGTGCCTTCACTTTACTCGCACACTCATGCTCAAAGGTCAGAGCTGTGCCACTTCCATTTACTGTGTGTGAACACTCAATCCCTAAGGAGTAGGGATGTCTCTCCCGACATCCCTGCTTCAGTCTCTCATGTCTGTATGTCTCTCTGTCTCTTTGTCTCCCTCTCCCTCACCATTTAAATGACTTGTTTTGGGGAATTGGTGTCAAGACTGGTTCTACAGAGCTTTATAGCCAGTCTAAAGCTCCCAAATTGAAGTGTAATTGCAACCTATAAAGATTTATATTAGTGGAAACGGGGAACGGCGGTTAAGCGCACCCCTCATTCACTACAGAATCTGATCTCCCGTTACTGTATTTTTATCATTACAGTTAGTTTAGCACAACCTCTGTCTAAATCCCAATTGTTTTATAGTGTGGACACATATTGGCACAGCATGCTTTAATTGTTGCACCTACACAATGTCTCAGTGGTATAGCCGTCATCCGTTTTACTTTGTGTTCTACCATCCCCACCACACACACAGCAGGTTATGTCTACCCAATAAGACACTTGTCTGTATAACAAATAGACATTGTTGCTGTGCTATTGTTGCCAGCTATCATATAGAACGTGATGTAGTGACGGTGGTAGTTTTCCTTTTTTTGTGCTTTTGGACTGCTGTGCCACTTGCAGGCCCGGGGGTGTTATGGCAGTGTAAATCTCGTTCACACAGCTCCCCTCCAGGCCAGGGAGAGCAACATCATTAGCTAGAGCAGATGGTGGGGCTTTGCTTTTTCAGGCTCTATAGTCTGTTGTGTCAAATGTCTGTTGGAATCTTGCATAATACGATGGCAGCGCAGAACACAGCCATACAATGAGTGATGAAATCCATGTGAAATCCACATTTACACTTAGCCTCTCCATTCTCACGTTAAAATAAAAGCAAAAGAAAAGGTGTGAGCAGTTGTTTATTGGGAGTAGTGGTGGAGGCAAGGTTCTGTGAGTCTGTGTTTGGACCTTAGGGGTAACATGTTAGACAGTTTGTACAATCACATATCAGTGAGGAGCAACCACAAGCCTCTCCCACCATTGATGCAGCCATATTCCACAGTGTGCTCAGGGAGCAGGGAGAGAGCGCTTGCTGCAGAATCATAATCTCCCAAGCAAAGGGAGCTTTGCGTGGCCAGATCAAGAATTAGAGAACGGGGAGGGGGTGGTAGTGGGCAGCCCTTCTCGTTCTGTGTTTTAAAGGACAGCGTTTTGAATGTCATTTGACAATTTCCTTTTAATTAGAACTAATTTACAGAAAGATGCCCAGCGGCTAATCTTTACAGAATAATTAACTTCTATTTTCTTTACTTTTAATTAAAAAGTGGAAAAGATTTAGCTGATCCATAAAGAATTGTTCTTTTGAAATGTTCATCAGACTTCACACTTCTTTTGGCATTGGTAATATTTAGATCCTATCTACTCTGCTCACAGTCTCCACTAACGTATTGTGATGATTCTTTCCTCCCTTATCCTGGGTATTAAGTAGTGGAACTAGCAATAGTATAAATAGGAACCAGAGGCAAATTAGAATTGAATTAATAAAGACACACACACACACACACACACACACACACACACACACACCCTCTTCTTAATGCTGAAATGAAATTGACATCTTAGATATCCATTTCATAGAAATTCCTTGATGGGAATATATTGTTTTATCTACATTTTATGATGCAATATTAATTTTTCTTTCTTTTTATGTAACCTCCCTATTAAATTCTTTAAATGGATACTCAATGAAACCAAGACGGCACAAGAATTTACGATTTCTGCAATTTTTTCACTATGGTGGGCTAGTGAAGTCCACTGGGAACTTTCTTGGGGGGCTAAAAAGCAAATGTATATTAAAGAGCAATTCATTTTTGAATGCTACAGTAGGTGTCAGTATTACAGTATTTCAGCTAGTGTTGAGCCAGTGCAGGCAAGTTTTATTGAGTCTGAGTTAGCTAGCTGATGTTCCTTAGCAGAGATGGAGTGAAGACGTTGCTATACCGTTCCTCTGCAGGCAAGCCAGTGGTTGAAGATGGATGCCCCCACTTAACATGATAGCTCCCTGGAGAAGCCTCACTCAATGGCTTCATTAAAAGTGACCATTGCCGTGCTAAGCACGCTTATAAACCAGTAATTAAGAGCCTGCGTATTTTACCTGCTTTGTTTTAATCTGTCACATCCAGTGTAGCAGTAAATGGTTAACTCTTATTTTCATAGAAGTAACAAGAATGATACAATTAAATCATTCAGTCGGCTAGTTAGTGGAAATCAGGACATGCACAATATAATAGATTATTAACGTTAGCCAGGAGGCCCTTCAGGAGCCTCACTCAATAACTTAGTAACAAAACAAACTTTGTAGTGCTGTTATAAACTAGTAATCAAGACTGATTATTTCACCTGCTTTGTTTTGGCTTTCACATCCAATATATTGCATGTTATTGTATTAGTATTTTATTACAGCCTAAGTAACATCAAAGCACAAATATATAATTCAGTCTGGAGTAGTGTAAATGTATCAGAAAGACATATACAGTATATACAGTACTGTATACTGTACTATACAGTACCGCACTGTATGTATGTATGTATATATATATATATATATAATATATATATGTAACCCATGTGAAATATAGGGCTACTAATACCCAGTATATAATCTAGAGGTGTAGTGGCATGTTGCTTCCACAAG
>JAODUH010000008.1:1073373-1088739 GCA_027564835.1 Typhlichthys subterraneus | reverse complement strand
AAACCACTCACGAACCTAGGTAGATGTTAGGGTCTTTATTGCTATATTGGATTAGGACTAGAGGCGCTACATATATATATATATATATAAAATTATCTTAATTTAGCTCAGTGTCCCACTATACAAGACACTTATAGCCTACACCTGGTTAATGCTGAATATTATTTTTAAAGACCTCTGTTATGTTACACTGTTGCTTTGGTCCTTTGGTCCTCTGGGATGGTGGAGAATGGAGTTTGGTATAGTGTTTCTGTGTGGGAGGGGCACCATGTGTGCACATGCATGCCTGTGCATAGGGAATTTAGAGCCATGAGTAGAGGCAGTAAAAGTAGGCAGGACCCATGCAACTCCACAGAGAAGCTAGCTGGCATCTGCTGAAGCCTTTGGGCGTGCTCAGAGGTGCCTCCAGCATTTTAATGGCATAGTCAAATTCCAGCATGTATTCATGCCATTCCAATTCCAATGCATTGGATAAAGAAATAAGACTGCGTTCTTCCACTTCAACAAGCCTGACAGAATCACTGGGCTTGACAACACAGAACTTAGCAACTCTGTAAACTTGCCGACCCTCCAATCTCGTGTCTGATTGGAATAAGTTATGTTTACTCTATTTGTGCATTGGTACCAGCAAGAGAAACATATCCACACTGGTCTGCATATGATTGACACTCTCGCCAGCTGCCACGAGACATCACCATAGTCAAACTGCAATAGATGTTGTCACAGCCAATGGGTGTCTGTGGCTTGGTCCATGAACTGCAAATGTACACTTTGTTTCTAAAAGTCAAATGTGTGCTGCTGTATGGGTCAATGTGTACGTTGCATGTGTTTTGCATCTACATGAGTGTTTATTCATCCTTCCATAAATGCTCCCTCCCTTTTTCCCCTTCGCAGCTTTCAAGCCAGGCGTCAACGCTGAGTTTTGAAGCAGTTTGTTGACTGTTGATTGTAAGTGCCCGAATTTAGGAACGCAGCCATTTCTAATCATCGGAATTACATTGCTTAGCAACCGGAAAATCAAGTTAAACAATACCATTGCTCATGCTTGGTCACAGACAGCAGCACTTAGAACACATCAGTCTCTACTGAAGCTGTGCCACACTCCTCCCAAACACACACACACACGCACACGCACACGCACACGCACACACACACACACACACACACACACACACACACACACACACACACACATAAATATCCAGGCAAAGCAATTCACAAAACAAAATTCACAAATGGTAATTTTAATTTGCATTTGACTAGTGTCAGAGCTTTAGCATCACATTATTTTGATCACAGCCTGTAGAACAGGCTTTTATTTATTTTTCTCTTCCCTTCCTTGTAATTTACACAGTGCAATAATAATTTAAATAGCAAATTCCTTTGAGCATTTCTGCATCTAATTGACTGCTTACAAATTACATAAATGCAGTGGCAGGCTGTGCATTTTACACCTAGGCATTCAGTGCTGTCCTACCTGAGTCAATTCTCGCATTAAAGGCAGGGTTCTTGCTAACTTCGAGCTCAAATCAAAATAGTATTGCTCCGCGGCGCCTCACACATCGAAATGCATTGTGAAGCAAAGCGGTGTTACTATTTATGGACCCAGGGCTGTGTAGAAGTATTGGATTATTTTTTTTACACGATCAGAGAGCGGTAAGATAGCGAAATGCAAGGTGATATTTGTTGAATTTTACATAAAGTGTATTATCTTACAATTAGCTTACAATAGCTGACTATACCTTTAATACCATTACTGATTGGTTAAAAGCAACTGTTTCTTTGCCATTTACAGTAGTTGAAGTTACAGGCGCCCACACTGTTAATTCTGAAGGCCTCAAGCTAGGTTTCTTTGACATGGCAACACATGATGGCTGATATATTATTGGATAAAACATCTGACATAAACATACTCACCTGGAAGCAGCACAACCAAGAGAAAAAGCAAAGAGACTAAAGGGAATACTAATTCATGAAAAAATATTAAAACGTAAGTTTAAGCCAGCAGAGAAGGCCTTGCTGGCCCTGACGGCCCACCACTGTGTAAATTGTATCTATATTAATACAGTGATCAAGGATTAAATTAGAGGCTAGAGCCCTGTAACATTTACATGGGTCTCCTCCAAGGATGTTCCTCTCTCTCATCACTCTCATCAACCTGCCTCACAGTATCAGACACAGTCAAACTTCTCATTTTCACACTCACTGTGTGGGTAAACACATGCATGTGTGTCCAAGTATGTTTGTTCACAGACGCCACTGTAACCTGAGACAAAGTCTGTTTTTCCTGCGCATGCAATTTCGCAAGAGCCACAGCAAGCGCGGGCACGCAAACATGGGCGTCCACGATGACGCTATCAGTGGTGGCACAAAGGCCCAGTCACAAGGAGAAAAGTTGGCGCCGGTTGGAGCCATGTGCTCCTGGAGGCCCTGTTGGATTTTTAGGGTGTGCATTATGCATTCATGTTTAGTCTCAGGTGCTACGTTTTATCCCCAGGCCAGCTTGGATGCATTTTCAATGGTCCCTTTTAGATGAAAAACTGTATAGGTGGGGAGCTTAAAAATGATTTCCATGCTTATAGAGATCTGTCGCTTTGTTCTGTCAGATTCAATTACCTCAGCTCTAATTAGGGAGCTATAGAGGAGGCTGGGTTTGTGATCCGTGAATCACACTGTGGAGCCTGCTGATAAAATGAGGTATCGCTATCACAGCTCGGCCACAAGCTCCCCACATTGCGAGGAAGGCTGAAAAAGCATGCCATGAAATTAGCACTCAGCACGCAAATACTCAGAGCCTTTTTTGAATTTTGAATTTTAGAGGCAAGATCAGTGCATCTTGTTTGACATTCACTATGGAGCTCTTCATACTAGGAAAAACATAAGTGTAGCTCATAACATTATCTGTGCAGTTACAGTACAATTTTTTCATGCCTGTACAGTTATCATTTGCTGGACGCTTCATTGTTTTTCTCCATACTGTTGCACTATACTGTATATAGTGTATATATAGTATACAGTATATACTGTATATCTCATACAGTAGGTATAAAATGATGGAACAGAACCATAGTAAACATTTTGACACTACACCTGGGGTTACAGGACCCGTTTCTCAGGCAAGTTCAAAGTGAAACATGGACGAGCGGTATGTAGGTAGGTAGGTAGTTTATCGTCATGTATCGCTCTTCCCTGCCTGCCTTAGACTCATTAATCCTCTGTCCATCATATGGGCCCAGAGAATCCAGCCCTGTTTTATAGACCCGGCGGGGGCATTACCATATCCCGCTCCGCACCGCCGATGCCTATCACAGAGGGGCCATGCCACGAACAAAGGAGCTACTGTGATCCAGCCGGCATTCAGCTCCCCATGTCTCTATTAACATTGGCTGCCCGGGCCTACGGCCCCCTGCTGTAGGCTGTCTGAGCAGGGCCCAGGTTGTTCCTATCTGGTCAACGGAGGGCAGCCCTGGGTGGATGCAGATGGCTCATTTCAGGAACACACTGTTGCAGAGCGCAGGGCTGTCAGGCTACAGGGACACTGGACACTGACACTGATTGAGAGGGGGCTCATGAAGGGCTGCACACTGGTGGGGAAAACATCCCAGGCTTGTGCCTCCTCAAACCTTGTTTGCAGAGTGATGGATTAATACAGTGTCATGGTCAAGAGTGGCTATTCCCAGGGTCCTAGGAACAGAGACAAGATACTGTACATACAGGAGATAGAAAGAAGTATGAATGAAGCTGTGGAGATCACTAGATTTATTTTGTGAGTGTGGTGTGCAGCTCTTTTGGAGTGAGATGGTGCGTGTAGAAGGGAAATGCAGATGTTCATTCAGTAGTGTCACTGACCATCTGAACTCTTGAAGAGCCGTGATAAGAGCCTAAAGAAGCAAGCATTCCTCTGGGCCATTTGTCAGCAATGCCTATAGAAATGCACCAACAACTGCTGTTCACACACTGAATGTGACAGGATTTTAAACAGTACACAACTAAATATAGCAGAAATGCCACTATCAGAAAATGAGTTAGGAGTGTGGTGCTAGTCGTTTAGAAAGTCATTATTCTTATCATTGCTGTCTGTGAAATAATTTCAGGTCTCTCCATGCAATGAATACTGTATAATAAACTAAACATGTAAGAATGCAAACAAACTTTGGTAATCTATTTCTACGCCCAAGAACTAGCCTGCAGTCCCTCTGTAATGTCTCTGACAGTATTTTTCCATATGCAGTCTGGGTCATGGTATTCTATCAGTTTGAAAATGGTCCATTTTAGTTAGTATCTGCTAGAGTATGGAACCCAGATGCCCTTATTTTGAGTCTATTAAACCCCAATCCTATCTCATCTTATCTGCCTAATCTCTGTGTTTTATTGACCATGAAGTTTATCTTTAATCTCTCTTTACCCTTATTATCGCACAACACTGTGGGTCTATTTTCCGTGGATGCAATATTGTTGCTCTATTTTGCCAGCTACCAGAAGAATCGTTTAGTTGTACACACACAGTTCTTATTCAGCTGTGTAATGGAATGTGTACAGAGTATGTACAGAAGTGTATTTCCTCTCCGTCTTTCACGGCCGCCTTCAATTGCCTCAGCAGAGGCATTTAATGCCAGTCATGCAATCTCCCCTTGATACTGTGATATTTATCTCTCAATATCATCTTAAGCGATGGCCGCCTCATCGAGTCACTTCACGCCTGGCTTCACTCCTCAGCGAATCAGCAGAAGGCATCAGATAAGATCATAAAAACTGTATCCTAATTTAAAGCGCCCTCTCCTTCCAGTGTAGTGTCTATTAGAGATCGGTGTGCTAATTTTTTTCATGTCCTGTGCTCCTACAGATGTATGCTCCTACAAAGGGGTAATTTATAAGACTAAAGAAAAGGCAAGCAGTTTGCGGAGATCAGGGGGTCTTTTATGAGGCGCCCTGCTGGAAAAAATAGAAACAGGAGAGGCAGGCGGGCCCCGTTTTCTGAACTGAAATTATTGCTTTATTAAAGCTGAGGGGCTCGCAGCTGTGACAATAGAACAAACACATTGAGAGGTGTCAAGAGGATATCGGCGTACATGCGCCGAGCTCTGGGATGATGTGCAGGAGGACGTAACATAGCTTATAGGTGACAGGCAGAAAGAGAGAGAGCATTCACATCTAGCATTTAGTGACAGCAACGCGTTTGAGATCATTATTCATCCTGAGTCTAAACACACGTTTCAGCTTTGGAGAAAGAGGACTTAATATCACATTTCACCAATACAGATCAGCCGTAAACTTTACAGTTCCATCCATTTGCCGAGATAGTAAATCGGCATAAGGGATTTTGTTTGTGTGTGTGTGCGTGTATGTGCGTGTGTGCGTGTGTGTGTGTGTGTGTGTGACTGTGTGTCTGTGAGGAAAGGGGGAGGGGGGGTCAAAACTCACATTATGTTAATAACATTCAAATGCAATGAGATGTTTTCAGTAATACAATTCAGGTAGCTGTACAGTAATTCCATCAGTATTCTTGTTTGAAGCAAAAATGGCAATATGCAAATACAGTCAGAGATGTACTGCTACAAGCAAAACTCCAAAATCATTTAGATTTAAAGAAAAATATTGCACGGAGATGTGGTGGGGGGAATTAATCACACGGAAAAGTGTCTCCTTTAAGATTGCACTGGTGTATTACCCGGAGGCACTGAATGTAAATGGAAAATCAACATTGTACCCTGTGATAAGGCTAACAAATTAATAAATGCATTTTCTTGCCTGCTCCCATGGTGATGCTTGAATAAAAAGTCAGGAAAGGAACTTTTTCCCCCTTTTTTTGTTTTGCAGGTAGGGGATTAACATCAACTCTCACCTTAGCTGCGTGTCGGCTTGTTGTGCAAAAATTCTATACAAGTCTATTATGAAAACCCTTTGGGTTTTTATTGTATCAGAGTATGTTCTGTGACACTGTTAATGGACTTGTTGGGTGTATAGTGTATAGACTGTTTCACATTTTAATAAAAGAAAACAGGGTTATGTTTCATCAGTATGTGATGAAACTTCAGAATATCACCACCTCTGTGCATGTGTTCACTTAGGTCCTCTGGAGGATGGCTTGGAGGAAGAGGAAGAGGAATGCATCTCCGAAGAGAACGAGCTCATGGCCAAAGATGGGTTCTCAGTGGAAGAGAACTTCTCCACCGAGTTTGAGACAGAGAACATGAGCTGTGAAGACATGGAGTACTTCTGCAACAAAGGTCAGGATTGCTTAATTTTTCAATGTACTGTACACATGCTCAGCTAATTTGATTTGACTCTAATAGCAACCTCTATCACCCCTTGCATTTTACAACGCTATTAACACTGCATTTCAAACACAGACTATAGGACAGTATTTTAAATGTATAGTAAACAAATACTAATACACTCAACAAAGAAAAGTGTTTCTGCTGAAAAGATAATCTGGTGTTTCTACACAGCCTTGTCTCTTTAAATAGGAACACAAACTAGACTGTAGACTATGGTATTGAAGGGAGAGGTGTTTTTGTTTGGATTTGAATTCAAATATATTTCTCTTTCTCTAGAATCTCTTAAATATAATTTTCCCGTTACTAAAAAAAACCCCACAGACAAACCCTTTGAAATTCCTCACATGCCCAAATGTCACCTGAGAGCAGTGGATTGAGAGCGATGGAATCCATAAAGTTTGCTTCACTTCCTCTGTGATAGTCCTGTGAAGGTGTGCAAGTACACCAATGCACTGGAGAGCTCAGCTCTTGCCTTTGAGCCTCGGTTCAACCCCTCCTAGCACACCTGCTAATGCCCAGAGGTCCAGCTGCATGAAGCACTATAAAGCATCTAGCACAGCCAAATATGCCAGTGTCCTCTTTGAACTCTATTCAGATTGCTTCTTTGTATGTTTGTTTCATTTCGGTCACACCTTGCCATCACAGGAGCTAATTTGCGTTTGCTCTAGGTTACACCAGTGAAGATGACAGAGTTGTTACTCCCCTCCGCTATTTCTAGCCCCAGATGTATGGTACCTACCGCAGGTGTTCCCACTCTCTCTGTGGCTCATAAATGCTATAAATGTGACTTTTTAATGAAGAGCCAACACTTTGGATGTCTAGCTTGTCTTCTTTCTTTCTACTTTCAAAAATAAATTGTTTAGAATAATTTGGAAGCCGTCTTTCATGTTTCAGGTAGGCTATGCCCTACAGTAGTAATCATATTAATAATGTTTTTCTTTTGTTCTTCAGAAAAGCTAAAACGGCACCTTTTTCTAAATTCGTAATTACCAGAAAAGCATTCTTTCTGCCCTTTGGCTCTTCCCATAATATATTTACATTGTGTTATTGTGCATGACCTTGTATTGACAATAGAGACAGTGAAAGACAAATTTGTAGGATATGGACAGAAATAGTTACATTTCTTACATCTTCAATAAACCAGCCGGAGATATTTGATCCATGCTTAAAATTATTCTTGAAAATGTTCATGAATAAAGAACAATTCAATCGCAATCCAAAGTTGCTCAGTGATTATTTTGTGTTATTCCCTTGTCATACACAGTACATCCTGTCATTGCTACTGTATACGCCTGGTTAGGTCTATCTTCTTCTAACCAAAGCCATTTTTACAAATGGTGTGGCACCATCAGGTATTGCCATTTCCCCCAGGATCTACAGTATTATTTATTATTGAAAATCTCATCTAACTAATCTAAACCTACTGTATGTTTTAGTGTCTTAAATTCACCCCATTTACTGTATGTGAAATTACTATGTGTGTAACAGGATGCAATCTAGTTGCATTGAATGATTTAAATGTGTTATTCCATGATGCTAGGAAGAAAAGGGGAGCTCCTTGATTAACTAAACCCTCTAAAATGTTATGGCGTGCTGTAATTAGCCCTGTGCGGACTTAAACATGGGTTTTAGAGCAGCACTCATCCCGTGGCCTTTATCTTCTATGGCTTCCCAGAGAATAAGGTCTCCCGTGTAAGGTTCCTCTACTGAGCAGTGACTTTGGTCTTAGCTTAGCCTTGTATCTGTGTAGTCACTCTCTGAAATGGGCTTGTCAGGGGGACCTAAAACCTCCATTAAAAGTTTCAGCCTATAATAGGTATTAAAAAGCTGTTGGAACACAAAGAGCAGTACCAGTTTTCATTAACATATGAAGCAGTTAATAACTTTGATCAGAATACGGCAAAGTAGCAAAGCCGCTTAAAGGCACAAAGGTCAAGAAGTTGAATGCCACCAAAGGCTCAGCCATTTGGCTTACCCTTGCAGAAAAGGGATTCCTTAGATAGTTCGATGGAGCACCTTGAGGCCCCATCTTGGTCTACAGCTTCAGAAGCTACTCAAATCTGTTTTCAGATTAAATCTGAAGTAATTTGAAGAGTCGTGCAAAATACATTAAGTGATTGCCATCTGGTACAAAGTCAATATTTTATGTACACAAATATTGTTTGTTTGTATGTCAAATGTACAAAAGGTTTTGTACATGCATGCAAATGTTATCTCCATTTCTTCAAACAATGTGGCGAAGTGCATGCCCCTAGTCTAAAAGACCTCTCTCTGCATGCTTGATCTAATCCATATTCTTGATACTTGTTCAAGACTTGGCCGTGTGTGTGAACAACCTAAATTATTTGGAAAGGGCATCGGATACAGTACTAGCAAAACCTACTTATCTGCCATGAAATGATTCATGAGTCCTTCAATGGCGCTACAACATACATGAGACACACTTGGCAGAATTGAAGAGACTTCTGAGAGAATATTTTAATACACATGAAATTAGAGAGGAGAGTGTCACAAAAAATATTACAGATCTTAAGAAATAACCTTGGCTTAAAAAAATATATCCTCAAACAGCTTCTTCTGTGAGGTCCATTTCACATTTTATAGAAAACACAAACTCCACAGTCCAGATTTATACACAATTGACACACCTAGAACCATACTTGTGAAAGTTAGAGATAGTCTTTTTATTTACTGAATGCCATCATTTCACTGAAATTGTGAAATTTCACCTTGCTGTTTTACTCTTGTTTACTTGAGAAAATATGAGGTATTTGTGATGTTCAGCAAAGGATGTTGCCACAAGCTGTCAGACGTGTATAGACGTGTATATACGTGACAAATATTTTCTTATGACAAATGACTTCTTAAATTCGGCCTGAATGGACATGTCATGTGTACCATATATTAGATGTAAAATATCTTCATCATAAATAAGAGTTATTACTGGTTGATTCTTCACTATTCAGTGAGTGCATGAAGTGAACGCATCCAGCGATCCAGCATGACTAAATGTTAACATTTAGTTGCATTCTTATGTGCCTATATACCCTTTTAGACATAAATGACCAATTTAAAATGCATGCAGAAATATTTTTATTTATCACAGTCAAAAACAACACCAAACAGCCAGAACTTAATGACCTTGACCCAAGAAACGACCTCTCGGTGAGTCATTTCATTTGCGGCAGTCAGATATGTGCAGTAATAAACAGAAAGCGGCAGAATTAATTACGTAATTCTTTGCGTAACAGAAGTAATCAGAATTTCTGGGTAATAGAGAAGAGGAATGTCTCCTTGGCCACAACTGCCAGTGCCTGGAATGTTAAATGTGTAATTTTAATGCACAGTTGATGCTGGAGAATATGGGAAAATGCTAATTTGTGGTGTGATAAGATGAATCGAGCCATCCCTTTAGCCCCATTTGACTCAGTGGAGGAAATTAATCATTAATGTTTGTTAAGTATGACAATCTAACTGGGCCAGATCTACATGCTCAGAGACTGAGGCAGGATGAGATAAAGACCCAGTCTACACACAGGGAGGAAAACTGCCAGATTCTGTAATGATGGGAATTTATTGGCATTTAAAGAGACAGTGGCAAGGCATTTTGCTAATAGCCTTCCTCCACTGAAATGCTCTGCCTGCTGAAAACTACGCGCAATTCAAACCTATTTCTCAGATAGCAGAGGACTTACAGCTATGCTTGACTTTGGAGGAAACGGTTGCTACATGGAATTGACTTTATCTGGTGCAACATAATCTGCATCAACAGCCTAACATGCAGTATCAACTGAGCAATATTACTAGTGCGGCTTTGGCAGGTACTCCTATTACTGGGTTGTAAAAACGCTTGTACCAGTCGGACACCACGATTGGAGAAGAAGTGGGCAGTGTCGCCTCCGATCCTAATAATTCAATATGTACAATGCAGAAGACATGCACAGTAGCATTTCCACCACAGACTCCATTTGAAAGAAACTGTGACTTGTCTCTGGGCTCAATCGCCAGGATTAGAGTGCCGTGAGCTCCTTAAAGTGGAACATAAGAGATTGACATTTTCAAGGGCTTCCTCAGCTGAGACAATGCTAAAAGGGATAGAAAAGCCAATATGACTTTGTTGCTACCTTGCTCCAGGAGCTGTTTGTGTAAATCGCCTATAAGCTTATTGACCTGAATGTGTGGCACGCTGCGTGTGACTGAGATGTGGCTACAGAGCTGTGCTTTGATAGAGCAGCGATAGATAGGGCTGATTTGAACAGCTCACTGACTCCTCTTGCATGGCCGCCAGCCCTGTATTCCTGCATTGCTGCTCCCTCTCACTCTCCCTTAAGTGCATCTCCATGTGATTGCACGGGGGAAAGGAGCCGACAAGATGTGAAATATGATCTGGGCGATAATGTAAAAGATGATCGTTGACTGCATAGACTGCAGAGGGAGCCTATTCCAATGATGAAAATAAAAAAAGCCTCTGTTGCTCATACTGTACCATTTTGATTGGGGAACATGTCTTCTCAATAATGGAAAGGTCAAAACACCTACAGCATGGGTTCTGGAGTCATAAAGAGGCATCATTTTTATCACATGTATTTCCCTTATTGTATGATCCTACACTACAGTATAGTGGAGGATTGCTGGTACAGCAGTGTGTTCTTTCCAAGTGACATTTGTAGGAAACTTCATCAAAGCTCTATGACATTGTTCTCCGCCAGCTTGCCTGGGCGATTGCATTTAAAATGCATTGCAAACTGTGTTAGATAGAAGCAGAAAATCCTTAATCACTGCTTAATTAAGGAATCATCTTGTAGCTTCATTTCCCGAGCTGTAATTAAACACTTCCAATACATTTCGTTACAGGGCTTAACATGTTCGCCTGAGATCAAGGTACCTTTAATGTTATCTCGCCAGCCTTTTTTTTAAAACGCGCTCCATTGGAAGGAACTGTTGATATACGCCTTTTGTTATCCCTCTTCATAATAGGAGCCCAGTATACTAAGGAGGTTTGCTAGGCCCCCACAATAAATAAGTCGGGGAATTTAGCAGGAGTGGGCTCAGTGATAAAATGCAGACAGTGCAAAGAACCGTCAGCCCATGCAAATTCTTGCATAAGCAAAACTAGGTCAAAATGACCTCATGTACTGTAAGTAGGACATTTGTGCACACTTCCCTTTGCTGTCAGTCTCCCTACTTCCTCCACATATATATATATGTGGCTCTTGTGAGAGAATGGTGCTGTCCTTTTGGCAATGTTTGTTGCCTTCTTTGAAGTGAGCCATGTCTAACAAAACAGCATGGTGTGTGTGTGTGTGTGTGCGTGTGTGCGTGTGTGTGTGTGTGTGTGCGTGTGTGCGTGTGTGTGTGTGTGTGTGCGTGCATGAGTTTGATCAGGAGATTAACCTATCTGTGGACAGGGCCGGAGGATGCAGCTGTATGTGTGTGTGTGTGTCCTATGGCAGTTGTCACTAGGTGTGATAACGTTAACATGCCTTTTGGAAACATACAGAGAAACATCCATATGCTTTCTCAATTGGTGTGTTTTTATTGTGTATGAATCAGGTAATTCATCTCTCAATATTCTTCTTCTTCTTCTTCTTCTTCTTCTTCTTCTTCTATATTATATGTACATCCACTTAGTTTCTACTGAGCCTACCTTCTCATATGGAGCGTGTAATGTGCACTAATCTATTGTAGTAATCCCATCCTGCCTTCGGACATACACTGTTGGTCTTCTGAACACATCAAAGGGATGAAGAAGATAGTGTGATAGAAGTCAATCTAGCAGTTAGTGGTGAGTGGTGACTAGACCAGGTTAGCAGCAGGGTGTCTGAATTTAGAAAGACAGAGCTGGTGCAACTGCTGTGTCAGCCACATTGGTTGTATTTAGTACAAGACGCTAGAGGGAAGCTACTTAGCACCGATATACAGTATGTGTCCTTATAAATGGACACAAGCATGCAATATAGACTATTTGTTTTAAACGGCAGTGCATCACAGGTCACTTCTTTAACAATGTATTTAAGCACTTACACTCTGGGGATGGAGATACCCAAATGTCCCTTTGCATGGCCTCCGTGAGCCCCTAGAGTGTACATCACAAGTTCAAGGTCTCTCCACAATAGATCAAATGGTAATAAATAGCCAGCCCTCTCCCACACATTGGCTTTCCTTCCTGTTGCATGGGGACTTCCTGTCGCCGTGAGACCTCATGGGAGCCCCTTTAAATAACATGCAGCTGGTAACATTCTCACAAATAAGAGCGTGTTTTTGGATCAATAAACTGTGCATGCTGCCAGGTATGATCTGTTAGCATGAGAAATACAGTAACCTTGAAAATAATATTACAAAAACTAAAACTCTTGTCCGAAGTATGTATGAATATACTGTACCCATTCGAGGAACCTTGTATTAGGACTCTGAACATTTCATTAGGATTGACATTTTCTGGCATCCACCATTTTTTCTTCTGCCTTACAGGAGAGGAAATTGGGGAATCGGAGATGGAGACTCAGACAGTGAAGACCAGACAGCCACCAACCAGGCCAGGGGACTGGGATGGCCCAAGTAAGACTACCCACCCTGTCATTTTCCTAGAGAGTTTTTTTTACATGATATAAAGTATTGCTTAAAAAGGTTTCATTAAGGCTTGGAAAGAAAGAGTGGTTCATAAAGCTATAAAAATGTTTATAACAACATAAGCCATACATAAACACCATAAACACAACTGAAAACATGGATTAAATGTAAGCCTATGTTATTGCAGATAATGAAACTAGGTTGAAAATAGTCTCTATTACTGTATGTATTGACTCGGACGCCAAACTTTGCACTGTACTGCAAAGTTTACATGAATTATCCTTCCTGTGGCATTTGTGAAGGGACAATGAATTGATCAGGTAAATATGCGCAAAATTACCTTTTATTTTTTACAGTGCATTAAGTTGTCTTGCTTGAACTGGATAAAGTAATTGCTTTGTGGTTTAATCATATTGTATACAGTACATGCTTGGGAATAGAAAGCTCATAGGAATTGTGCTTATTTTTAACAAATGCTTATGATTTATTTTTTTTATCTAATTTTCACCTTGCATACATCCCTTTGCATACTGCAAGAGTTGAGACAATATTTTTATCCCCTCCTTGATTAAAAGTCACTTCATCAAAGTGATGGATAATGCATTCAACAAGATAGTTACACTGCAATTACTGTTCAGCTATACCCACGCTCGCACTGCTGAACACACAAAATGTAATTCTTTCTAATACATATAATGACCTCGAGAATTTATTGCAGGTGCATGCTTTTATAACAAAAGAGAGAGAGACAGAGAGAGAGAGATAGATAGAGAGAGAGAGAGAGAGAGAGAGAGAGAGAGAGAGAGAGAGAGAACAAGATGAAGTGAGAAAAAAGTGGATTTGGGCAAGTTGTGCCAGCCAGCCGGAAGCCCCCCGGGGTGTGTATTTTATACTGACAGTGAATCAGTGTTATCGCACCTATCAGATAATGCATTTATCATTAAATTTCACATTTGCATTTAAATCTGGCAAAGGAAATGAGCATTGCTGGCTAAAGATAAGAGTGCTGGGACGACAGTAATAAACCATCACTGTGATCAGTCAGGGCTGAGGGGGTCAGCTCCCATCTATGGGGGCCGTGACAAAAAGAAGGCATCACTTGCAGAAAGGGGCCTTTTGGTGGGGAAAATGTTGAGCTTAAAAACACAGCTTTAAATGGTGAAATGGAAGTGACTACCTCTGCGACTGACTGCAATTATGCTCTGCTTGCTTCTTAGCATCTCAGAACAGAACACACTACCGTACTGGCAGAAAATACAGACACTGACAGTCCTGCAGAGAGAGTTACTGTATGTAGTGGGTTTGTTTCTTCCATACTGTTTGAACAAACAGAATGAGACCAACAGCATGATGAAAACGAAAACCATGTAATGATTCAGGTAATGTTGCGAAATCTTGGAACATATACAGTATTTTATATAACCACTCCTGTAGTACATATCTGAATATATTATTTAGCACATTGCTCCATCTGATAGAATTCCAAGGAAAGAAGTTTTCATGCACAGTGTACTGTATGTATGTATGTATGTATGTACAGTATGTATAAATGTACGTGTACAGTGTATTTGTAAATACAGTGTGTATGTACACTATACTGTGTATAGACGTTCTCCCGATCTCATTAAACTGTAGTCGAAGTTGAATTGCTTCTATAGTAACTGCATGGTATTCCATGTACTATCCATGTTTTCATACATCTTGGTGACATACCAACCAATTAGTAAGAAGTTACAGGCACATGTGTTCCTGCTTGGCTTCCTCATGGGTTGCCTCATATGGGTAGAAATTAATCTTGGCGCATAATAATGCCTTTCACTCTCCCATCATGGCTGCCATGAAAGGTCATTTTCCTGTTTTAATTTTTCCCATTGTGCTGCAAAAGTCAGATGTGCATGTTATAATTTGAATAAAGAGGAGAATCAGACAATCAGATAGGGACGTTTGAAATGACATGGCTTCTTGTTCAAGGCGATTAAAAGGAAATATATTTAGTTGGAGACTGTCTTCCTTTTAATCTCTTTGTAAATGTTCGGATAGTGTGCACCATTCAGAAGGTCTTTGTCATGCAGCGGTTTAAGTTTAAGCAGGTGTGATTACCATCACCAACAGATAATTTTAATCACCCTGTGTGTGTACTGAATAGGCTGGTTTAATGGCCATTCCAAAAAAAAGGAGGTGAGGCATTTTAATGAGGTGTGCTAACACTGAACATGCCAACCTGCCTTGGTGAGTCCATTGAAGCACTGCCACGCCACATTTCCCTTTTGCTGAGTAACAACAAAAGACTTTACAATCGACATCCTCTAATTGAACTACTTTTCCTATCCTTATATTTCATCTCCACTTTAGCAACACGTGTCAAGTGCTGTCTCGTCTTGCCCCCTGTTCTTTGGAACAGCACCATATGAGTCAATATTAATCTGATAGCGTGTGTTTTGCTCTGAGTAAGGCTCTGATGTGGAACACCCAGTGAGTTTTCCTCTGTCTCTCTCTCTCTCTCTCTCTCTCTCTCTCT
>JAODUH010000008.1:1027652-1062637 GCA_027564835.1 Typhlichthys subterraneus | reverse complement strand
CGGCGGACCCCCTGCAAGGAGCGGCTCACCCACGCCGGCAAGCAGTGCCACGCCGTGGGTCCGCCGGAGCCGCACCATGCCGGGGGTCCGCCAGAACCACTCTGCCTGCCACTGGCTCTGGCTTTCTCATGTTTTCTGTTCATTAATCTACGAGATGTCTTACGTGACTGTATAAGCCTTTTGTTTAAGTTTTGTTTTTGCTAGTACCTGTGTTACGTTGAGTTTAAGTTAAGTAAACACAGAGCGTGTGTCTCGTCGTCCCCTCACCTGCGTCTGTCTTTTCCTTTTTCGTTCATTTGCACTCGCCTCACGACACGGCGTTACAATATGGTTAATATTCAGGCATTTTATAACTGAACGTATAAAAAACAATTTATACAATTGAAACAACAATTGAATTATACATTCAATACATACATTGTATTTTAACATAAACATAACATTTTACTCAACTTGCATACCTCTAGACTTTTGGCACTCTCCTGTAATCTTGTAAATTGGGTTTTGCCCAGAAAAGATGGTTTGCAAGTTCAATCAGGTCCTTCTACCAAAACAACAGCAAAGTTTGATTGGCTGGATTGCACATCAATCAAGTCGCTGAACAGGATGGAAACCCAATGACGATGGTGAAACACAGCATTCGCTGGACCACAGTTTAGGTCAATTTAAGCTCCTGCATCGAGTCTACGCCGTGGCCTACGCCGTAGCCTATGCTGTGTATACGCCGTCATGAGTATGTTATACTTCTGCGCGTACCACTGCGTATTGACTGCAAATATGAAGCCCTACTATAAAGACATGAAATATAATGCATAGAGTGTAAAAAAAAAAATTTGAAATCATATAGAAATATTTTATTCCGGCGAACATCTTAGTTCCACCATTGGTCATTGGAAACAATCTGTGAAGATAGAACACTTTATTTATAAAAGACCGCTTTTCGCTGCCAGAATAACAAGGGAATTCCATAGAAAAATCCCCTTCTTGTCATGTGCAAAGTTGTAGTCTTGGTTAATAATGCTCAAACAACGAATATAAACATTCTTATTTCCAGCGAATTAAAAAATTATGCCAGAAATATTAAAGGGAGACAGTCTGTGCACATACAGGATGTTGTCATAAAGATCCCTAATTCCAAAGCATTCTGGCATATGGGCGGACAGATTTTAGTTAACTTTTTCGAGAGGTGAACGTCAAGCTATGCCGTAGGTTACTTATGCCCTATCCGTAGGCTAAGGCGCAGCTTCGACACAAAAGCATAACTTATCTTTAGTGTGCTTACATTTAGGTGAATGGATTCTTTGAGTGAATCCATTTAAAGTACATCATGTTTATCCCTATAATGTTTTGGGTGGAGCAAAAGCTTCCGAATGGGAATATGTAGTGCATGTATAGATCACAGACATGTGATAAGCATATATGAGCACCTTTAACAGATGTATTGTAACCTTTTCGATCTATGGCTTACTTTAACTACCCAGTTTTTAAATAGTTAATCCCATGTGCAATACATCACATGCCTCACTAAACCATCTTATTAAGAGGTTGTGACTCTAGGCAATAAAAAAACATGTATTAAAACATTTACAACCATTCATATGTTTCATACATATCATGATGCAAGCTTGCAAAATAAAACTGCACATTTGCAAATCTTTATTGTACTTGTGACAGCTAACATCAATTTACAAAATGCAATCCATACTCAAAGGTATCTTAATGTCTAATAGTGTCAATTGGAATTAGCAGGGGGTAGTTCACCTCTTGATGGCAATTATTTGCATCAAATACCCATTTCACATATTAGCAGCATGACATTACACCATACAGTACCTTATTAGTATTCAGTCTTATGTCAGTTAAGCCACCTCCCCCACACCATGGCCAAAGAGAAGAGAGGCGAGTAAAGGGGGGAAAAAACAAACAGATGCCACAGTGGAACATCTTGGGTGCTATCTGAGGAGCATCTCTACACACAAAGGGGCATTCATCGGTCTGCCAAGTATCTGTGGAGCGCAGGAACAGACCCTAGAGTCTAGCGACAGATGATGATCTTATCTGGAGCGGGGGAAGGCGGGGTTGCTGAGGTTTGGAGCAAGGTTGAGGTTAGGGGGATGGGGTTGGGTTGGGGTGGGGTACAGCTCTTAAGCCTGCGTCTCTCCTTGCCAAGTCTGTGGCATGTGGGTATTGTGTGACGATGAGGGACATTGGTTCTTCAAACATGACGGGGTAACATAGTAAGCATTATTCTTTAGCTTTTCACTGTTTTTTTATTTTTTTATTTTTTTTGCCAAAAGGTTAATTTGGAGATAAATTTTATTAGTCTTACTGTATATTTTGGAAAGTTTTTGGGTCTCAAAGTTATAAAATCTTTGATTTGATTGATTAGATTTTTTTAGGTCCTTTTGGGTTAAAAGCCTATAACATGAAATTATAAAAAGACAATTATTAATATGCTGGTGTTCCTCATATATCTTCCCTGGTATCTGCAGCAGATGTGACTAACAGTCCTAGCCAAAGTCCTCAGGCTACATTTTGGTATGGGCCGCACAAATCTGGCAGCTAAATACGGCCGGCCACAAGTCCCACAAATTGAGTTATACACCCTTTCTTCAACACCTGAAGTACTAACACTCCCAATCAATATTATAATTGTCCTGAAAGGGGGAAAAAAGTTTTTGAAAGCAAATCAGTGGAATTGCTGGGAAGGACTTTTGCCATATGTCAAGGCATTGCTAAAGAGAAGCATGGATCCAAGTGGTTAAAGGCCGTGGGTCTTATCTGAGGACAAACAGAATGCATCAAGCGGTGGCTGCTGCTCCCTGCGAGGCTCCATCTGATGGAGACCAGCTGTGCTCCCATGTTTAATTATTTCTCTCTAACGAGCATTCCCACCTACCCCTGCTCTGGTAGCAGCACAGCACGCAACAGCAGGACGAGCACCAACTACAGTAGGAGAGTGAAAGTAGAAGAAAGAGAGAGAGAGAGAGAGCGAGAGAGAGCGAGAGAGAGCGAGAGAGAGACATTGAGTATATCGTATGTATGAGGTTTATTCTAAAATTATGCATCTGTCTCTCAGACAAATCTACTGTACATGTACAGTATGTGCTAGATGTTGCAAATATACACCTACTTCAGTGTACATTAAGGTTTTCAGGGGCTGTAAATATTCTCTGCATTATCCAATCTCCATTCTCCAAACAGAAAATCTATGGAAATATGTATATGGTATTTGGTTTTTAAGTATTGTTATAGCATTGGGAAAGTGATTTTTAAAGGTTAATGTACAGTAATTTGTCACATAGGGGTGTATTCATTAAATAGCCACCAAATATCTAATACGAAAATTATTTATAAAAACATACTGTATGTAGTACACGAGTAGTATACGAGTAAACACTACATCATTAGAACACAGGGTTGAATTGGAGTGGTCTTAATTTCCCTGTTTCAAATCCTTCATGCCTGCAACCCACAACATTATCACCTACAGTAGCCATCAGCAGTGGCTGAAACACCTGCAGCTCCCATCCATTTAGTTCAAGCCACCTAGAGCACAAGGAAGCATGTTGTTCTTTTGTGATGTCATCACAGGGCATGATGCATGGATTTGAAGAAACCTGGTATTGTAGGCACAGCAGACACTAATGCTGTTGGTGGTCTCCAGCTTTCTATGAAATGAATGGCAGACCTTATCCAGTGCTTGAAATACATGCATAGTGCCATGGGAGTCATCCGCCCATGCAATATGTGTATGAGCCAGTAGAGTAGTCAGAAGATGAGGCAGTACTCAAATGAGATGAGCCACAAAATCTATGTTCAATGCAAACTGTATCACAATGGTTAGTTACAGTATGAGTACCTTTAACAAGGTAGCAGCTTAAATCCTTACTCAGCAATAGTCATAGTCAGTTAAATATTTATTGTATTTATTATACTTAAATGAATCAACCTATTTCCTTTTAGATTTAGATAACTCACCTTTCATCCATATACCTGAGAGATTATAACTAGTCTATATACAATTTGTTAGCATATTTCCATGCAGCTCATGATAATATTTATTTTACTTATTGGTACCTTTCACTGTATGTTTCACTGTATGCACTTAATAATGGGTTGATGTATTGGGAGAGACTCAGTGAAAGCAAATATAAAAACACAAATACTGTATACATAAAGAGTATAATATGTTTCAAGAGTGTTACAAGAAAACAGCAACAATTCTTTAGTATGGCAAGAGTGTTTCACTTATAGAGGCTGTTTACAGTAAGTTGACTGGAGGGTTTTAGAGGAGGCAAAATCAACTCCACCTATAACACTTGATAGTATAGAAATTCCTATAGTAACAACTCTGAGCACCTGCCTTTTTAACCAACACAGGCTTGGTTTCTAACCTGTATGACACATGCATGCAGTAACTACGCTGTGGTAACATAAATGCTACCATAATGATTATACTGAAGTTTATTTATGCGAAGGAGCACAAAGGCACATATTTCCATAACAACTAAATAGACAGACAGAATAGCGATACAAGGTTGATATTCATGCAATAGAACAGGGTTGAATAGGTCATTATCCCACATATGCATTAGAAAGTTCAGTGAGCACTTTAGCCTATTCAGGATGTACAAAATGCCCTGAATACACATTAAACATCTGCACCCAAATAGGTTAACAGATATAATGTTAGCAACAAATGTACAGTAAGTCCAGAATGCATCATTACCGCCTCACTATAGCCTTCAGACTCTACATATAAATATGTTGTTTGCTTAGCTTCGGTTTTTTCTTAGAGTATGTTTACTCAGACTATAATAATGTAATACTGAAACAATAAAGCTAAATAAGAGTTAGAATTCTGAATTCACAGCATTGTCAATGAGAATGGACAGACGTGCACACCTCCCTCTGCAATGCACACACACTCTCACACTCCTCCACATCCATACCGCAACTCTACAAACCATGTCACGGCCTGCCATAGGGTTTATCATAACTGTTTGAGTAATCACTAGCCCCCTTAAAAGTATACCTAGTCTAAGAGATAAGATATCCTTGGGGTGTCACAGAGGTGAGCAGAGGCAGTAGCGCTAACAGTGCTATCCGTTTTCACTGGTAATTAACTGGGCCTGGAACAGCACTAACAAGAGGCCATCCTTCCTGGAACAACAGAAATAGTCCTGCGACTATGGCCAGCCAGCATGCCTGCTCTGTCTCACTGAGATTATCTCAACATAAGACACCTTTCAAGGAAGGTTAGCACACTATGTGTCTGAGGAACACCATCAGATGGATGTTCACCTGATTTGCTTATCCATTTTGAAACTGGTTGGCACAGACTCTCGCTGTTTACTTGACAGCCTTTAGGTGAAAAACAAGATAGCACATCTAGGCTTCCAGGAGCGGGGACAATAAGCATATGTGTCAATGTGATTCGATTTGGAAGTGGTGAAGTAGAACTCTGGCTGACTGTTTGGGGTGACTTTGTGCTTTCAGGCGAGCTGGACACATTTTTTAAAGATGGCGAGCGGCGGATTCACACTCGGCAGCAGCTCCCCGTAGGCACCACATGGGGACCCTTCGAGGGAAAGATCGAGATGAACACTGACAGCAATGGCATGGTATGTCTACAGTTTTTACGTGCCAGTCATAATTATCATCCATTCCATTGGCAGCCCACCAAGATTAATTCTACATTTAGTAATCATGTGCATTATTTTTGCTTTATTACTGTAGCTGTAAATATTTTTGAGTGGAAATGTTCTATCTGAAGACTATATTAACAGACAAAATAAATTAATGGACACCCTAACCCATTGATGTGATTATACTGGGATATACTGTACTTATACTGGCCTTTTTAAAATGATCCCTTTAGTCCCTTCAAGAAGTCTGCATTCACCTGGTGCTCTGCTGGTGAGACAAGACCTCCATTTGTTTCATATTTAATTTTGAATTCGGATTAATTAAGAAATTCTTATTAAATATTGTAACCAATCTCACATTCATCCAATTAAGAAACAAGGAAAAGTCCTGGAGGGTTTCAGACTCTGAGGCCCCGATTTCTTTAACGACTAAATTTATTAAATAACTATCTGAACACGTCCAACTGTTTTCTAAGCCCCCCTTATGGTTTTGAAGTTATCAATGGCTTTAAATAACTCTGGCCACATTATACCCATGAAATATGGCTTCTCTCTGGGCAAAGCCAGTTATCCTCGGGCGGAAAAGTGATTTGAAAGAGCAACACCTCGAGTTGCCTTCCTAAAGTAACAAACATATAGATTCCTTCTGCAATCTCTGCATGAATATTACTGAAAGGCTTCCAAACCAACCTCCAACTGTCCCTCAGGACAGAGTGAACCTTACAGTTCACCCTGTTGTTTGTTTAGTGTATATAAATACATGCAAATTCATCAAATAAGATGGACTCACTGTAACAGATTCCAAACTGACTTTAACGTTAAGAAATGCTCTTGGCAAGAACAGTAAATTCTTAACTAGCTGACATCTGTGAAATCAATTCCTACTTTCCAGAGTCCCTCAAAGTGAGTCAGATGCTAGACTTTACCTGTAATGGCTATGGAAGGGGTTAAAGGATATTCCAAATCTCTCCTGCAATTAAAAAGATGAGAAAAGCATTCTGCCTTTTACCTGCAAAAATCTCATCTGTGTCTTCTTTCATGGGAAATGTTTCAATGCTTTGCTGCCTGCCCTCAAATGAGTTTTGGCTGTTAGCAGCTTCTCACAATCTCTCATTAAGAAATGGGTCAACCAAGTGGCATGTTTTGCTCTGTGGAGCCCAATTTTTTTGATTGAACACCACTTTTTCTGCTTTCTTTGTTACACATTTGAAGAATCAATTCCTACACATTTTGTGTCACAAGGGAATCATCTTATTTAAGTTTTTAGAAAATATTCAGCGGCCAAACTGGTGCCTTGTTAAACACACAGCCAACAGCTAAATTACACTGCAGTTACTGTATTTCTGTGGGAGGAAAGACGGTTGTGGATGTCTTCAAGATGTGAACACTTAAAGGGAGAAACAAGCCCTAATGCCACACCTGGGGTGAGAGCAGAGCTGAAATAACAAGGAGATTTGGGACGAGCGAGCGAGTGTGATTGAGAGAGAGAATAGCGGAATGAGAGAGAAAAGGCTGGGTTTGATGCATGTCAGGGTGACTAGAGCCATGGTGTGGGGTCAGGAGGCAGTATAAAACGTTTGAGGTAGAAATAAAGGCTTATTGCTTCATGGGTCTACCTCACCTAGGAGTCTCTCTCACTCATTCTTATGAAGTATGACCTCCGCAGGCTATTAAATTCTGTTAGAATGTTTTTTTTTTAAACCATAGAGGTGAATGAATTACCCCAAAGCAGCCAGGTGTATGGCAGCCATCACACCTCTCATGCTGGAAACACATGACCCGCCAGTGACATATTGATATGGCCTCTCTAAAATCCCAAAATATATTTTATGCCTTCATCTGTCATTTTAAAACTTTACTTTCTAGAGGTCAAGGTATTCTAACAGACTTGTCTCTTGTCCATCTCTCACAGGTTGGCAGGGAGGTAAGAAAGATGGACTACTATAACATGGCCTTTTAAATACTTGTTTCATTTTTGGGCAACGGTGACTTGCTTAACGCATTTCATCTCATTAATATTCCTATTTATTGCAAAAACTGATTTCTTTGATGTCTCTTTCCTTTGCTCCCATGTCCTGGACAAAATGGTGCTTTTGCTCTCAGGTTTTCCTATCCTCGCACTCAGATTGTCAGCACAGAAATGCTGCCAAAGCTCCTCAGCCAATGATAAGAGGTTATACTGTAGATATTATTGACCAATGAAATTATTCTTATTCCCTAATTTGTCACTCCTGGCTATATTTTGAAAACATGTAGGTTTACATACTGTATAAATATATTTTTAAAAACAATACCTTAAGTAAAAATATATAACATAGTATTTATCTGCTTAGTCTAGCGAGCAAGAAATAAGTGGTATGTTTATCGATCCATTCTGACTGATAAATACAACACACACAATTAAAATCTGATGTAAACATTAATTTAAGCGATGCTTTAGGACACATTGAAAAGGATAAATACAGTATGGTAAAAGCTTTATGTAAATTTGAATATATTCAGTTAGAGCTCACATGCAATATCCATTCCATATATTTTTAATTAATTATTTATTAATGTTATTCTTTCCTAAATATTTGAAAAGAAATATGGACGATTTATGTACAAATATTGAAGGTGCATTCTCCCTGAACATATTAAAATTGACTGTTGTTTTTTTTTTATTGGCATGTAAAATTGAAATGTCCCATATCCAAAAAAAAATATTCAGAGAACCGTTTGCCAGTATTTAAATATATATAATCATGGGATAAAAGATCAAGTTCTATGATGTTATTAGACTTTTTATTTGTAATTGTTATATTCTTGATATCTGCTGACATACAAACTATACCCTTTTGCAGGGGTGCAGAAGGCTGGGGGGACAAGGGGAAGAAATATTATCATCAGCACTGATGTGTCTCTTAATGCCGCCAGTGGGTGTTGCCCCATTGAAAAGAACTAGTTCTCTAAAACTGGCATTTCGTGATGCGCTTCAATGCCTTCAGTGGGCGTTGGCCTTTACAATGTCCCTGAAGTGCAAATCACAACGACAATTGACAAAACACAACGACAATTGACAAAACAACAATTCGTAAAATGCAACATTTCACAAAACACATTTAACAAAACCCAACAACAATTCACAAAACACAACATTTCACAAACCACAACATTTTACAAAACACAACGAAAAGTCAGAACAACAAAAAACATTTCACAAAACACAACGACATTTCACAAAACACAATGACAACTCAGAAAACACATTTCACAAAACGCAACAACAATTCACAAAAACACATTTCACCAAAAATGTATATATATATATATATATATATATAAAAGGGAAGAAGGATGAGGATGAGGGAGTAAGGGAGCATCACATGCAAGCATCCAGACAGACCTACAGAATGGTAGAGAATAGGAAAGAAAGATGGATAGCAAATGAGAAAAAGGGGTAAGGAAAAAGAAACCCTGGGCCCCCATGACAGGACATCTGGGCATCTGCAGGACAGAGATAGGGTCACATCTAAGCTGTTTATCAAGGAGAAAAGCAGATTTCACAGCTGATGGGTCTGCAGAGGCCGGCTGAAGACCCTAGGAGGCTTCCACTGGCACGAGGGACTGCAGTCCACTTATTACTGTGGCAGAACTATTAGCACACACTCACATATAGATACTTCTACCACTCATTTATAACTCTTTTGGTGACCTAGTCCAGTTTATTATTTACTGTAAATGTAGTTCTGAAATGTAACAGCATTTGGAGTTGACCTATTATGGGTGTAGTGCAAGTGGCACCTAGCCTCAATCACAGCATTCGAGGGGTGTTTACTCAAAACAAAGTAACTGGCCTGGGTCAGAGCACTTAGTAGTGAGCCAGGTGAAAGAAGGAAACAGAGAATGGGAGAGCGGGATAGGGAAACACGAGAAAAGCAGATGTGTTGTCAGCACCTGCTCTTCTCTTCTCTGTGGGTTTGTCTGACTGATGGGGCTGGCAGAGCCCCGGCTCATCCCTCACTTCTCCCACTGATCAATCAGACCATTAGAGTCCAATTACAGCCGCTGCCGCCAAAACCCTGGCGCAGGTGAACGACGAACACCATCGCGGACCTGCCGCCTACACCCGTGCCCCACTTCTCACACTTCCCAAATGAACGCAAATGAATAGTGACACTCAGACATAAATGTCTGCAATCAAGGGGCTACATTAACAGTCTGGGTTGAAGCTATTGAGTAGCAGGTGCCTTTAAAGCATGGTCATTATCTATGCTGGACAGAACCAGGAGAAAATGTTGGCCCGCACCTTGTGCGGAGTTGGGTGCAAAGGCGCGGTCTGGCCCTGGTAAGCCTGGCTCCCGTTGTAGGTGTTAATAATTGATTGGAAGGCAAGCTATTAATGAGCAGCAGATTTAGGGCTCTGTTGTAAATGTGTGTAGATGACTGTGTTTCCGCCCCTTGTTCTATGCCTTACTGATGCTAATTACCAGGGCTTAGTCAAGGTGCACTGTAATGAGCCTGGATGGGTTCAATAGAATTGTGTCAGGTGTGTAGGCATTTTACTAAGTATGAGGCAAATTAAAATAAATTAGAATTGCATACTTTAGGTGTTAATAATTGTTTTAGTGGTTTAGGCCTTTGATTCGGAGGCCTTAGATTTTTTATAACAACAAAGAGAGAGAGGGCCGAGTTCATATCACTATATGCATAAATTATTTGCAATTATTAAGGGCAGGATCAATTGTTTCTATATAAAATGTTAGGTCAAGCAAAATCACAAGTCTCAGAAAGCAATGATATGAGGAAAATAGTCTTGCTTTTCCATTAGTAAGGTTTTCCTAAACAAGTACATCCTTGTAAGAAACAACAGTGATATTGTTCTCAAAGGTTAGCTAGAACACTGAGAGCAGTGTAAATGTGTGTGGGTGTATGTGTGTGAGAGTCACCTTAGGGAAACTGATAAATGAAAAATGTGGCATTTGAATCGTGTATGTCATGTTCCCCCACTTCTATATTTCACTGCTTCACATTAAGTATTTTTTTCAAATACATTCCAATTGTAGGCGTAAGCATTGGTGTTCATGTAGTTGATGCTGCACATTGACAAATTAAAGTTAGTTTATGTGGTTGGGTGTGTGTGTGTCTGTGTTGATGGTTTTGTCCATTTGCGAGCATCTCACTTTCATCTCACTTGTTTACTTTAGCTGTGAACAGAGTAGGCTTGTACACTATAGCAGAGGGAAGGTGTCTAGATACTGTCCTCATTTTCACACTGGAAAAAAAGAGTGAGAGCGAGGTATCGGCTGTCAACCAATGGCGTGTGATTATTGTGTAATTTACTACAACAGTAGGGATATGGGCATTTGTGCCCCCCCCCTCCCCCCCCAAAAAAAGGTTAAAAATTATTCAAGCCATCAGTCAAGCCATTTATCTTATTCCCTTTTTGCCCACCCCTCTTTTACCAATATGTTTATTGTTGGCTAGCCCTAAACTTGAACAAGTGGCGGTTGGATTTTTCTGTTTGCAAAATTATATTTTTCTTCTTGTCATTGCTTCATTAATCAAGAGGAGGCATTCTGAAAAATGTTTTGTTTTGGTGGCTGCAATCTATTTTGTGTGTGTGTGTGTTGTAGTTAATCTGCGCCCGTGGCAGGTTTCCCCTCCGAAACGCAGCGCTAAGCAGCGGTATCGCAGGCCTATTGTTGTAGCCTCTGTCATAGCAAGGAGAGCCTGATGCAGGCCTGGCCTCGCCTGATAAGGAAAAGAGGATTCTACATGGTTGGGAAAGGAGAATCAGTGGGACTTGAGAGTGGAGTACGGATGGGGCAGATGTGCGCGCACACACACACATATGTACAGAGAGATACAGGCGCACACAATCACACATGAACCGACACGCACAAATCATCACCATCATCACACTCGCATATACCCAGGCAATTATTTACAGTAACATCCAATTACATATGCAAGAAGGCACCACAGGATAGGACCTCGATGTCGCATAGCTGGCTAATGACACACTCACACAAACGCACAAGCACATACACAACATAGCAGTGAACTTCAACAAGTCAAACAAACAAAATGGAATACACTGTATGTTTTTCTTTCTTTTATGCATTTGAATTTAAAGGTAGCCTCTTGTTTCGTATCTGAAAGTCACACCCTATCAGACATAATCAGACCTAACAGGATTTGAATTTCTGTGTTGGACACACAAATCATTTTGGCACAAAGAATGTGGATTGAGCTAATGAAATAATGGGCCCGCGTTTTAGGCGGAGAACCAATTTGTGATTGCATGCATCAATTATTTCTTGGGTTTTCACCAATATCAGGACTGTGGGCTCTCCTCACATGGATAAAATGGTAATTATTTGGCATACCCCCCACCGCTTGCTCAATGTCATCCATAGTTTTTGATGGCATTATTGACTGAGGAACGCTTAAAAGGTCTGCACACAATACAAACCATTAAATGCACATTGAATTCAGCCCTAATCTGTTGACAGACCTGACAATTTCACCTGCTGGTATCAGGTAGAGAGTTTCTCATAATCTGTGGATAATATTTGACCCTTCTCTGCTAAGGGTCTTGTGTACTTGGCTGGAGCTCTGTGTTACCCACTGTGACAAGCTCAGTCAGTCAGTTCGAGTCAGCTAGTCAGTGCTATAATGGCTACAGCTGAGCTCCACTGTTTAAGAGATAATGCATGGTTGACTTGATCTACAAGTGAACCTGACATTCGACTTCCCTTACATCACAACAACTCCAAAACTGATACTGGTGTTCTTCCGATAAGCAGAGCAGGACTCACAGCCTCGCTCTGCACCTCTTTTGATAACTGCATAGTTTACTCTCACATGGTAAGGACAAACTGATTAGCCCATGTGTTGCTGTTGCTGTCATAAGGTCATTATTGAATCATCTGTAGAAGAAACAAAAATGGCAAAATGCTAAAATTAAAAGTTTAGAATAAATGTATAAAAATAAATGTTTGTGCAAAAATAATGTTTACGTTTATGTGATTATAAATACTTCTTACAGTGTGTAACCTAGTGTACTTGAGCAATAAAATGCATTACATGTTAGAGAACACATAATATACAGTAATTTAATTCCTGAGTCATGATGTTAAAACATGGCCTTCTTGAATAAAGGCATTTATGTACTGTTATTTTTTTTACATTTGTATGCAGACTTCTAATATTGTTACAGACAGATAATAAAAAGGAAACGAGTAATGTTATTAAATTAATGAATAAGGGTAAAATATTTATTTCACGAACATCATAGTGCTGCTTTCTGATTAAAGATTACTTTAAATAGCCCATCTCCATCCAGCATGTTGCAGGGCAAAATTTTACTGAAACAACAGTAAACCTCAAGATTTTACACTTCACACACACACATATAGTTTCTGTAAATCCCAACAACACACCAACAACTTGATTTAAGCACAAAGATTCATGAACACATAACACCTTGACTCCAATAAGTCACGCTCACATCACAACTTATCTCAAGACCTTTGGAAGATTAATGAAGATTTTCAACAGATTTAGTGTAGATGTTGCATGTTGTCATATACTTTGCTTAACAGAAATACAAGGATTCAGTCATTACAGCATGTTATTATGACAAGCAAAAACTATTCAAACTCTCAGCTCCTCAAACTAATGACTCTCCAGCACTTCAATACAGAGCAGGCTGTGTAGCAAAGAAGCAAGAATAAGAATGTTAAAGGAGAAACAAAGTTGAAGGGTGCCAGCTGCTATGCCATCTGTCACTGTCATGTCTGGATGTGTGTGATCGTGATATGTTGAAACAACTTCCTCCAGAAGTGTAGTCGATAATCCTTTGTTTCCATTTGTGAGCTCTGGCATTTCAGGACAGAGCTAGTTCACACAGATGTTTGGTGATACGTTTAGATGGCTGACCATTCTTTACAATTCTTTACATTTTATTGGATAATACCACTATCCTAATCTTTGACCATCGATTTATTATAAGGTTCTTAGATTAGAATTGTGAATGAAGAACAGGTGTATATGTATAACATGGTTACACTAAATATTGATCACTTTAGGCCCTGTCCGTAATTGCACCTGTAACTTTAAAACAACCTTTTCTCTTGGTTTTGATCTTCCATCTACAGTACAGTACACTTCTCTTCACTTGGTCACATTGGCTGGAAGAGGAGCTGTTGCTTGTTTCACCTCCTAATTGAAGGCATGGTCTTGTTTCGCCTCCTAATAAAAGTCACCTTCAGCCTATTTGTTTTATTTTAATGTTTTTTTTCAGTATTGTATCTATTTACATTATTACATTAATTACCGTGTTTCTAGTTGTTGAGGAACAATCCTAAGATCTCTAGAACGCGATGACTTAGGACTTTTGAACTATTTTATTTTCATATTTTGCCTCCACTTTACATAAGTTCTTATAAGATCTGTATAAGGCTTTTTTATAGAAATAGTTTTGAAAATAACTATCAATATCAATATATTTTAAACATGTTGTTTACTTTATTATTATGATCCTATTTTACTGTATGTTTTCTCACATGCACCCAAAATAGCTGCTCTATAGATGAATAACCAAACCATCAACATAACACTAGAATGCAATCTAAAATATTACAAACCTCGTGATGATAAATGTAGTGTGTTTTAGTTACTACTAACTCGGTCAACTAACCTAAATATATACGATTCAAATAAAATTGGCCTTTCTAGCTTTGAGGATGTATCGAAACAAATAAAGGCCTGTCTCTGTCTTTCTGCTGGACCACCTGAGCAGAACTATAGCATAGGTATGTGTACTGTATATGCCTGTCAAAGCAGAAACATTACACTTATGGGGTCATCTGCAAACTAATTGAGTAACAAAGACCATTCCCAGCTCTAGAAACCCATTTTTCAGCCGTCCGTGTGCTAAGACTCTGATAAGAAAGTTCACGTCTAATGCATTTAGCGAGGGGCAAGTTCACCATCTTTATCTTATTTACTTAACTCTGTGTAAATATTGTTAGTCTTTAAAGTTGATTAAGTAAGACCCCATTTCTGTGAAGTTCATGTAACAATCAAATTATTGCACTGCAGTTATGTAGATGATGTATGTATGACTGGTATGCAAATTATATTACTGATGTTCAGTTTAGTCAGTATTACATAGTAACATTTATTGAACATGCATTACATGTGCTTGGGTTTTATTGATATACAGTAAACTTGTATCTGGTGATTGTACTCTCCTGTATTTGAGTTTGAGTTTATATTTTTACCCTGTGTATTTTAGACCTGCCAGAGCTCATTTCTAAATGAGAAGGTGAGGATTGCACAGAGATAGCCTTCTGAAATATAAAACCCTGCACAGTTCAAAAGAATATTAAAATTCAATACGTAAAGGTTGCAGGGCACAGAGGTTTATCTAAAGTCAGAGGCTTTATTTAAGTGTCATGCTTCCAATTTGATTGTTTGTTTTTTTATTTGCTGCTCCTGACTGATCCTGCGTGGTTATGAGAGGAGGGATTTGCGGTGACCCTATTCACAGACAGACCCCCTTTGAAGACCCCTCCTTTATCCTCCCCTTATACATGTTTATTTGAGGCAGAGACAGAGCACAGCTGTCCTGAGAGAGTATGCCACCCAGACCCCCGTGACCCCCAGGGACCATGGTAATATGCATAGAGGTGAACATTAGCAGCTCCAGGTTGTCTTATTATGTTCCTCCACACAGCTCTGCTCACTGCTCCAGGAGGCAGCCCCCATAACTTACATGCCAGAGATCAAACAAGTCCTACCCAATTCAATTCAAATGGGGGGAAAATTCAAATAAGTCAAATGCGGTGAACCGAAGGGAGGGAATATTCCATTCCCTGACCAAATCCAAACACAAAACGAACATGGATATGTGTGTGTGTGTGTGAATTTGAATTCTACCTCCAAGACATTATCAACTGACGCATGCATTACAAAATCATTCTTGTTTACAACTTCAAATAATCCTCAGTACTGTATACATTGTAATGTCAATACACACGAATACACATGGAAAGGTGAATTTAGCATACTCTACTACAAAGGATTTTGTAATTGTGTGATATGTTGCTGAAGGGTTGGAAATTGTTAAAAGGGCTTTTATTGCCACAAAGGTAAGATGTTACAGTGCATGTAACTACTAGTGATTGAATTGGTAGACAACTGCATACGAGAAGAAAGAAGGAGAAATAACTTGTTTCCAGGACAGATAGAGCTTATAGTGGATGACATTCAAGTTAGAGCATTCTGCAGCTCTATGACTGGGGGTTGGATGGAAACCTGTTCATACTGTCATTTTTCTCTCCATCCTATTTTCTGCACTCCTGATGCAATAAACAATATACACCATTTTGGTTTTCAAAATAATGTGTTGATGAATAATGAATCTACATGCGAATTTATGCCACAGCTGAACTGGAATACTGAGGATGTATTGTTATTACACAGCTAACAAGCTGCTGAACACACAATAATGATGCAATGCTAGCCGTAGTTAATATAAATATGGCCAGTGTGACCATTTAGATGAACTGAAATAAGCAATAGCTAATACCACACATGAACTTTGATGCTTAGCACCCAGTCAGCAGGATAAAAGGTCATTTAAATGAGAAAATATTTATTCCCCATTGCGTGGCAATGATAGCAGCCAAATAAAGGCACATGCGCACAGCGCTGGGTGTCCCTTTAAAGAGTCAGAGAACAGCAGCGACCCTCTCTCCATTTAATCGATTTTAAAATGAAAAGTCAATTTAACATAGTTGAAAAGAGAAAGATGGGCTAAGGGAAGAAAAAAGCATTCTCTTGCACTCAAGCAGTAAACTAACTGCCACACAGAGCACGCAGAGATTTCAGACGAATTATCTCGCACCTCACATTTGCTCTTAGGCAAGCAGTTTAAAAGCCAAGCGATTGAGCCAGTGATCCAATTTGAAATGCAGAAATGATTAGAGCAGCTTGCCTCATTTCATATCGAAATTCTCTGATTTATGACAGGGCACCAGCCAAGATCAATCTCTAAAGGGAATTAGTGTGCAATTCCTGCATATTTCTGTTAGTCTCCCAATAGCAGATGCTGTATCCTTAGAGAGAAAAAAATAGGGGAGGCGTGAAAGCAGTTTTAGGTATCCTTTCATTTCCGCAGATGTAACCACAAAAAAAAAAAAAAACAGAAAAACAGACGTTTGAAAGTGAGTTTCATTACAGCTGGCAATAAAAAATATATACTTAACTAACCTGAATCCACCATTTTCCCAGCATGCATACGAGCTGTGGAGACCGGTGAGGTAAGGTTTGAACATTTATTCAACAAAAAGACCCCTTGCAATTCAGCCACCCTCAAGGCTAAGAAAATATTAATACGCAGAGCGATAACGAGGGCTTGAGGAAAATCTCCCTTAATGAAATTTCCAGTTGACCACATGCAATTTGTTTCATCACTGCGAACAACTAATTGCAATGGACGTTATCAAGGTGTGTGCTGTCTGCTGTTAACTCACTGGTAGAACAGGTACAAATCCTTTATCCCCATGCCCCATGTTACAGACAGAAAACACATAGACTTGACAGAACACAACTAAGCTTATTTTTATATATATGTTTAAACACATGCAGTGAACACCTCAAATATATTCTGTTACATTTTATATACTGTATAGTATACTGTATGTATCCCAAAGGCTATAAAGTGCATAGCAGTGTATGTAATGGTTCTCAACAAGGCTGTGAGGCCATCAGCTGAGTTTGAATTCATATTTTATTATAATGTTTGTAAATTATATTATTGTATTATTTTATTCTATTAAAATAAGTTTTCAATAGCTTTCAAAGCTGTTTCTTTTTAGGGACATGGCTAAACAATTTGTCAGTCCATTATACAGTCCAGTATGTACTGTATGCATGGAAATATATTATGATATTTATAATGCATTAAGGATGTTTATCTATTTAGAAATGCCCTCACTTGCAACTTATTGTACAGTTGAAAACAATATCCCACCGCACATGCTAAGATATTCTAAGGGAAACTAGTCTATCCTGCAGCTAGGGCGGGGTGCCATAGGACCAGGATTGGGGACCGCTGAGCTAGGGTTCAAAATGGATACAGTATCAGTCTGTGACCTTGAGAGAAGAAAGAGATGAGAAAAAGAATAATTTCCTCCATGGGTTCGGTATTGATTTCAACTGGCCCGACCGTGATGCGGGTTAAGAGTAGTCAGTGGTGGTGAAATGGTCAGCAGCGATATCATTAGCTGGTTGTTTACACAGGGAAGCAGGGAGTTAGAAGACGGCTGAGTGTCACAAGCCACTTTCTTCCTCACCTCCTTCAGCTGATCAGAGGATCATGGTATCAAGGAGGGATTAGTAGCGACTTGGGATTTGTGTGATTGGTTAATTTATTGCGGCGATGGCAGGTCTTTCATCTATGGCAACATTTAATCAGCGCAGCCACAGAGGCTATTACAGGTTAGCTTCTTTCGGGAGTCAGTCCGGCGCTGCCATCAGCTCTATCACAATTCCCCTGAAATTTCCAAATTATCTGGAACAGGCTTTAGCTTCTCAGTAATAAAAATTAGAACAGATTCCTGATAGAAGCTTTCGCTCACACAGGGCCAATTATAAATAGTACAGGCCTGTCTTGCGAGCAGGAAAATGGGAGGTGAAAAAATCCAACTCTGAGCGATGTGATACCGTTCAGCCCCTGCCCTGCTCTGATCCAAATCCATGTGGCTGAAAATTTATATTAGATTGTATCACACAGGTCTAAGTCTACAAAAAAAATCAATGAAGGTTATCTTTTATGTTGCAGCAACTTGTGGAAATATTGATTTTCATTTTATAGCGAATTTGGAGCATCAGTTTGTAATCACTTCCTCGCTGACTACACTGTTTTGGTCACTGGATCTCTTACACAAGCTATGGAAGGGAGGAAATAAATACACACAAAATACACAGGCGAGTATTGAACCCATTGGAGTGAAGGTGGAAGGTGGATAAATCTGAGCACACACATACACACACACACAGCGGAGGGATGAGGAGGCCATTTTATAACCTGCTGTACACATGCACTATATTACATTTTTAAATGGTGCCAATAAATAATATATAAATTCAAGTTGTCCTTTTTTTAAGCATTTTCTTTAGATTCTATGGGTTTAATAAAAATGTATATGAAGTGGGTATTTATTGATTTATTGATTTAATATTAAAATATCCAATAGTACTTTGGAGATCCGTGTTACAACACGTGCAGTAGTGTATGGCAATAATGACTTATTAATTCAAACTTTTGTCACCAGGCCCTTGACATGTTAGTCTGTGTGTCTACTGGTGGACAGTAAGGCTGACTCCGCTTAGGAAAGAAATGTGTTGGCTTGTAATTACACCATCTACATGTAGTGTGCATTGTTTTCCTTTGGCTCACCTTTAATACAGTATCAGACACAATGGACACATGGACCTCTTTGTCATAATAAGAAGCTATACATGTTTCAGTTGTCCCTTGCGTTTTAAAGCATGATGTACACTGTAAAAGAAGATGCCACGGCATAATATATCACAATACCGAAAATACAGAAAAATAATATGTTAGTCAATCATTACCATAATTTACACCATAAACATAATTGGATGTCCACACACTAGTAGCGAATGCTTTTGCCCGTGCTGGAGCCATGCAGGAGCCATTCAGGGGATGTGAATATCATGAATTCCCAGAGCCTCTGAGGGACAGGAGAGAGGCCACTTGCTGCTAAATAAGAAAACGGCTCCAGTCTGGAGATCTAAGAAAGAGTTAATCTGATTCCCATTTCAGATAGTCGTCCTTGGCAACTATCGGGGTGGTCTGCTCTGCTCCTTTGACAGGGATGTGAGATTTTCAGGTTAGTCAGATAGAAGGCTTCATTGTGAGGCTAATTTGAGATGTGAAATGGAAGATGAGTTAAAATTATGGAGGGCTTCCTCTGCTGTCACATCGGCTGCCAGGACAGGATAAGACGACAGCCGGAGAAATAAGAATATCACCAGATGCAATTTAATGTGGCAAATGTCTCTCATCTGGACTGGCAATAGACTACCAATATACTGAGATGTGGAGGCTATTGAGGATTGTGTGCCTTTTTGTGTGGGTTGATGTTGTAATCATTTTGCAGACAAAATTACAGTGATACAATATTTTAAAAGATATTTTTTATTGGGTCATGTTATTTAAACACAAAATTGTATTTGCGTGTGTGTTTTTTTTTTTTTTTTGTGCTTCTAAAAAAAATCTTCCAGTTCCTAAATAGATGTTCATGAAAGAAAATTGTGTGTGTGTGTGTGTGTGTGTGTGTCGAGGGGGGGGGGTGCGTGCGTACATGCAAGAGAGAGAGCGAGAGAGCGGGAGAGGGAGAGAGAAGCAGAGAGAGAGAGAGTGGGGGGTGGATGCAAGATTGTTACAAAGAGGGGAAGGTTGTTTTGTGTGCAGGCCCACTCATCTCTTCTGCATATCTGTTCCAATTCAGACCTTTAACATGCTCGAATGACATTTGCATTTATCCTTGAAGGTTGTCGCCTTAGCAGAGGGAGAAGTCAGCTGAAATCATTTGGTTTGGACAACTATTTTTTGTTGCATTAAACAGTGTATTGTAGCTGTCCACATCACATGGAATAGATTGCACCCAAGCCATTTTCTCTCCACTAAACTATTTCTGTAAAATTGGAATGAAGTAATAGTTTTGAAATACTGCCATATTGCCTTTGAGTAATGTGCACTGCACCCTTCAGCCTTAGATGCTGCCATTCCACCATCTTCTTCGTGTTCTCTCCTTTCTTTATACTATCTGCTAAAAGAATGCCATTGAAAATAAAATATTACTGAATAGAAGATCATGCAGGGATATATAGAACAAGCCAGCGTCTGGTGACCCTGCTCTTTTATAATCCATTTGGCAGCCATTGTTGATCTATCGCTCCAGTTTATCCTTTATAATAAATAACTTAAAACTCCACATATGACCTGTGACCGCCAACCGGAAAAAATGACCTTACACATTTCGAGTAATTCTCTGCCATATTACTAAATCGGCCTTTGGAAACATATATTTCTTCTTTAAATTCTTCCTTGCTTGTTGCAGAAAATAGGAAAATAGGAAAGATCTCGCCGATAGTAAGGCACAGTGTGCTCAAAGTTCACCATGGAACACTTAGTTTGTTCTTTGTGAAAGTCATCGGACTTCCCTGTGTAATGTTCCCAGACACCCGAGATGTTTCTAATCTGCACCATCTTGTGCTGAATCACTTGGTTCAACTGTCAATGATAATTCCTACATTCAGACTCAGTGATTTGTCAACATTGCAACCAGCAGTTACCTCTAGTGTTTACAAAACCAGGGTACAGTACGTGTGTTCCTAGAGGTACTTAAAGGTATCATCGTATATTTAAATGTATTTATATTTACAGTAGATTGAAAATGTTATAGTCCTGCACTGGTGCACTTGTTGAGGGATGGTAAAGAAACCTAAATCATCTGAAAACTGCAGAGTGCACACATTTTCTCACTCTCACACACACACACACGCACACATGCACACACACAACCTCTTGCCTCATGCCACATAGTATAGTTGTATGGTATAGTGTACTGTAGCAGTTACTGTAATAGAATTGACCTGTGACCCAAAACTGTATCCTAAACAAATTGTTACACTAATACAGTAGTGATAAGTCAGAGCTGGGGATATGTACAATTGTGGCTGTTAATATTTGTTTAATCACTCACAGTGTGTGTTATCTGTGCCTGTCCAGAAGCTGAAGGGCTCGGTCCCCATGGTTCTCAGTGCTGGCCCCAGGTGGCTCCTGGATGTGACTTGGCAAGGAGCAGAAGACAACAAAAACAACTGTGTGGTGTACAGCAAAGGTAAGCTACTAGGATGTTATCGCTGCACTGCCTACCACAATATGTACTGTCATGAAGAGACACTGAAGATGTGACTCTCTTCGCTTCTCCTGTAGCACACACTTTCCTCTTTTTCTGTTATTCTGTTAAGCATCTTGATCCTGATCTAGCACGTGCACCACATTCAGGTTTGCTAGTCAGTCTGGGTACAGAAATAGGTCTTTGGTGTAAATAAAGTTACCAATTAGCTGGTGATTGGACCACCTTAAATCAATCAAATATTAGTATGGCTTTACAGGCACCTCTTGCTGAACAAATGGATGCTGATTGGCTTGGCTATTTTCACGCCAGGTATGAGCGTCTTTTTGTTGAATATATCCAGACAATGGATGCTTTATAAGAACTGTATATGGCTATTATAAATGATGGCCATGTACTCAATAGAAAAATGCTCAAAGATGCATACGACTGAATGCTTCTCTTTACTTCCTCCAGACGTCCATGTGTTCTGTGTGTGCCCATGGTCCACCACGCTTGGAGAACATTGGGCCTCATGTACATACATTAGCGAGCAACGTAAAAGTGAGCACAGCCAGACCGCAGATAGTGCACTCTGTGGTCTACGTGGTTTACGTTGGATGTACTAAATGTGCGACTGATAACATAATCAGCGCTTGGCACCACCCTCTAAATTTGGCATTAACACAGTCTATGTTCCAGCCTTATCTGTAAATTCCGGCACCCAAAAGCAATGGAACAGCAGACTCAGAAAAAGAGAACAAGTTTAACGATCATAAAATAGACCTATTTATAAATAGCCTACTCATCTATATGTATATTCAAACCTAAATCAAATCCTTCAGCACGTCATTCCATGGCGTGTGTATTCGTCTTGTTGAGAATAATCTTGCCATTGCTTGCTTCACCTGTTCCCCTGCTTTTCAGAGACTGAGAATTTTTACCGCAAAACCGACTTGCGCTTGGCATCGCAGTTTTCATACATTCAACAGAATAGGTAATCTCTCCTTGCGCATCTCCTCCCATATTTTTGCGCGACACACCCAATCTCCCCTCGACCCTCCCATGAATGCATTATGCATGAATAGGAAAGCGCAACTTGCGATCCTGTGTTTTGTGCCATGTGCGTGCTGCATGCAAAATTACGCCTAAAATGGGAGCTAACACGTTAGTACAGGGGTGGCTAACACTGGTCCTGGAGAGCCGCAGCCCTGCATGTTTTAGATGTCTCCCTGCTCCAACACACCTGACTCAAATCAATGGCCTTTGCAGAGACTGATAACAAGCCATTCATTAGAATCAGGTGTGTTGGAGCAAGGAGACATCTAAAACATGCAGGGCTGCGGCTCTCCAGGACCAGGATTGGCCACCCCTGCGTTAGTACATGAAGCCCGTTGTGTTTTTGGCTGCAGTACCAGCATTGTCCACCATATCAGTCAGGGATCAAGCCTATCTTGATCTTTTACTTGCTACTAATCACATTAGTGGTGAACTGAGTAGAGCTTGGGAGATCAGGATGGGCCCAGTCTATTTTGCTCTGTTTCTCTCTCACAGGACAGTGGTACACATACATAGAAGGGCACATGAACAAATGCCATGTTTGTTGCGGTTTTAAATGATGTGACTAAAACAGATGAGGGGAAACCTGGCACACATTGTACAAGACATTAAGAATGCACATGCTACTGTATGTCCGGTGAGGGTTTTGCCTGTGTATCAAACTCAGAAAGAAAATAAAACACGGGTGAATGTTTATACGTAAATTTTTTCTTCATACATTTGCAGCATAACCTCACCTCCTGCCCTTGATGGTGAATCAGAAATAAATATGCACATGCACTCGCTTTGTCAAAACTTCTCATTGCTTATTCAACACTGAATGAACTCTAACCCCTGCCAACCCAAAGCCAAACGACTTACAGTAATGCCACCAAGGCAAACTGTACACAATCTGGTGATTTGCTTGTCTAGAGCCCACAGGAAACCCTCATTAAAATGGTCCAACAGGCATGTTTTAGAAAGTGCAACATGTCTATAAAGTTTGCAGATTCTATGGGAAGATGCTCATGTTGGATGGCAGCACTGACGCTAGCGCCTGTGTGCGCTTCATGCAAGCAGAAGGCTTCCCCTTCTATAATTGAGTCTTGACGTGTGCTAACCAGAGAGACAGAAAGACATAAATAAGTAAATATAGCCGACTCGCGATGGAAAGGGGATTCCATGTATCACTTCTCATGACAATAACCTCCCCCTCTCAAAGTGAATAAGTGGCAGTACTGGGATTTGCAACCAAGATTTTGCGGGCTCCCAATTCTCATCTACTAATCACTAGACTGCACTGCGGATTTATCCTCTTAACCGGCTACTTAACTTTGTGCTCTTTATCACCAAATCATTAAAGTTTTGATAAGCCGTTAAAGAAGATTATACACTTCTTAAAAAAAATAAGTCTAATCTTTTTGCTAAAGGACTGACTGTACAGGTCACAGGATTTCTCCCATTTGTTCATTATTGTAATTTCACTACTATTCTGTGTACAGTAAATAAAGATACTCAAGAGCACACCTTGCTCGTGACACAGTTGTGATGATCAAAGCTTCCTAGAGGGCTTGCATCACATCGGCTGTATGTATGGTGGTGACAGTAATGTCTCTCCCCACTTTGTCACTCATATGTAGTTTGACCTTATAAATTAGAACAGCAACCCCCTTGTGAGAGATGCTCTGCATTGCATTGGGTCAGTGTAAGTTCATTACAGCAAATCCCCCACAATAATCAACGCTTGCCAACTGATGAAGTGATAATAGCAAGAACACTCAATCAAAATAATGAATGTACATTTTTTGTACTTATAGTTGTACAATCTTGTTTCACCTCCTACTGTAGAAACACACGCTGGTATGATTACAGGGGATTTGACTGTTAGATACTCATTACAGATTAGTCAGCTTCTTGCTTCAGTTGCACTGCAAAATTTTTTGATAATGAACACATACCATTAGTGAAGAAATGCATGACATAGTGTTTTAGAAGAAGAAGTATACATGTTTTAAGTACAAAATAAATGCACATTTATTTACAGTGTATTTACAGTATTTACAGTAACCTATCCAAGGATCCCACCCAGAGACACCAAAGGGCTTTTCACACGGAAAGCGGGACATGCTAGTGTTAAATTAATTTTCAATGAGAAGCGGGCGGGTTGGGAGGCGGAACGGCGGGCGGGCGCAGTCCCGAGAAGTATGCTGCTTGTGTGCGCGAATCGAGTACACGCCTGCCTGCCCGCCTCTGAGATAAAATATATGTAACTTTTGAGGTCGCGGCGCAGCGGGACAAACATTCGCCTTCTTGACTTGTAGGCATGTAAGCTAGCAAGCATCATACAACCGAATTAACTGACGGGATTGTGATACAATTACAAAATGTTGTTGCAAATGTTGTCGCAGTTGGACAGCATGCCTTTTGCCATTGCCGTACCAGCATTTTTTTGCTGTTCTTTTCTCGTTCACTATCATGCTATCGCGTCCAGTTAAGACACCGTGTAACAGCGTAGTTCCAGAAGTAACTTTCCAATTCATTTTCTCCATTGACTTTTCAGAAAATCCTTTTAGAGTGTTTTAATCTTGGAGCCAAGCAAAACAGCTACGAGACTGTGAATCACAGGCACAAGTCTGTATGATATCAACCTTGTTTTAAGATAAAGATGATTTATTTCCAATGTCACTGTAACTACTACAGTAGGCTACCCACAATCTTAAAGTATAACAACAACGTATTTGATTGGTGAAGCTTTCCTTTCCATCATGAGCTTGCAAGCTTTAACAAGCACTTCCTGGCCATTTGGAATTCGGAAAAGTTCAGTGCTTGCTGTTGAATTTTTTTTAAATAAAACCTCACGACGTCATGTCAGCATGTCAGATTGTTAATGTTACAAGTATAAAAAATATGAAAACTATTGTAATATACGATTATAATGGTGCAATATACACAATACGATAACTAATTAGGAAGAACCAATGAAGAATATGCATTTTCTGGGATTCGCAATGGTTTATGGGATGTGCAGTTCCTACACTTTTAAAGTAAGTTATGTAAAGTACACAGTCTTGTACCTTTGCGTTTTTTCTGTTTTGAGTATATCTATTTTGCTCCGAATAAAATTGTTTATGGTCAAGGCTTGGTTCCAGGCTTAAAACTATATAAGGATTTTACGAAACGTCAATGGAGAAAATGAATGGGAAATGTACTTCCGGAAGCAGAGCCCCAAAAGAAGTGGGAGGTCACTGTTACGATCTATAGGACAAGAACAACAAGGGGCAGGTGAATCTCATTAGACATGGTTAAGACAGGTGGAACATATCCTAAATAGAACACAAGGGGTTGTAATAATGACTGAACAGAAACATGTTGTAGTAACACAAGAAAAACATATACTGTGGAAACAATGAACAAAGGGAAAACATGGACTGGGACTGAAAACATGAAACACAGTGATACACTGGCGATATCAAGACTAATAGATGTGAGCACGAGAGAGGCAACACTGTAACAAGAACTTTCTTTTTGACTTGACATTACCGTGGTCTAGTGTGTATGCTGGCTAACTATAGTTGGGTCATGCTGTTTGATACCATGTTCCTTTCTGTGCTGTTTGTGTTTGTGCACATGCTCAGTGCACAGTATCACTACAGTAGATGTGGATGTGGAGAGAGGACAAGAGGGGAATGGGGAATCATTCCTAGGAGACTAGACAGTAACTACAGTGTGTAATGTATAATACATGTGGTGGGTTAGTCTAGTGAAGTACTCCACGGGATGCCCCTGGACATCAGTGCCAAGGCAAGCTAACTTGTTGCCCCTGTATTGTTGTGCAAACTTTAGTTATTCACTTTATTAGTTACAGTATATAGTTCCTACTAGAGACATGTCAAATGAGCAACATTTTCTGCACATATGATGCAACTGCACGGCGCTGTTTGTGGAAGCTTGAATTGTGTTGGATTCAGTAGACCTTTAAAATGTTTTTTTGATGTATTAGCAGAAATCACTTTTGAATTTGACAAAGCAGAGCCCAGATGCCACAGTACCTCCATTCCTGGTACAAAATCACTCCAGTATATTTCATGCCAATGTATTATCTGCAAATCCAAGGGGTCTCATGTTGTGCTGATGTGTTTACTTTTCAAAATGCTTAATTACTAGTTTGTATATATCCTTTGCAGTTAAAATAAAACAATATATGTTGTCATAAAGAAATACATAATAAATAAATCATTCATTTCATTAAAGACACAATAAAAACAAAGGTAGCCCAAGAAGTGTGTTACCTCGGTATCCCAGTATCTGTACAGTCTGTGTTTTTCACAGGCTGTCAGCGTAGCCCTATTTGTTTTATATTAAACTCCTAAGGAGAGCCTTAGCAGCCACCCATTACTAAAACTCTTAACTCTCTGCAGCACTGCACTAACTCATTATCAAGAAATCCACCTGGAACTCCCACAATGCTCTCCTCCACACTCCGACAGTTTCTTTGAAGCACTGAAGTTTCTAGAAACAGCCAGCAAGTCCGCCCAGTAATTATATGTTACAGTAAAGCTGTGGACAGTGCAGATAGCAGGAGAGAAAAAGAGACAGTGACAGATAGAAGAGAGAAGAAAAAAAAGTGTGTGGGACATTGAATCAGTAAAGATTATCTGATACGAATCACAAATATTATATTATTTTTTATTATTCTATATAATAGTTATTTTTAGGTAATATGTTAAAAATGCTTTAATTTAACATAACGCCTAATTACGTCTAATGTATTTCAATGCATTAAGCACCATTTCTGGTGCTAAAATGCAGTAGGATACCATTCCCACTGTTCCTGCATTGTGTTTTCACCATTGTTACCTGATATCTACAGCTTTTGAAACTAGACACACTCGCTGCGGCAATATTATGTCACATTATTCAGAGGTCACCTAAACTTTTCAACAGTAAGCCTCTTAATCCAGACCACATTCAGATACAGCATGTCCAATGGTCTCTAGAGTAATTTAGCCCATTGTTCGCATAGAAATTGACCAATGTAACTAGGCCGTTTTACATAAGCCCAGACTGTGTAGAATTAGCTAACTCAGTGTGTCTTTATTTCATATTCACTAAAGCCTTGCCATCAGATTCCATTTTTTCCCCTGCTTGGCTGCTCTGGAGAAAAATAGTTCCCAGGAATTTAATGAACCCGCCTGACAACTACAGTGTGCCATGATGTTGTAGGATGGTTTTCTCTCTTCCTGTCAAACACCACCACTTTGTGCTATGTATAATGTGTATACTGTAGGTTACCTGTTTCATAAGCACTGGTTGTGTCTCCTAACATACGTCAGCTCCTTGCTGCCAGTAAATTCTTAAGCTGAGGATTGTGTTAAGTGGTGAGAAGACCCTTACAGTTACACTTTCTACGTAGAAGGTGCCAAGGTTATAATCTGTTATCTGCCAACATAGAGAAATAGTGCAAATGAATAATAACTAAACAACTGACACAATGTAAAAATTTCATTATCAGTGTATTAAAACAAAATTGTACCCTAAAGGACTTCCCACCCGCCACAGCTCGGAGCGGCAAACTAATTATGTTTAATTAAAATACAACAGAGATCAACAGAATCGTTTTCATTAGGAAGTTATTAATGATTTCACTGCAACAATAATTGATTGCACTAAGCCACGCGATAAGTGGCTACGGTGAGACACGCAAACGTTGGCGTTTACTAGGCATTTGGCAAGCTAGCTACTGTGTAGCCTAGTGCTAGCTTCCACATTAGCAGTTCAGATGGAAATTGTATCCAGCTAGGAGAAGGAGATTCTGTGGCAGTTTGTATAAAACATAAGCCAAATGGAAGGGGCTTAGCCATCCCACATAATGTGTTTAGCAGTACAGACGCACGTAATAAAACCAACCACACAAAGATGCAGAAATAACACCCACACATTGTCTTTTTCACATTATAGGGGCCATGCTCTCTTCTTTCTCTCACACAGACATACATATGCTCAGTATGTATGCAGACACACACACACACACACACACGCTCACATTGCTCCATTTATCGCTTCATTTAGTGACATGTGAAAGACGTCTGCTGCAGACACTTCCTGCAACAGCATTTTTATGTGCATTGTTCTGTCTCTCTCTATTTCCCTTTCTCCCGGTGCAGGCAGTTTTGCTGGGGGCTGCTAGACTCCACCATGCTTTGCCGTACCCGCACCCTCCAAACACAAACGTTAAATGTACACCCCCCCCCCCCCCCTCACACACAAACACAAGCAGGCAAAAAAGAAATCACAATTACAGATTCTTTGCATAATGCCTGCTGACACATATATGTCCATCTGCATTTAGCCTAAGCTTTGAGACAGCTAGCAATGCAGGCAGCCAGTGTAAAAGATGTGATGAGCCCAGACAGCAGGCTTCGTTATACGCCAGCACTTAGCATTGTGTGTAATGCACACATGTGCTACTGTGTGAAGTGTGTCCAGATGCTCCTGTATAACATGCGCGCGCTGCTTCTACCTGTGTGCCATGCATGGGTGCTGGTGTCCTTGTCTCAGTGCCAGGCTGGGTGTGGGCGTCTAATGGGAGCAGCCTGCGCTCAGAGCAGCAGGGTTTGGGCTCTGCCATTCACTCTACCTATTAAAATGCCTTGTAGAGCTTAAGTAGGCCCACTTTTCCATGTCAGGGCACCGTTCAATCCTGCTGCGACCATTAATTATGATACCATTGTGCTCCAGTGTGGCTAATAAGAGTGATGTATTGCACCCTCGTGGCATTATAATCATGCGAGTGAAGTACCAATGCTTAGCTTAAGCATGGCGTTTAAAAGGAAATACTGGTGTGAATGAACAGGATGCTTGCCAGGTTGGTTAAAGAGCGGGCCATTGAGGTAACGTGTCCATAATTGCATAATCAATGATGAAAAATGCCTCGCTATCGATCAGGCGAGAAGGGTGATAGTGTGTTGGCGAGCCAAGCGGCTGCGCTTCCACAGAGACATGGTCAAATGTGCACAATAACACACACACACACACACACTTTAGAGATCGACATACTGCACAGTATTTACATGACAACACACACACACGGCAATGACACAGATGTTAAGCATGTACAGACATACAGTACATGCACACACACACACACACACACAAACACACACACAATGATAGGGTATTTTCTTTATTGAGACATTTTGCAATAATTATTAATATGAATCAAGAAAGTCCTCTATATTCATATGTTATATGACTTATCTGTATTCCCTTTTGGAGAGATCTTGAAACATTAAACTGGTTAAGTGGATTGTGCAGTGCTTCTTAATATTTGGAGCGTGTCTCTTTAGCTTAGAAAGCATTCAATATAGATGGAGGAAAAGATCACATTTTTATTCCATTAATCATGGCAAGTTAATGTGATTATATGCTCTTCATATTTTCCCTCTCTTATATTTTACATCATATTCAACTGAAAAAATTACTCTGCAAGTTTTTTTATCTTTTTTTCTTCTCTTTTTTTCTTCTAATCTTCTGCTCGATCTCAAGTCAGTAATTAAAGGCTCCATTTCTGTGTGGGTGCTGTGCTAAAAGCTATCAGCCTGATTTTAGGCCTGGGCATGATCCACCCCAGCCGCACCCCCACACGCACGCACGCACGCAGACACACACACATACACAACCCTTCCTTGCCATGGTACAGTAAGTATGTGTGAAGATCATCAAAACCCCTCTGTTGAATGCAATTGGTCAGTTAAAACACTCCCCTCACACACATTAGATCCAGGAGGATAAAGTGCATGTGTTCATGTTCATGTGTGTGTGTTCATGGTGGACTGGAGGGGGCTGTGCAAACAATGGCTGAGAGCTGAGGAGAGGGGCATTTCTGCACCGCCACCCAGCTTGTAGGAGAGGGCTGCTATTTTATCAGGCTGGAGGGAGGGAGGTCACACAGGGAGAGAGAAAGAGATAGAGGAACGCTGTGGTGGAGGAGGGCTGTTTAGATCCTCACTCACCGTGATGGAGAACCACATGCTTTAAGTGCCTTTGAGGGACCACATGGCAACTCAGTGACTGGAACTTACTGAGTCCCACCATGTCTGCCTGGAGCTGCACACACACGCACGCACGCACGCATGCACGCACACACAACCCCTCTAGTTTCTGAACACACAATGACAGCCACAGTAAAGTAAATGATTATGTGAAAACAATGCAGAACAAAGAGGTGTGTTGTATTGTACGTCTTGCTGATACAGTCTTCAATAAAGGATCACTACATAAATACTGTACACTATATATACACACTTTACTATATGTTCAGCCATGAAAGTGGCAATAGTCCATGAGAAAATATTTTATAGTAACGGGAAATGTTTGAAACGTGACTCAGGTCTGTGTGAACATCATAATTCCAGTGAAATCGGATATTTTCAATTCAGATTTTTCGGCCAATTTGGCTATATTCACGCTGCTGAGAAAGCTCAAAGCTGATTTCAAAGTGACATTTTCGTCACTCACAATGCTCTTTCGCTGCACATTGAAGCCTACCTTTAAATGTGGTCCTCCTTTCATGTGATATTCTGCTACTGATACTTGCAAAATCAATCTGTATACAATCAGAATAAGCTAACAATCTGATTTCAGGTGGTAATGTAAGCATAACATTTCATATTTGGTGCTAAATCAGATACAGATTTGATTATGTGCAATGCAACATCAGTCTGAACAGTCAAATTGGAATTCATGTGACTTTCACGTTACTTGAGTAGATTTTCACTTAGTGTCTTCTGCAACCGTAACTCACGGGAGTCAGCTGTCTTCCATCTTCTTCTTTGTTTACATAGCTGAACTGGTGTTGTTACCATAGCATGCACTCATCTTAAATCAGGCACCCTGGACTATTTGGCCAATGCTATAGTCTCCTAGGAGCGTACAGCTACTGCTGTACCTTGTAAACTGTTTTCTGTATTTTTACTTACATTATTTCCAAAATGTTTGTCTTTGAAAGTGTTTTCTAAAGTTATTAGTTTCTAATTGCAAATATATATACATACATAAGCCATACACACTTTCCCATATTATCTAGTCAAGCTTTATTTAGCATACGAATAAAACACAAAGTAGAATGGTTACAGGATAATACAAATGTAGTTATTATTGGTCAGCATTATCCTCTGTCTGTGGCAATGTTTGAACCTGGGAAAGTACATATAATTGGGTGCGATCAGACAATTTGATTACATCTTTATTACAATTACATCTTTATGGGCAAACTTGTTTTTGTTTTAAAATAATTCTAAATGAGTAAAAGTATTACATCTGTGAAGTAATGTGTAATACTGTGTTTTTCTTTTCTTTTTTTGTTTTAGTAGCAACCCCAACATAGCAGATTTGACTTGTTTTGATTTTTGATCAGATTATGCCTTTAATGTTGAGTTGGGCCAAAAATGCTGTTGAACAAAAATAGAATTGTTGATTGTATTAATAAATATGTAGGCATATTACAAAATATGTTTGTAGGGTTGCCTTTTTGTGCTAGCAATATCCTTTATTCATTCCATTGCAGTTTATCAATTTTGTTGATTGAACATCCCAATAGTGTCTTCTTTTATCTTTGCCCCAGTACATGTGGACACCTTAACTGTCTTATCTGGAATTACTTTCTTCTTTACACCATGTGATCTAGCCGTGGGATCTTAGCTATTCTACCCCTCTTACAGTATAATACTGTATCATGTTAGATACACAGGCATGAATATGACGGCCTCTTAAATGGCCAGCATTACAACACTGAAACTCATAGCACCTCCCACAGTAGAGTGGTGATCCCTACTCCTACACCTCTCATAGGCTTAATGTGCTCTCTTCTCTTACAAAATGGGTTTAATAATAATTTAGTCAAACTCTTATACATTCCTGTGTTTGTGGTTGGTTTTCCTCAGTGTTAGCAAGTGTGTTTTTCTAGAAACAGATGCTGGGGAAATAATGTTTTTTGGAGTGCCACAATGAAATACAATGGATAAGTCCTGTTTTTCTGTACTGTAAAATGACAACAGCATTGATGGAATATAGCCTTTAGATGAAAGTCTGTTGAATCTCACATCCCCGTTAAATCCTCCAAAGGCAGATCTCTAGTGACCTCTGGGTGACAGATATGAGTCCCTCTGCATAGTGTGTGTGTGTGTGTGTGTGTGTGTGTGTGTGCGTGTGCGTGTGTGTGTGTGTGAGGGGATGTACGAGCGCAGCGGCAGACAGCTGTGCTGTAGGTACAGTAGTGTTAGAGAACTAGACATAAGTGTCGGCCAGGTCAGACAGACCCATCCATTCTCCAAGCCCCAGGGAGAGAGAGATAGAGAGAGAGAGAGCGAGAGAGAGAGAGAAAGGGGGGGGGGTCATAGACACACTGTTTCTCTTCCGCTGTCAAAGCCACTCTATTGTGCTCCCCGTGCAGTGAGTGGAGACCAATCTGTCATCGCTCGGCTAGCCTGGGTGCTACTGTAGCCTGAGAGAGGTCTGTTCAACGTGAAGTGCAACCGCAATGTTAGCACTTTAGCTGGAGTGAAGGGATGATGTAGGGATATTATACACACACACACACACGCACACACTCTCCCACCATCTGTGAAATAGTCATTTTTTTTGGGGGTCTGTCATATTGCCTCTCCTTCACGGGGAGGTGATTGACATATTTGGTTGATGGAACTATGTACACAAAGTGAGGTTTGCATAGGAATGCAGCAGCTCTGTCAGAAACACTCAATAAACTCTCTCAATATTTAGACACAGCTAAACATCTCCTTTGCTATGAGAATGTTTTCCTCCTGCTACACTCTACCGCAGCCCCAGATCATCCTACAGCTAAGATGAGCAAGTGTCGCTTACTGACTGACTGACTGACTGACTGACCTTGTTAAAAAGCCCATGTGCTACACTCTAAGTAAGTAGGTGGTGGTAATGCATCATGTAGACTATAGGTGGTGGAAATGCACAAATAGTGTTGGATCCCAACTTCTGTGGCGTTTCATGGAGGAACCTTGCATACTAAACTATGTATTGGCCTATGTGTTAGGTCATGCCTGCGGCCACTTGAACTAGGCTTGCCTAGTTGTTTCTGGTTTTTCCATGGCATTGTTTTGAAAGATTATACAGGGCCAGTTTTAAACCTTAAAATTATTGAACTATTTAAAGGTTATGTTTGGGGTTAACCACTGCCCCACCCCCATCAGTATTCATATAAAATCTACCATTTGGTGCCTGAGCATGTCTTGACCAGCAAAGCAAAACATGGCCAACTCTCTGCATAGCCTGCACCTGCTAAGCCTGCATATTGTCAAATAAAGCCATTTGGACTCACAGCTTCCCCTCTCCTGTAGTAACTCCCCCTGCGCCATTTTCCCCTGTAATCTCCCCAGTGCTCTGTGTTGTGGGGTGGCTCGCCTGCTGCTCTTGCCACTATTTCACAGGCCTCTTTCCTTCGTCCATACACCACCTCCACCATTTTAATCCCTTTGACCCACACCCTGAGTGTTTCCCTGTATCAACAGCTCCTGGAGATTACACCCTGCCTTCGTATGGCTGTGTACAGTGCAAACGCACTCTGTGGCTAAAACTAGCACACTAGTGCTAGTGCTTTGTAAAATAGCCTCTGTAGAGAGCTGACATATCTTTCAAAGTTTGAGAAAAAGTCATGTTGGATTGTTGGATTAGATTGTATGGTGTGAAGAATATGTTGTGTATGTTGTGTGCAGTGAAGGCTCACTGTTTATGTTTAAAAGACCCATACAAATTAACTATTTAAAAATAGGATGCTGGAGAAAACTTGGAAAAACAAAACAAAAACGGCTCCCCCTTCAAGGCCATAGGGTACTGCACCCCGCACTAGACACGTATTGACTGGTCATGATAGCTCATTAACACATTTTCACATAGTCCGGTGTACAGTAAAAACACCAGATTATGTTTTCAGCGCATACAAAACGGGCAGCTAGCGAACTATGAGTACTGTAGATAAATTTGACCAAAACTGTATTCACTTACTGAACAATGTATGACTCCACCATGTTATACATCTTGAATCTTTCGTGAATCTTCAATAAGTCACACACTTGCACTTAGTTTTCCTATGGGCCATGCCCACATTATAGCCTTTGACCTAGTCTGTACTAATACCCTATCATCATGTTGCCCTCCCATATACAGTAAGAATGCTTTGACATCAATTCCAGAATGTGTGATACTCCACCCGCCCACTGGCGAAACCACCGGGGTGGCAAGGGGTGGCAGCTGCCACCCTAAAAAAAATGTCTTGCCACCCCAAACTGCGTGACCTGCCACCCCAGATGTCAGAAGTATTTTCTGTAATATACAGTAT
>JAODUH010000008.1:1007237-1025305 GCA_027564835.1 Typhlichthys subterraneus | reverse complement strand
TCGAATCCCAATATTTAAATCGAATACATACACAACGAACGAATACCCGAATAATCGAATATTTGGGGCCAGCCCTAAGCTTGTCACCCGTCTGCCACCCCATGAAAAATGTTCTAGAATCGCCACTGCACCCGCCCCCACCCATATATTCCTCATATGTATACTTATCATGGTTTCTCATAGCTGTCTCATTCCCAGACATAAACATGCACTCAAATATAAACTCGCACTACACATACACAAACCACTGGCCTCTCTCCTTGGCTCAGCAGAGAGAGAGCATTACTGATTTAAGAGCTCTTACAAATGGGAAGGTTGCAAGTGAAGACAAAAAGCAGAGACAAATCACAGCGCGCCACTCTCAAGGTTTCCTCTAAACCTATTAAACGAGTGTAGAGGCGGGCAACAGTGAAAAATATATACACACTCTATCCTGTCAAAATGCTTTTGGCTTATCTTGAGTGACTGTCAAGGCAGGGAATATCAGGGAATGGACAGAAATATACAATTAATAAGCCGCTGGATGTTGTCGGGATTTATGATGCTTCATAAATCCTGGTTTGATCATGGCGGACAAGGCTTAAACCTGCAGCCCCCTAATGTGCACAGCAGTGTTTTGGGAGGGATTTTATTCTGTTGAGGAGATAGAAGTCCTTAGCTGGCAAAAGTAAGATTTATCATCTCCCTAACCTCCTCTCTCTTTTCTTCCATGAGTGACAAATATGAAAAAAGGCCTGAGGCAAGTTGGCAGCCATTACTACCTTTAATAGAAGGGCACCGGTGTAGCAAGGTGAAACCAGGGCCAAAGGCAGCAAAACGCTATTCACACAAAAAATAGAAGGGAATAAAAAACCACAGAAGAAATTGGTAGTAACTTATCAGTTGTACTTCCTGTGTCGGGTCAGGGGTCTTGCTGCTTTTGTTTGTTTTCTTCTACTCAAAGGATGGATGCTATCTCCTTCACCATCCAAGCGGGTGTGCACCGTGGAGTGGCTCAGGTAATATTTCATGTCAGGAATTAAGTAAGCCTACCTACTGCTTTCTTTAGTGAGACGGCCGGAGAATCCATCATCGTCGCTGCTTGGCTTTGTCTAGCTCTCCTAGTTGGTAGAATCCACTTTAAGGGGGTTTATGTTTGTTCATACAATGCTGGATGGACTAATTAGACCACCATGGCTAATCTCTAGGGCTTTACTTGTCAATAAAGATGTTGTAACTGCATTTCAAGGGTTTTCAAATGAAGGAGTTGGCAGTTCTGATATGAGAAATGGCGTGTCACACTGTTTGATTCAGTAATATTCCAATGAGACAAGTTGTCAACAAGAAGAAGAAAGATGAAAACAATAACATCTTTTCTAGACCAAATCACAGTAATTGAACACCAATAGAAGTTTTTTGCTTTGTTATATCTCAGAAAGGTCATGCTTTTGAACAGGACATTTTAATAAGTACATTTATTCCAATTATTTCTTGTTACTGCATGACAAAGTAATGAGTTGGAGATAAATACATGAAGACAATAAACTGTGCAATGCATTTCTGTTTTTGAGTCAATTAGAACATTTCAGACACTACAAAAAAAAAAAATACTCAAGAAAGAAAAACTAAGAAAAATGTGTTTGCCTTATAATATATATATTTTCAATATACTGTACAATATTGCTTTATTATTACGTACTGCAATTACATTAGGTCTTGGGTGTATGTGTGTATGGTGGTGGACACACAGAGCATTATGGGGATGGCATCTTTAGTGCAATATTCCCAGACATTTTTCATTACATATGCCTATGGGTCTTTATATGAATTATTCAAAGGGTAAAGAGAGGAGAATTCTGCTCGCTAGTAAACAGATTTTCTGCCCACCACCCTCACCAATCTGAAGTGTAGGACTTTGTAGAAGCCAAATAATTACATAGCCCCTTCCATCCACCTCTCCGGAAGCTACTCTGGCCCCAGAATATATTCAGGTGGAATACTATTATTTATATAAAATTATATTAAGAGTCTTAGAGTTAATTGAAAAGTCCCTGACTTACAGTAGTTACTGTGAATGATGAATCACAAAATCTTCATGTAGGGTACATGATAATAATGAAATTATTATAATGAATTCTATTTATAATGTGTGTATAATGTGCATTTCTTACTCCCAATGGGCAACTAATAATACAGTCAATAGATTTTGCATTTCAACACTGTGTATAATTTAGATTTAAAGTAAAGTTAATTCTGCAGGGTAAAATAATCCCATAATTAGAGTTATTATCAATGGTATGTCATATTTCAAATTAGTCATATCAGATGCAGCTATAGGGTAGAAAAGGACTGCAATGTGATAAAAACATATTTTATTCTCTTTTGATTTGTTAGACTGAAATAGATAACAGTGCTACAATTTTTATAATCGCTTCAGCTCCTCATCTGGCATTGTGCTGTGGAATAGAAAAATATGAATATTGCATGGTTTTAAATCACCACAAAATTTATTTTTTTAGAGATCAAGAAATGTGACATATCCCTTACAGTAGCGCAGGACCAATCTGGGATAATGTAGATTTCACATTATAGGAGCATGAAATATGCTCTGTTCATATAGGAGAAATTAACTCTGCAAAGAGAATAGTTTTTTTTAAAAGGAGTCTTGAATAATGATTTCTTCTCCTCGTCTCTTGTTCAGAGGATTCTCCCTGACCTTGAACTGCTACTATCTTCCTCAGCAGATCTGTAGCAGCGACACGCGTCATGTGTTGGAGAGAAGTGGTTAGGACGCAAACTAGACGAGAGGGAGCTATCTTGGGCCGACGCCCAGTCGGTGGGAATGGGATGGGCATGTTGTTGGACCCAAAGCACAGTCTGTATCTCAGCATGGGCGCACCTTTTAAGGAGGTCAATTGTGAGGTGCACGCATACACACATTGCCACAATTGTAGCACCGAGGGCTCAAAGCCTCTAATTTCATGGCTACAGTGAAGGAGGGAATATCGCTCAGTTCATGTACAGTAAATCGTATTTTGCATTGGAGGACTACAGTATAATGACTATTTTATCCCATTTAGTATGAAAGAAATGATGACAATACACACTCCAATAACTATATCTTCAAAAAGCTTGTGTTACAGGAGATTCTTGCGTTTGCTGCAATAGCAAATGTTTGCAAGCACATTATCACATGAATGAAGTTCCTCTGAAATACATATTTAAAAAAATCTACTAACTACATACAATTAAGATAGATAAGGTATTTTAACTGTTACTGTAAATTCACTCTGTCTTAGCTTTGTTATAAGCTAATACACACATTGACACAACACCTTTCACATTTAGACGCAACGCAATAGGCTGAGACTTTGTGATTGTTGTGTCTCTAAATTCAACAATCACAAAGTTAGTTTTTTCCTACCAAGTGAAAACAACACTTGTTTTGTTTGCGTTGGGCAATACGATACTAAGACCCAGAAGACCCTTGCATTCAAAAAAGCTTCTAAACAGAGCTTCTGAAGCTAGGTTTGAGCTTTGTGATCACGCTTGAAGAATTCCTTTTATAATGCACGGTAATGTGAAATTCAGCAGGGACAAGTTTAATTGAGTTTTACACTAACCAGTTGGGAGTAGCGCCGGAAGCTAGGTGATGTTGAGGTTTTTAATCTCTGGCTCCGGAGAGGCTTGTTGACGGAGTGGTTCTTTCTCTTTGTGGGGGGAAAAAAGAGGACGCCTAAGAAATGATACATCCATGGATAAAACCAATTGGCAACCCTCAAAGGGACGGGGGGTGATAAGGCAAATCCAGCACTTGTAGAGAAATAAAAGAATCCCACTGTTCATTAAAACGGGAAACAAAACAGGCGATTGAGAAGGCAGGCAGACAGCTCAGTGGAGGGGTGCAACAGACAAATAGAGCCAGAGATATCTGAGGCAAGGATTGGAAAATAATCAAGGATTTGTGAGGAGAATTAATAAGGAAGATAGGAATAAATAAGAATTTTTTTTCTTCCTCTGTGCAAAATTAGGAGGGATGCAGTACAATTATGAAACAGTCGAAATGGCATAAGCTAACATAGACACCTAATTATAAAGAATAACCTAGATATGGAGACTGCTGTCTTTATTTTACACATTTGGACTGTCAATGTGTATGGTCCTTTTGCCCAATGAAACCAGATAGCCATTGGAGAGAAAATGCTATGGTGTATTTCTCAAAGTCTATTTAACCACGGCAATTATGCTTCCACCATAAATCAATAACATTACAGTATTAATACACAGCCTGTCACAGATCCAATCAAATCCAAACATGTATTACAGAAGCAGAACGGTACAGCCTATTTTGTATTGTACATACAGTAAACTATATGTTTTTATGTCATCATACCTGGATTTTGGGAGTAGTAGTTGAAGGTGTGAAGTGTCATTTTAATTTCACTCTGACAAATAGAACAGAGGCAGCAGTTCATGTTGGTGTATTTTTGACAATAATTCACCTCAGAGCTTAGCTGCCTCCCATCATCTGACCCAGCTCTCAGTAATGAGGTACACAGTCAGAGACTTAAGGTGAACCAAACAAAGGCCTAATGAAAGCCCAAGGAGATGAGGTCGGAGGAAAGGATGAGAGAGGAAAAGGGACAAGGAAACTGCCAGGAAAATAATCAGCACTTGTGTGATCGTCCACTGAGTCATTCCATTGGTGTTTTGCATGAAAGAGAGCTATTCATCAACATATCAATAAAAATATGGAGCAGATTATTGTTGTATTTGCTTACCGTGGACCCCCGTCATAAATAATGGACCTGCCGCTGCTAGCTGTATTAATTATAATTAGAATGCTGATAATGCGCATGCTCTTTTATTACAGGAGCTGAATCAATTTTACAGTCTTATTCAGCCCCACAAGGTCATGCAAAGTTGCCGGGGCGAGAGATTGCTCCGTAGCGTTCTTACAATTGGGTGCGAGACACCAAATTACAACAAACCTGGTCTGGTCAGAGAGAGGTTTATACAGTTTCTTACAAAGAGGCTGCCATGAACTTGCAAAAACTGTTTGACAGAAAAACAGAAAATACGATTGTGTTGTTACATTTTGTTATCTTGATATCTGTGAAAAGGATTTCAGTTTCTCTGTGTCAAACCTTGAGACTATTATTCTACAGTACAGTATCTGCATATTATTTTTGTGTGAATTCATGCATATGTAAGTTAGCAATAGCATTTTGTTATATTTAGCCTTGTCACAGAGATGTTAGCACCAGTTTAACCTCAAAAGTTAGACATTGAGATGGCCCAATAACAATAGATCTTCCTAGCCTATCAGCTAGCTCCTGCCGTTGTAGCTTGCTGGGAAGATTTAAAGAGAGGATTTAGCATAGCTTGTCAAGTTTAAAATCAACAAAGCATTCTGCCCATGTCAAAAATGTGCTGCTGGTCCATATTTATTACAGTACATTTAAAATGGAATTGATTCAAGAGGGGTCACACATAGAATTCTCCCACAATGTGTATAGGAACAGTTTATAAAATATGTCACCTGTGAATAAATAAGATTTACAAATAAGCATAAATATAATAATTCTAATTAGTATGTGTACTTCATTGTAATTATTTATGTTACATATACATAAGTCAAACTGTAGACATAATTATTCATAGCCACACTGTAGAATCTGAGGTTTCTATTAAAATAATGTGTGGGGGTTCATATTATGCTAATCTAATTAGCATTTTGTAAATATGGCAGCATCAATAAAAGACGTACATGTTTAGTTTACGATTGCTTCTTTTACACCATAATAATTGGGCATGTTCTCTTTTTCTAGAGTAAGTTGTTGCTTTTTTGTGTACATCTGGACATTGGGCAATGACTCTGTGTTGCAGCCTGAATCTGCCAGTGAACCTTGATTATGGATTCTGTGATATTGTAAATTACTTGAGATTCCTCTGAATGTTTTGGGTTTAATCGCTCAGTGCAGATGTGGATTTCTCTTTTTTTCCCCTTTTTTTTCTGGTCACCGCCATTTTGAACAGTTGCTCATTTCCATTGGGCCGTCACATTCGGCATACAAAGCAGATTTCCAGATAGGTAATCCCTGTAAGGGTTTCACAGGACAGGTTACTTGAGGATTGAGGCCTGTATGTGGGGGGGGGGGACATTATGCACATTTCTAAGTTGTGGTGACAATGAGCTGTGTCTCAGACATAACCGTAGCAACTGTCTCTCAAATAACATCCTTTCCCCTTCACAATGCTCATGGACACATACACAAATAGTGTACACACCAACACCACCCCCACTACATCCCTCCACATCTCGTTTCCCATACCACCACCCAGAATTCATAGAAATGCCCCAAGGCTAAAACCTGGTTGCGCTCTCTCTCTCTCTCTCTCTCTCTCTCTCTCTCTCTCTCTCTCTCTCTCTCTCTCTCTCTCCCTGGCTCTCACAGATCGCAAGCTCTAGATTATTCCGAAGAACAGCACACACACACACACACACGCACGCACACCCACCCGCACACACACACACACACACACACACACACACATATCAACCGTAAAACCTGGTTTCTACCTGTCAACTGTCAAATGCAGCCTCCCGTTAGTGGCCAGTTATTTTCCATTGGTTTTAAATGTCTTTTCATATCATGGCTCATTAAAGCGCAGCAGGGAGCAGGCAACATATTTACATAGGCGACCGGTACGGAGCATGAGCGGAACTGAAGAGTTCAGCACCAAAATGGCTTTTCCTCACACGACACCCACCATCCTCCTCTCAACCAGCCCCGCCCCCCTACCACCTCCCTCAACACCCTCACCCACATTCCTTGCCCAGCTCCTCATGTGAAAAAGTATGTTGCCGGGGTGTAATTGGTTGCAAAGGGCACAAAGTCATGTGGACAGACATTGCTTTCTAGTCCAAAAAGTAGCAGGCTACACACTACCGAGGAACCATTCAATCAGACATCATTTTACTGAGGTGTGGAGACGTCATCATATGTAACTGTTCAACCAACATGATCCAGCTCTGTATTCAGATAGAAGACCCGTAAAACCAGGCAAATGTAGTTTCATATGCAATGCAATTTTGTGTTTACAATTTAATGTTTTTATGAAATATATTTACATATCCTCAAACTGTTGAACCCCCTCCCTCCACATTTAACTGGGGGACATTGACCAGAATATTAAGATTATTTTTATTTAGAAATCAAAAGATTCTGTTTGGCATTGTAAATAGAATACATTACAGTATACAGTAAATGTATTTAAATAATAATATATCCTTGAATGCCATAATATTAAATTGCAACGATGCTGCATTTGTGTTTCTGGTTAACGTCACTGCAGTTTGGTAGGGAAACGTTTGTCTCACTACAGGAGTTCTCAGGCATGATGCCTCATCCTCCATACCAGAGTTTCCTTGAGTGATAACCAGCAGCGGTCAGCTCTCAGCAGCTGCCTGCTTGGCGCTGGCTTAGTTGGGGCGATTGCAGAATATAACCATCACTTCTCATGGACATTAACACACTAACCCTAACTACACAATTTAAGCTTTTTGCTTTATTTGATCCATAAAGTGTTGATCACATGATAATAACTAAAGTCAAATCAATGTCCTATGTTACAAAACACAAGGGCATTATTATCTTGTGGCCATCCGCAATTATCAAGAATCAATTTGAAGTAACATACTGTATTGCTTGTGTATAACGAGCAATGTTCTTTTCATCGCAATATTTGTTTGAAAATACTCTCCTATCTTCCAGATTCCTTTCTGGAAAGTCAAGGAACAATATAGGCTAATATTGTCATAATTTGGTCCCAAAATGCTTGTAGTGCTGAGACATCCGTCAATCTGTGAGTGCACTCCCAAACATTTGCTCTCCTACATACAGCTCCTCCTACATCTCCTGCAAACGCCAGGCTGTTCATCATGCATTGTCATAAACACCTGCACAAATCCGCCTGTCTGCCATGTCTTCTATTGGCCCTGCAATGCTGTCTCCACACTCTTGATATACTAGAAACAGCAATGACGCTGTTGGGTGATTGGTTAAAATGTCAACACACCCTGCATGTCGCAGAATCCCTGAAACCGCCCAGCAAAGACAAACAGGAAGGACACAGACAGACAGACAGACAGAGAGACATGTAGCCATGTGATTTCAGTGTAATTCTGGAAAGCATATTGTCTAATTCTGCCATCTGTCCAAGAGGGACCAATGGCAGCGTAGAGCTCATTTGCCGTCTGCTTGCTTGTCTGCAGCAGAACAAGCGTGCTGCAGGCCTGCGTGAGCAGCCCACTGGAGCTGAGATGCATGCCCGAGCAAGGCACCCGTTTCGGACCACTCCATCATGCAGACACCAAAATAAGCTCACCCCAGGAGCATTGGCATGGACTCTTGTACTGCATGCAGGCTAACATTTCTCAAAATAGGAGTTGGGACCCCTCGGGGGTTCATAAGATTATTAAAAAATGTTATTACTTGTATTATTTTATGTTGTCAGTATTGAAATGTGTATACAAACTACGATCCACTATGTTTGGTCAGAGATATGTACGTTTGAAAGCGACTGCTGTCAGCAAATAAAGAACATCTAAAATAGTGTAAACTAAGTAGCTGTAAATCCAACTCAGATCAGTTCAAATAGGCTACTAAAAGTGCTTTAAAGACTATACCACACGTCTGTTAATTTGGTCAAGTATTTGATGTGTTACATAGACACTAACATACACATGCATCACTGTCACACATTGTGGATCATATCTGGTTCAGCTGCTCCTTGGCTCTGATATTAATACAGAGCAGATTGGTGGAGATCTGCAGCCCTTGTTGTTTGATCTTTCCTCCTCTCGCCACATTTCCTGGCACAGCCCCCTGCCACACTGCGTGGCGCAGGCAGGACTGGCATGGCCTCAATGTGCCTGCCAGGTTTGTTCTCTGTCTTCTTTCCCTTCCAACTTATTCCCTCACGCCCGCTTCATGGGCTCAGTTCGGCAAATACAAGGGCTTCACCACCAACTCCCTTCCCTAGTGGCAGCCCCGAATTAGAGGAACTTCAAGCTACCATTTTGTCTTCTTTAAAATATTGCAGATCTCTCGTCTAGCTTTTTGTATCTGTGTATTGAAATGGCTTCAACTGAATTGTAGCGATATGACAAAAAAGCGTGCTGGTGGTATTAAGCCACAGGACCATCGCTAAACATGAGATATCACTCACGCTTCACCTCCCAGGAGAAGCTGTGTCCTGAGCCAACAGTAGCCACGGCCTCAGCTTGAACAAACTGTATCTTCTCATCAAGCTGCCATCCGCTGCCGTTGGCTATTTACTCAGTGCAGTCATTTGGCCTGTAATGCCTCCAGTCTTAATATAACAATTGTTTAGCATTTCATAATCGATTGTATGAATTAAAAGCAAATACATCTCAAAGGTAAAGGGGCCATCAGTACCTCTCATTTAATCAAACTATTTGTTCAAAATATAATAACAATAGCATCTTTTCTCCTCAGTTCCTCAGGAACTGTAGCTTCTTTCCCACCCATCGCCAAGATGGGTGGGAAATAAGCGGTAATAACATCGCCTTGCAATGTCGGCACCCAATTTGCACGGCCTATGTGCGATTATACAACAATCTGCCTTCCTTTTATGAATCGGCATCAGATCTCAACCTTATCTCACCCCCCAAAACACACCCCAACGCGTAAACCACTTCATTTGTGACTAATGGCGCACGTATGATCGTTATCACGTTAATTTATTCCAAGTTTAAGATGAAGAGACTGGATAAGGTGGGCGAGACAATACGCTGAAGAAGCCAGTGTGGAGCCTCAGTTAATGAGCCACGCGTATTCTTAACGCTCCCAGGGTCAAAGACAGAATGCTCACAGATTGAGATGGAGAGAAAAGAAAACAATGAGAACGGGACTAGAAAAGAAAGGGTATATGCCAGGAATTTCTTAAGCACAAGAGAGAGTTTGAAGGAGTATGTGATCATCAAAGCCTTGAAATAGAAGCCATTGCAGCAAGTGAATATGAAGGTTATCGAAGGCCTACAAGGGAGGCTTTTACACGGATATTGCTGATGAAGGCTTTTGTCAAGATGGGATAAATGTTAAATGTGATGAATAATGCTTTAGTGGCTTTGGTGGCGTTGGAATACCTAAAAGTAGACCTACTTTGTGATGTATTATATAGTGCAGTATGTGCACAAGGCATACTCTTGTATTGAATGGGATCCATGCCATCACAGTACACTAGTTTCATTTAAATAATAATACAAAGTATACTTAGTCTATTTGCTTTTCTCTGTTATTCTAATATTTCCTATATGTTAGCATCTCAATGAACCATCATTTCCTTAGAGGAACAGTGCCTCTAAATAATTTGGACCACTGCTGTACAGTATTCATGCCTTCGGCTACCATTTCTGCTAACCTTGCTCCGCCTGACTAATGATCAGTTTTCGCTGAGATTCTAGTTCGGAAACCCTGGTCGCATTAATTTTTACACAGACACTCTGAAGGGCGAACCAATCAGCAACCAGTGGGTGTGGCTAAGTGTGATGACGTTGAAATCAAAAATGCTTCTAAATGTAGTCCCGACAATGGCTCAGTACAGTAAGATGAGACAATATGAACAGTTGTATCATACTATATGGTTGTCTATACCGATTGGTTAAAACAATGCTCCATTAGATTCAACATGAACTTGTGGTCTACGCCCATTAGGAGGCAACAAGTGGAAACAGTCGCGAATTGAGTGTGATTGCAGACCATATTTACAAAGTGAATTTTGGGTCTCGTTACATCAGGCCAGTTGTTCGCATCCTCAGTACAAAAAGCATGAAAACTGCTTTTCAGTAGAGAACACGGTGTTTGTCATAATGTGAAACACAAGCCCTGTCTGTCTCTCAGGCCTCCTGGGCAACATATGGAGCCTTCCAAGTTCGTATACAACTTCCCCAACTGCTGTTGTGAAAAGTGCCTTACTAACTGTGGCCCTCAGAGAGCTAATTAGAAACCCTTGTGCATAAACCTTGCTTGGAAGTTGCCGTGGGCTGCACCAGGCCGACCAAGGCAGGATTTGAGCTGCCTGGGAGATAATGAACAACATTTGCATATAATGTCAGCATTTGGCATCCTTCGGTGGAGCTCCAGCCGGTCTCATTGCAGAATTTTTACGGCATCAATCTAAAACTTTGGGACAAAATCTATGATAATTTAAATCGGTTTGTGTGTAACAAAGATGTCATTATTTCAGCCATACATTATTTACATTGCATACAGTATATTAATATACTTTGGACATACTTTGGACTGTTTAGATTTGTGATTTGTGACAGATAAAATGCTTAGCTTCAGGGATGCTTGAACAAAGGAAATTGAGCTGTGTAGTAATTAAGCTGTATTAGGCTTCATTCATACCTGGCAGGGTGTAATAGTGTACTGTTGAACAGCAATGCTTTTGGTTAATGAAAATGTCTAAACCAGCATACATCTTGGATCGCTATGCAGGGTCTAGCTCAACTGTATTTGTCATGCGCTGTAAGCTAACACATTTACACAGAACTCACATAGTAATTGTTACATAGCAGCTCTTACAATGGTAGAAAAAAAAAAACAGAATTACCTTGACGGAAGGGGCCAGTAGGTCTTTGGAGGAAGCAAACAGAAGAAAGAAGAAAAAAGCAACAACCTTTTACAGAACTGTAAATCACGCTTCACTTTTAAGAGGTGGGGAAATAAATAATGTCTGAAAGTGCAATGATTTTGGGTGATTTAGGGGAGCTTTTGAGAAGCGTATTACTGGAGGTGACAGCTTGTGGGAGATAGGCAGGTTGTGTTAAGAGGAAAGGATAAGAGGCTATGACATTATGTCTGCAGGGTTATGGTGTCAGAGTCAAAGCGTGAACCACTATTACTGGATCAATACTTCTCAGTTTTGCACTTATCTCTAGCCTGATGGTTAGCGGCAGCTTCTCTAGATATACACGTGAACAAAATGCCACTAGTGAGGCCACAGCATACCTGCTCCCATTTTCCACATCTACAGAGGAACATTGCAATAGGAAACAGCAAATATTTGAACTTTTTTTCCCCGGGAAATCTTACATTACCTGGTGATTTGAAAAACGTTGCCAGTCTAAGTGAAACAGGCAAACCACTATAATTTAATCCAGTTCTACATCAAATGTAATAGTTTCAGATTTGATATAATGTATTTTTATTTTGGTAGCATTTGCGAATGCATAACAACTGTACCTCACTACTGTATGTGAAACAAGTGCCACCGATAAATGCTGTCTCCAATTGAAATAAAACATTGAAGCCCAGCCTTTAGTAGTTAGGTGTAAAAACAAAGAATGTTCTTGTCATGTCTGTCTTTACACAAGAAAAACAGGCAGATTGTCGCAGTCAGAAATAGGCAAAAGTGTGAGTTTACCGTAAAACCTTTGCCTACTTTCAAGTCTTTCATTAAACTTCTGAAGCTCTGAGTTAATCCTCGCCAAACAAAACTCAGCATTCAACAATTTAAAAAAGACAAGAGTGGGAGAGAGAGTGGGAGAGAGAGAGAGAGAGAGAGAGAGTCGGGGGAAGGAAAGGGGGTTGGCCTGATCGCTACATATTCATATTCCTATGCAGGCATTATCACTTAAAAGGCTTTCTAATTACAACAACAAGACAAAAACTCCTTGGATTGCTTCCAGACCCGCTAAATGATAAAATAAGCTTGCACTCTCTCCTGCTTAATCTCCGCAAAGCACCTTGGAGCTTCATCTCCCAAATACAGGCGAATGAATGTGAAAATGCCATTTAGAGATGCAGGTGTGACATTTGATAAGAAACTTCTGGATTAAATATGTTCTGCTAATGAGGAAGCCAGCTAGCCCATCAGGGCAAACTATTGGTGGGATTGTGTGCACGCTGATAACATTCCACACGCAAACATCCTAATTCATTATTAATAAACACTCTCTATCACACACAGTCTGGATCCTCCATTGGAGAGAGAGAGAGAGAGAGAGAGAAGTTGCTTCTCATTAAGGAGGAAAGAAGTGAAAGAGCGTGTGTGACAGGGAGTGGGGTGTATCAACTGTTTTCATATTTAGCTGGTTGGGTCTGTTTTTTAAGGCAAGGGGATGCTGGTTTCAAAGAGTATGTTAATGGTGCATTCAATGTCGGGAACAAAAGAGTTCAAAGTTTCCAGAGGGAATCTGGCAATGGATGTAATTCTCCGGCTATAGCTAATACGCTAAAGAGGGGATAGCCGGCTAAGCCATCAGTAGAGTATGCTGGGATGTCCCCAGCCATAGCTTGACATTTATAACGATTTGGAGAAGATTAAGGCCGCATTACTGCTGTAGTCCATAATGTGGCTCTGTAATGAGGTGTGAGTGCATACTGTTTCACACTATGTTTGCCTGTAGAAATAATGGCCTAACCAACTAAAGTTCCCTTTGGAGACGGTGGTGATGAGAAAAGAGTAGGACTCTAGTGCTCTGGCAGAGGAAGTTTAGGCTGTCACCATTGAAGCCTTGTCAGTCTAAACCAGCTTAGTTCAGCCAGCCAGTAAAGTGTCTCCAACTGACAGGCAGCACTTTGTTACTCAGACCAGAAAGCAGGGGTCCATGAAATATTTTATATTCAAACAGAAATGAGAAAGCTGAATGTGTTATTTCAAGCACAGAATTTGGCAGGGACACTTTTTTTAAATGTCTAAAGAAACTTCTCTAAGTTAGAAGACAAATATATTGCATTATAGAATTAGGATTTTTGCCAGGCCTCGGTTTAGAGTATTATTTTTGTCCTGGTCTTTTTCTACAGTAGATACTGTAGTAAAAGGACAATGGTGCCAATCCTTGCAGTAATTTGCAATAAAAATGAATATTCCAGGGGGTGTTAAAAATGCATGCGTTATCTGTCAAAATAAAAACACAGGTAATTTTGTGTTAGCATGTGCAAATGAAGGTTGCAGGTGTCGTCCATCCACTGAAACAGCCTTTATGATGTTAATTAGTTGTTAGCGTAATTTTCAGCCTCCGCCATCAACCGTGAGAAGTTCACAGACCTGCTGTTAACTGGGAGTCAATGCCAGGGCACCGTTTCAAGAGCTCTCATACAGGACGCTCCGCGATAACAAACAGGTGATGGGGCCTGATGCCTACGGCAGCGGATATTGCTGAGACAATTGAAATCGCACAGAGAAATGAATCTTCTGGACAGCCAATCAAATGGTAAAGCAACACTCATTGCAAGTCATTTGCTTATGCAGGATGGTGATAAACTGGCCTTATTTGAAAGATAAACAAAGAGGAGATCTAGTGCAGCTCATCCCCTATGGTTTACAGTCCCAGGCAATATAGGCCATCACATGCACCTGTAGTTTATGACCCGCTTTCAGTGATAGCAGTATTTATGATATTGGAATTTATGTGGTTCTGTGATGTTAGGATCTATGGTCGTTAGGGGAAGGGGGTGCGGTGTATTACAAAAAAATACTGAATGTAAGCTAATAAATACCAGCTCCACTGTACCTCAGTAACGACATATCTTTGTTTGTGTCAATGCCTCCGGATGATTTCAGTTTCACTAAACACATCGTATAAACTAAACGCGGGCCTCCAAAAGTTAAATTACACATTACATGTATTTCTCCAAAAACGAAAGCCATTCAAATAGAGGAGTTTCATCTTGTCGGCCCCCGCAACAGCTAATCTTAACCCCTCGCAATAACAGTTCCACTCCACTTGTTCCAAATCCAAGACATATTTGCTCTCTCTCTCTCTCTCTCTCTCTCTCTCTCTCTCTCACATGCTGCTTGTGCCCTGTTAAGATTTAAACAGCAAACATCAAATTGTGGCGATAACCTGCCAAGGCTTCAGAGAGAGTTGACTTCTAATTATATTTTAAAGAGTAGTGCTGAGAGGTACAGCACATCGGTCGGCAAAGATCTTCCGCAATGCCCCTTTCTTGGAAGTCACTCATCCGTCTACTGTTCCCCCCAACCCTTATGCAAACCCTGACCCTTAATCATGTCGACACCCTGTGTCAGTGCCGGGGATGAGCGAGGTCTAGGGAAGAGCAGGCTTCTGTAAACATGGGTAGGCAGCAGGGAGTCTCTCCTCCTATATTAAAATGTATGCTCGCGCATGCAGACACACACATGCACGCACATGCAGACACACACATGCACGCGCATGCAGACACACACACACACACAGCTCAGAAAAAGCAAACAGGAAGATTTAGGGATTTTGTTGGGAAGCATCACTGTAGCTTTGGGTCTTCCTTCGAAGTTTTCCAGGCGGCTGCCTGTGAGATATTGTTCTTAGCTTATGAAGTAGCGATCGCTCATTTTAAGCTGTGCCTTTTGTCAATAGCATTACACTTTTGTGATCCTTTTTCTTTTCTCGTACTCAGCTGGGTTTAGCTCTGTGATATCCAGCGTAATACACATTTTGCATTTGTCCATGACCTTTACTGTTAACCTCTAACTCCCGATAAACTATCCACATCTTTATGAGGAATTCTTATTACAGTCCCGCAGCCCCTCTCTATTGTTATGAATCAATCTTCTTTTTAACTATCATGATGGACTAGTAAATCTGGTACTAAGGGTGTGTTCCATAAACAGTCTCATGCAATTGTTTGTATTAAAAGTGATGTATATTAACAACATCCCAGCCTGCTCCACTTTCCTGTCAGGGTTCTATTATGGAGCATGCTCCCACCCCTTGTTTTGATACAGCAGTAATTTAAAGAGCCATCTTAATTGACTGTCTGCTGCAGCCTGTGCACATACACTGCAATAAGAGGCTTGTTTCTTTATTGGGCCACCCACAATGTACCCAGTTCAATTTTACCATTCATAATGAATGCAGTCGTGCCATTCAAATGCAGCCATAAGCGCACGGCAGATAAGAATTTAATTAAATGTAGATTAAAACCAAACAGGAAAACACACTAGCTGATAATTTTTTATCACGTCCCCTGGTCATATCAACCCCCCCCATCCCCTGCCCCCTCCTCCCACACACACACATACTTTCACTTGTTCCTCCTCTGGGCTACACGTTGTTTTTTCTGCTTTGCCAAAAGTAGCGAAACACCTCACTGTTGGAGACACGAGATTGTGTTAAATGTGTGCGGAGAAGGGGGGGGAAACATGAGAGGTGGTCACACCATTAATCAGAAAGCCCCCTCCCCATCGGGGTGGGTAGACAGAGGTGTGTGTTGAGGGGGGTTGGAATTAGCTGCTACATCCCCCCAAAAAATTCTATCATATTCCAAAGGACAAACCAAAACACCAGCACTGTAGGCCAGTAGAAACATATCTCACTCGGCAGGAACAATTAACAGTTTTTTACAATGCTGAGTAAATGTCACCTTCAGTATCAAATTGTCCATACTTGCTAAACATGATGTTGCAGTGAGTGCCCGGAAAGCATGCTGGAGCATTGTGAGAGTCTTATTTGAGATATGGACCACAGCCCCCCACCATACAGTAACATAGCATACACAGTGTGCTGTACTCCTGTGGGGTACACACAAGCTATTATTAGCAATTGCTGTCCTTGGAAATATTACACTCTAGGGTTTAAATATTATCCTTTGTTTGTTTGTTTTGGAGACATGTTTTTATTTTAACATGATTCAAGTTTCCTAATGTTTGCGGAATTACCTGTTTTATGCTTGCATTCACAAGGAGGGTTGCAGACAATGAACACTTACTATTATATTATATACTATATTCTATGTATCATATATTCTATAATATGCTATGTTATATTCTATAACAAAATATATAAAAACTGTATATAGCTGCAAAAATAATTAAGACCGATACGTTATACAAACATCCACGGTTTTGTGACGCAGTTCCGGAAGATAGGACCGCGGGCCGCACACACGCACCCCAACCCGCTGCACTGGCAACCTGTTGAGATCTCAAATATTGCTACTTTAGGCTTAACTAAATACATTTTCCATGTCACATTTAGCCTAACACAAGATTAGAACCACTGAGCCTTTCTGTAGTTATCAAAACATACAACCAATCGATTTATAGAATGCATGTGTTTTCATTACTGGATTCATTAACCACCATCACTGTGATGTCGGGTTTGTGGGGATTAGGGCAACGAGTCTATTGCCTTCGCATCTACGTACACTAAAACTAAATAATGTAGAATAATATCACACTATATTTCTAAACATTATTGTAATGCACACATGGAAAGCTGCTATAGAACCGTCACTGTCTGGGTGGGTTAGGCATGACACAGCAGTTACCTTGACTTTAAAGTTTATCTCTCACATAGCCTACATATAGTCTCTGAGGTGTCTCAATACACTCTCTGTGTTGCAATCCGACCTCATGTTTTCTTTGTTTACATAGCTGTGCTCGCGCTGTTAGCATAGGTAGTGCGCATGTGTGGGCGGCAAACGAGTGTTCTTGTTTGGCTGAGAAGCTGGTGCACCTAGTGTAATATCTACATGTTACTCAGGAATTGTAATAAGGTACTAATTACTTATTACTCCTTCAAAAAGTAAATATTTTACTTTACGTATTACTGGGTATTAAAAGTAATTAGTTAAATTACTAGTTACATTACTATATTACTTTCACAATCATTACCTTGTCTCGCCCCTTCCGAAAAATGACAACCTGTGTAGTATTGACAACTGTGTCTTATTGTAATTGAATCCTCTTTATTGGACCAATACCTAACATTGCAGCCTCTCAAACCAGATGATTGGACAGGTTGGTTCAATTAGCCTACCCTAAGTTTGTTAGGACCAGAAATGCAATTCTTGTAATGCAGTAATGCAGCATTATTTTAGAATTAGTAAGTTACTGGAAAAAGTAATACTATTACAGTAACTAGTTGCTAATAACTAACTAGTTGCTGCCCAAAACTGAACATCTAGTGGAAGAAAGTATTAAAAAAAAATAGAAATAAAGTCTAGTCTACAGAACGAATGTAATAAAGGCCAGAAAAAAGTACCCAGATTTTACTATTCAAGGAGAAAAAAATAAACGTGGCTCATAAACCAAGGTATAAACCGAATATA